>CM057932.1:11685764-12123697 GCA_030141595.1 Chydorus sphaericus | reverse complement strand
GTTCTGTTTAAACATATTGGAATTCCATGAATTAATTGGGGATTATTAGTATTGTTATCTAATTATGAAGTTTTCTATGGTGCTGTTACTCACCGGTAGACCACCGGTACCACTTTACTTAATTGGTAGAGTAGCATTCTTTCAATCGGCCTTTAGATAGTAAAAGTTTAATTTGAATCACATTCTTAAAATATACCATGTACTAATACTGCTAATAATACTACAAAGGCAATTTAGTTGTTTCCCCATTGCAAGTGTTGCGATTCTTTTAGCTACTTATATTCCCGTTTCAATTCTTTTGGCTAGGTATCTATGTTGCCGTTTCAGTTCTTACACACATTTTGCCATTTGATCTACATCTATGTTCAAATTGCTTATCAACAAATATTAATATTTTATGACTATTTTAGTTCCATTTTTTATTTTATTTTTTGATACAACAAGACATTCACAATATAATTCATTCTAAGTATATTGTAATAAAATGAGTAATCCAAATCGTAATCAGTCAAAAGGGACAGCATCAATAATAAATTATGAACAAATTAGAAGTCTTAGTATTTCGCAGCTTGTTGATAAGTAGGAGCGCCGTGTTGTCTAGCTGGGGCAGCGTAAGAAGGAGCTTGATAGGCGGGTTTCAGCTGATAACTAGCAGGAGCAGAAGAGCTCATCGGAGTGTAGCTAGGAGCTTTGTAAGTTGGTTGAGCAGGAGCGGCGTAATAGGAAGCGGAACGCTTGTATTTTGGCTGTTGGTAAGCTGATGGAGCCTGGTACTGGCTCATGGGCTGCTGATAAGCAGGTGAAGACATCGGAGTATAGGTAGGAGCTTTATAGGCCTGCTGGGCGGGAGCAGCGTAAGAGGGAGTTTGGTACGTCTGTTGAGCGGGAGCCGCGTAAGTAGAAACTGGTTTCTGCTTGTAACTAGCAGGAGCAGAGTAGCTTGGAGCTTGGTACATCTGTTTAGCGGGAGCAGCGTAATAGGTGGCAGAGCGCTTGTATTTCGGCTGTTGGTAAACAAGTGCCTGGTAGTGGCTCATGGGCTGCTTGTAAGCAACTGGAGCTTGGTAAGAAGTGGCCTGATAATAGCTCTTCGGTTGGTAAGAAGCAGGGGCCGTGTACGAAGGAGCGTATTGCTGCTTTTGATATCTTCCACCAGGGGCCGTATTCCGAACATGGTTCAAGTCAGTTTTTTTTGCTTGACTTGGGCTTGAATTTTTTTTCAAGTCAATTTCGCGAAAAGTCGAATTCCGAACTGGTTTCAAGTTATAAGTCAAAGTCAAAAAGGGCCAAGCCAAGTCCAAAAATTGCTCAAGTTTCAATCCACCTCTTTTGGTGGCTTGGAGCTTGAAAAGTTCACTTGAAGTATGCTTGGTTGGATATTCATCAATGTAAAATTATGAGGAGGCACTAATTTTTCTAATCTTTCTTAGATACTTTGAGGTAGGACATTAACTGGAATCATATTCAATTCAAATAGGTCGATTTGAATGAATATGAATATGAAATACTTCATGAATTTCAATTGTGAAGTAAATATCCATTCGAATATTCATCACTATATAAACCATGGAAATTCCATGAAAATGAATATATTTAGTTAAAATCCTAATTTGAATTAAATATAAATAAATAAAAATATATGAAAATAGATTGGAATCGAGTTGAATATTCGTGAATATTCAAATTTATTTCCATTTGAGTCAGAGCCCTATTTTGAGGTGTTCGCGTGTTAGTCAAGATCAAACCAAAAAGTCTTAAAAATAGTCAAACTATTAATGTTGGCTCGTTTTTGTTGGTCATTAAAGTAATAAAATATTTTATTAAATTTTGAGATAAGAGTATATGGGTGGGAGGATCGAGAGTATTTATATGAATTTAAATGTGTAAATGGTGGTAACCATTCTATAATTAGAGCGATGAATGTTTAGAGGAAAATGGTTTATAAAAGATAAAGTCATCAATGCGATGACTCCGTTTTACGGTGTGCGCGTGGATTTATAAAAAGCTCAATGATTGTATGCTTATGCTGCGCAATTACAAGCAATACCGTGTCCGTTACTGCACTCTCTTTGACCGCTGCCTATGTATTATTAACCGAAACTTGTATGCATTATTTGAATTGGGATTTTTACATGGATTTATGAACAATTATTCATAATCGCCACAATATGAAATGGTAGTTTTAATGGATTTCAAAATCTAGAAATAAAAAATATTAATTAAAAAATGTTTTTGCTTAAGAGGAAAATGGCTATTTTTTTATGTTACATTTTTTTCCATTTTTTCAGCCATAGTTACCATCATAGTAAGACGATAAAATTTACGTTTCCAATTATACGAAGGAGTTTTTTTACGTAATTGGCTTTATTGCCCCATAATCCATCCAATAGCTTGAATCAATCTAAAAAACAAATATATCACTTTAAATCTCATAGAAAATACGTGAAAACCTCGTGTGAGATGTAAACAAAGTAAAATCACCTTAATAACGTGGCTTCTCATTGGTTGAAATAATTTACGCCCACTCAAGAAAAAATATCGCACTTGGCACTTTGACTTTATTAAGTCGACTTGATTTTCTGCAAAAACTCATGTTCGGAATACCATTTTAGCTTAAGAAAAAGACGATTTTCAAGTCGACTTAGTAAAGTCAATTTTTTTGGCTCAAGTCAAAAGTTTTACTTGAAACTTGTACCATGTTCGGAATACGGCCCCAGGAGCAGCCTCGATAGCGGCAAAGATCGAGCAGAAGATTGCAGCGACAGTAATAATCAGCATTCCTTAAAGTTGTATTGTTACAGTTATTGTTTCCTATAAATAGGGTTATGAAAGTGTAACGGTAGCTATCAACTTACTTGAGGGTAAGTAGAGAATGATTGAGAGAAAGACTGTTGGAGCTGATGAGTAGTCGCTGAGAGAAGAACTCGTAGTATGATTTAACATGACATTAGACTTGCTATTTATAGTTTACGACTTATTGCTGCACTGTACGTTGACAATAAATGATGAGCCCAATTGATAGATAAACAGTTTAACTATGCACAGTTTTTATCAGGAATATAACTACCGATATATATTAAATTGTTCCATAGCAACGAACTAATTAAGCTTGTCGAGGTTATTGACCCACTTTGTTAAATTGAGCCATATTTCTTAGCAATCCCTGATCAATTATCTTTACTTACTCTACGAGCATATTCCATGATTAGATTGTTGTTGGAGAAAGAAGATACGGTTAACGACACTTAGTAGAAATGCGGAATAAATTGATGACAGTGAAAATAGCTTCCAAGACATTAAGGACAAAGAATGTTATTAGAGACCACAATTTATTAGTGATTTAGAAGTGCTTAATTGAAGGTAGGTGTTCTTGTCCGAAGCGGGCTTATTCTTCCATTCAACCACAGACTAGTTAATACGGTAACGCAAAACGGAGAGAGAAGTTAAAGGAGCGCATAAATAAATTCACCGCTGATGAGAAACGCTACGTCTGTCTCTAGTTTGTCGACGGCAGCCGCCCTGTTTCGGATGGTCGAATGCGAAACCAATTTTACATTGATGAGACCCCATAAAATTAGTAACAAGCCAAATGATTATAACGATGAATGATTGACGATTATTCAAATGCGTTAATCGCCAATGAAAAACCTTTCAGAATTCTGCTTTTAAAATCGATCATATACTTACATTGAAGCTAACTGTATTAGGACCTATGCCTGTATGGGATAGACTACATGTATAATGCGGTACAAGTGTCGTATTGGTTTACGTTTTATCATTTTTTATCACTCGTTCACTTTTTTCTGCGCATTGTCAGCGGCTTCATCCTCCTTGCGCTTATTGTCTAAGATGGGCTTTTGATAGCGCTTAAGTCATCCTTGCAAGTTATACTACGTCCCTTCCTATTTAAACTTAGATTGTTTCCTTCTCATCCACGAACTTAATGCTAACTTGGTGATCCTAGCGCAAGGCTCGGATCATCGGATGGTATCATCTTTGAACAGTAAGCGTACTACGTCGGCTCACAGTGCCAATCAAGAATATCTGTAGTAGTTTAGTAATGTCACCAACTAATAGTGATAACTGTGTAAAACAAATTTCGAAACACCAACACATAAGTAGTGACAAAAATCCTGTTTGCATGTTTAAATTGTATCTCCCTGAAATAAGGATTTTTTAAGCATAAAATGATTTATGATAAGAATTAATTATTCACAGCCAACGATACGCTCAATCTTCGTCGGCTTAACTGCATCGGGCTACACTATCTAAGTCTCTAAGAACAGTTAGCTAATTACAAGAAAATTACAGTGATATACGTATAGCATTGGCGGGTATTTTTTATTTCAAACCTACGTAGTTTGTTGTAGTTGCATCATTAAAAAATTTTCGTCGATCTTTGTCATTTTAATCTTGAATTCTGGTCCATCAAAAATTATTATAATAAAACACCGCTCTTCTTCATTTGAAGCTTATAATATTGTTATACAAAAAAAAAATAAAATAAACAAATCGTAGTCAATTTTAGATGAGATAAAATTTTTATTGATTTATACCAAAAGAAAGTAACACAAAAACATACAGACACATAGTAAAGAAAACAATACACAAAATTCAAATTTCTTCCTTAATTTATTCGCCTCCTTTCCAGATTGCTAACATGGACTTGATAGTGCTCGCGGCCTCTATACAACGTTCCCTCTTTCCCGAGATGATGATCTTTTCGTCCAGAAGTTCGATGGAAACGTTGTGATCGTCGGACAAGTTTCGGATGGCCTCTCCGCCGTACCCATCGAGAGAGCGGATGAAACGTCGATTCAGCGGGTAATTCAGGACACACGGCAGGCTGTCAATAATTTCCTTTCTCGCTTTTTCAACTCGGTCGGCTGGACCTTTCAAGAGAATCTCCTTTCCGCCTCGTTCCGGGACGGACATTCGGACGCCGTACTTCTGCTCGAGTCGCTCCCTGTTGGCGTGTTGCCTGCCGATGACATGGCCCATCTGTTCGGCACTGACGATCACTTTGACGGCGACATGTCTCTCCTCCTCTTCGAACTCATCATCTTCTCGGTTCCTCTTTCTTCTCTCACTCCAGTCTGCCAAGGGCTTCCGCTTTTCTTCCTTAGGGACGGTACCTCCAGCGAAAAGGTTGCATCTTTTATCCTGTTCACAAATCCCGGTCACCACTTCTCTGAGTTTGGCACGGTAATCGGTGCACTCGGCGTCATCATGCTTGTCCTTCTCCATCAGGGTGTTGATAACCTTCTGAAATTCTTCGTAACCTGATTCCAGTTTTTCGGAAGCATACCTCCACTCGACGTATTCCCACAATTCCTGTCTATCGGGGTTCCACGTTTCATCCTTGGGGCTGATATCTTCGGCGAAGAGGTTGAATTTCTTATACGGCTCACAAATCCCGGTGTACATTCGAATGGCTTTCACCGCTTCTATTAGGTTTACGCTGCTTTCGTCGCCATCGGGATTGTCCTTCTTCATCAGGGTGTAGATAGCCTTCTGGAATTTTTCTAAACCAGAATCCAGTTTTGCGGAAGCATATTCCCACTCGTTGTATTCCCAATCTTCCTGGTGTTGCTGTTTCTTGTACATTTTGTTGAGTTGATATTGAACACTGAACACTAATTGTGTCTTATGGTGGTTCCTTATACACACTTTTATAGGCGGATGACTTCGATTGCAATTTATGATTTCAAGAGTTAATTGTTGAGTTGGTGATGAACAGCAATTATGCATTACGACAGCTCTGTATATATACATTTTATTGATGGATAACTGAAATTGCAATTCGTGAGATAGCCGCAAATTTGTTTGACAAAACTGCGATAATAGGCCTACTAAGTAAAGAGACCAATTAAAATATTTAATTTCTTTTACGAAAAAAAATTATCGAAGAAAAGCTTGTGGATTTTTTCTGTATAATTTATTTTTATGTTCCCTGGACGGATGATTTATTTTAAAAATTAGAGTGCAGGCAAAAGTTCTAACACGGCGTAATCCACTTAACTACCACAATAACGCAATTTCAAGTAATCCACTCGCCATTGATCAATTCAGTTTGGGTTATTTGCCACGTAGTTATAGATGTGCTAGGATGTATGTTGATCGCCTATGAATTTACAAAATGTGTCACCAAAGATGTATAGCCCATGCGCATATAAGGAAATCCTGGATTTTCAATATATGGAAATGCCTTTCATTTAAATATGTGAAGGCCATGCAGTAACAAGTATGCTGCTTCGATGAGTCAAGCTGTTAACAGCAACAGTCAATAAAAATGTGCGTATAGGAATTTGTACGCGAAAGAAGTATGGTGCATAAAATATACTAGCCTGCAGACCTGCTGTATACGATCAGCATAGTAACTGAAGGAAAAACCTTGCTCCGTTGTGGTGCGCCTCTTGGCCATATTCATCAATGTCAAAACTATCTCGAAAACTATCTGGTGTTATTGTATTCTCTCTTGTTCTGGGATAAATACAGTAACAATCAAAAACCGCAGATCACACGGAACAAAAATGCTTCTGATGACCCTTTTCATACTTTTATATAGTTTAAAATTGCGTGTTCGGAATCCATTATTACATCAGCATAAGGCAACCTTGACTTTATGAAAAAAGGTTGTCAGCCTAATTGTAGCATTATGCAAATAACAACAATGAATTGGTGTAGTTAAATGTACAGAACGTGTCAGCAACGTTCAAACATGAGATCAATTTGGAATTTCATGGTCACCGCAGCAACAGACCTTCTGATTTTCGCGGAATTATTTTAGAGCCAAGGCATCTTTTTTCGCAGAACTATTTGAGAAGTCAAAACATCAATCATTTTTTAGCAATGCGGAACAATATTATATCTTCTATGTCTTAATATGGAATATGTCAAATGAATACGAATAAATTATTCCTCGTGTGACACCGTTAGCTGTCACGGAATTCATGAATTATTTATTTTGCATATATTATATTAGATACATTATAGATATTAAAAAAGGCTTTCTCAATATACTACAATAATACAAACTATGAATCAGTGTCTTCCTCTTCCTATAACAAAAGACTGAGTAAATGAACCCTGTTGTCATACAACAAGAGAACTGACTTCCTGACAAATTATATGAATACATTTTTCAAGGACACGTTATTAGGTTTCCAAACAAAAGTGCGATGCCATATGTCATCAACAATGCATTTGAATATTCTTTTTTATTCAATAACTTCTGAAGGTTAATGGGAAAAATCGCACGAAACTCAAAATATGGATTCATTGTTTGCTATCTATGTATTAAAATAATAATGAGAAAATGAAATGTAGGTTATAAAAATAAATTGCGTGGGTAATCAAAATAAAACACGCGCTTTAATTTTGACGTAATGGTCCCGGAAGAATGATATCTTCCCCTAAAATTTGGAAAAAATACTTCTAATGTCCTTGTCCCGAATTTTTCAATTCGGAAACGCCATCCTCGACCGCATGATGATATAGGTTGTAACTACCGGGAATACCAAAAGGGGAATCCCGTATTATCCCCTGCGCTCACAGCACACATACGTTCACAGTCGAAACCTTAGTATTGGGTGGCCTTGAAACACTCTAGTTGTTTAACACACTCTCGTTTGTATAAGGGGCCTATGTTCAGGTGGCCCATCTCTCAGTACCATCACAGACTTTGACAGCACCTGTATGCAATAAAATTTTTATTCTATTTTGGTTTAAAAATATTAAAAAATGGAGAGTAATTCAGCGCAGCAAAATTTTCAAAAACTTTTTGGTTGGGTGGATTACCTCCTCTTTGCGATCGTTTTGGTTCTAACGGCTTTGATTGGCGTATTCTATGCTTGGCGCACAGCTAAGCGACCACAAGCTGATTACCTAACCGGTGGTAAAAAACTTGGAGTCTTTCCCATCGCAATGTCCTTAGCAGCGGGGTACGACAATATCAATTCAATTTTTTAAATAAATAAATTAACAATTTGTAATTAAAAGGACTTTATCGGCAACGGCTTTATTAGCTACTCCGACGGATATTTATCTGACCGGAACTATGCACTGGTGGATAGTAGTGGCTTCTGTGTTGTCCATCCCTGTGGTTGTTTTCCTCTTCTTGCCCGTCTTTCATGAGCTTCAAGTCGTATCAGCGAATCAATATTTGGAAATGCGCTTCCATCTCGTTATCCGCAGGCTCTCGACGAGTCTTTTTATCATCATTGAAGTAACTTTAAAAGATTACTAAATTCCTTATAAAGTGATAATAAAATTTTAATTACAATATTAGATGTTTTATTTATCCATTGTGGTGTACGGACCGTGCCTGGCTCTTAATCAAAGTATGACGCTCGTAAATCCTAATCAAGTTTTTACTACCGGTACTATAGTTTTTACAATTTCAAATGCAGTGACTGGAGTGAATGTCTACATTTTGGTTGGAGTCACCTTCATCCTCTGCACTTTCTATACTTCTCTCGTAAGTTCTTGTGAAATTTTAATATTTTCAGAAATTATGACTAATAAGATGCGCAATCAAAATCTAGGGCGGAATTCAAGCCGTTGTGTGGACCGACACTTTACAAATCTTCCTCGTCTATGGATCTATTTTTACTGTCCTGATTAAAGGAGTCATGGACGTTGGTGGGATAGATGTAGTATGGCAACGCAGTCTTAATTCTTCCCGCATTGAACTCCTCAAGTAAGCAACTGCGTGACCTTTACCGAAAGTGTTATTATGGGCGGCCTCTAACTTGAATTCATTATTTTTTATTTCAGCTTTGACCCAGATCCCACAACTCGACAAACAGTAATAAAACGACAATTCTATTTATTTATCTATTTTAGTCATAAAAAGGGACTCTGAAGTACCTTATTACTTATAAAATTGCGCGTTTTAGGTTTGGTCGACGGTAATCGGCGGACTATTTTTTTGGGTGGCTAATCAGGCCGTGCACCAGACGGCAGTTCAGCGATTTAACGCCGTAGAAACTATCAAACAAGCGGGCTTGTAAGATATTTTATATAAATAGTGTTCATCGTCATTTTAAAACCTAATTTATAATTTATAGAGTGATGCTCCTCAATTCCTTTGCTGTGGTCACCGTCATCACCTTATGCTGCCTTCTAGGATTGGTCGTTTATGCTCGTTATTACGACTGTGATCCCATCACCGCAAACGTATTGAGTCATCATAATGGGTTTTAGTCATATACCCGTCATATAACTGAAATATTTGGAACAGATTATCGATAAACCTGATCAAATCATCCCTTATTTTGTGATGGATACTGTGGGAAGTTTGCCCGGATTGCCCGGCATTTTCGTTGCAGGTGTATTTAGTGGAGCTCTCAGGTCTGTTTCAAATAATCATTTGATTTAAAATACATTTAAATTAAATATTTAAACATATGACAGCGCCCTGTCAAGCGGCATGAACTCAGTAGCTCTAGTGATCTTGGAAGATTTCATCCGACCCTTCCGCCCGAACTTAACAGATCAAACTGCCGTCCGGTTCACTAAATTAATGTCCGTAGGAATCGGTCTCCTCTGTTTCGCGTTCGTTTTCTTGGTTGCCAACGTCCAAACCATTTTAGATGTAACTTTTATTATTCAATAGTAAATGACCTACATATCTGAAGTAATAATATACATTTATGATAGGCTACTTTGAGTCTCAGCGGCGCCTACGGAGGAGCTCTCTTGGGCGTCTTTACGTTGGGCATGTGCATCCCTTGGGCTAACACAATCGTGAGTAGTTATTATACAATAATAATAAGGAACTAAAAATGATTTGTGATTGATTTAAACTACAGGGAGCTGGCATTGGAATGGCTTCTTCCTTCATTTTGATGATGGCGCTTGGCCTTGCCTCCCAAATTGCAAAATCCCAAGGATTCGTTCATAATCAGATGAAATCTTTCAGCGTTGAAAACTGTCCGATCCGAAATGTCACTACCACTATAATTGAAAGCATCAGTAACTCAACTCAAATAATTTCGATAGAAACAGCAACTACGGATGAACAAAGGTACAGTATAATTCAGCGCAGATAATTTGATGGTCATGACGTTGGCATTACTTTATTATTGGTGATTCATGCAAGTCATTTTCTTTTATAATAATAGGGAGCAGCTTTCTTTTCTTTTGGGCATTTCCTATTTGTGGTACACCCTGATAGGCTTCTTGATCGCCTTGATCGTTGGCACTTTGGTCAGTTTCGCTACAGGGGCTCAAGACCCATCCAAATTGGATCCGCGTTTGGTTTGGCCCTTCCTACGCCAACGAGTTGGAATCAAAAGGGTATGGCCCGTATCCTTGATTTTGTAGTCTTATAACATAGTTTATCAATAAATATTAGGTTTGAAGTGTTTGTATAATTTAAAAGGTGATAATTTCATTTACTTGTTTCTAGTCAACGGAATCGGGAACTCTCGGCGCATCTACGTTAACAAAATCCCAGAACATATCTATGGACAGCAAATTATAAATCCCGCAACGATTTTCGTTCACACAGACTAACGACGCAGTTACTTAATTTTTTTTGTCCAAATGTGTATACAGTATATAACCTCAAATCTTATGTTCCAGACCCCAAAGTTATTATACGTACCATACCGTACCTTTATTTCCCCTTTTACTATGGTATCCTATTCTATCGTTGATATTAAAGATGGTATTAATAATAAAAAAGAATTTGCATTTTTAAATGTAAGAAATACATTACTTAGGTGAATTCCAAGCTTGTATGCTGATTTATTACTAAAAGGACTTTATTGGCTAGTAAGATATGTTTTAAAAGGCTAGAGGCTTTTAGCGACCTTAAAGAAAGTACTAATCCTAACTAAAGGTCAACAAATTATAATATTTTGAAGAAAAAAAAACTAATCTTTTTTCGCCATCCCTATTAGTACACTGAAGGTCGCGTGTTAAGGCCATAGATGAATCTTGTTGTTAGGCAAGACCTTTTAAATCCCAGCCATCTATCTATACAAATAATTAGGCTTCTGGTTTATCGTCAATAATTTTAATTTACTATTACGTAAAAAGAACTAAAAACACGAGAAACTGAATAATCCAAAGTCCTATTTGTTTGACTTTATTTCATTCGTCAACCAATAAATTCGTGAATAACCAATAAACCCAAATGTCAACACTATAATACAAAGTTAAATGAAACGTTATCTCAAGAATGTACCATAAATTACTAAATATCCGGCGGAAGTAAAGGCTCTAATGTCCAGCTCCCATCTCCTTTCACATAAAGAAGGCTCTGATGGAACGCTCTCAATGAGGCACGATGTCCGACGCTAACAAGGGTCACTTTCAGCTCTACGGCTGCGGAATAGAGTAGCCCTTCCATTTCAGCATCAAGGGCGGAAGTGGCTTCATCCAGGAAGGCCAATGTTGGTTGATGGTAGAGAAGGCGGATGAAGGATAGCCGCTGCATTTCACCAGGTGAGAGAACGTCGTACCAATTCCAATCGACGGCTTTATCCAGTCCACCGATTCGCTCTAAAAGGCCATCCATTCGAGTAATCTTGAGGTAGTTTAGAAGCTGATTCGTTTCACTTTCCGTTACCAAATCTGGTTCTACGGCTAGAGGATACGTGATCTAAACAAAAATATATAAAAATTAAGTTATGCTGAAATTAGTGGAATTTAAATTATTTTTAACCTGTTCTCTGAGAGATCCGTCGGTGAGGTAGGGTTTCTGCGGTAGAAAGAGAACTCCTTTAGGACCAGGAGCGTGATTGACTGTGAGGGATCCACGACTAAGTCTCCAAAGGCCACGAAGGACACGCAAGAGACTCGTTTTTCCCGCTGAGCTGCTTCCGGTGATTAGAACACTATGACCGGGTTTCAGGTGAATACTAAGGTCCCGGACGAGATCTTCACTCCTACCGGGAGCGCAAAAATAGGCTCCTTCCAGCAAGCAGCCTTCAATATGCTTTGAAGTATCCCTTCCGTTTGATGAATTATGAATGATGGTGATATCATCTGACTCGTTAGACAGTTGAGGCTCCTCTAAGTAGTGAAGCCGTTCAATCATTTCGGCAACTCGGTGGGTTACTCCGGCCAATTGACTATAAATATAAAATGTAAACTAATATAATGAAAAAAATCATGTCAAAATGATCAAAATAATAAATTATTTAGACTTTTGAAGGGAATAAAAATAAAAATCATCATTCAATAAAATAAAATACATTAGATGGAAGAATTATTGTTGAAAAAAAGCATTACGTAACACTGGAAGAGAGGTCCACCAAGGAACTGAAGGAGTAAATCAGGTAGATACAAACAAAGGCGTTCTGAATCGCAAATGTGTGAGAAGAGAAAATAAGGAGGAGTTACAAGTGACATGCAATATTTTAAATTCTTACCTGACTAATGATCGAACTTAGTTCGGCCGATGAGGCATTGTCGTAACGCCCAGTAAAAATAGGGACAGCCAAGGCTAGGTAGCTTACGATACTACCCAAATAGTCGAATGTATTAGTAGCTAAATTCAAGCCGAGTTGGCGGCCGTAAAGACCGTGCTGCGTAGCCAACAACGCATCCAGCTTCCGGTTTGATTTAGCCTCTTCTAACCGAGCTGGCCCACCGGTTAAAAAAGCAAGAGATTCTGCATTGCTTCTAATCTGCATGTGCTTGTATCTAAAAAGAGAAAAATCAATGAGTAAGACTGTTTTAAAAAGTATATTAATCTATATGTATAAAACAAAAAGAGCATGGCTCTGTCGTTCTGTTTCAAGAATTTCCTGATTGGTCCAAATTTTTTAGGGAGAGGGGCTTAGAGAATGCAGTTGAACTTTTAACTTGCAAATGAAGTTTTAGTAATTATAGAACATACGCCACGATTTCAATCTGTTATTTAACTTGCATATATAAGAAATAGAGAATAAAACCTCTAAAAACTTCCAACCACTTTAATGTAATGCGGAGAATTTATTTTCTAACCCAGAACGAAGGTGGCCATAGGCCGCCTGAGGAATTGGTAATGGGTAAAAAATGTAAAATAGTTGTTATTACAGGTGATAACTTATTACGGGTAAGCTGGCCTGGTTAATATGAAATAAGCGGAAATAAGAAACGATGGATTTACGATTAAGAAAAAAACGTGATTAGCACAATAAAGAAGTTAAATAGTTAAAGGTAAACGGAAAATGGTTCATAATAGAAAATGTGAACCAACCTTCCTTTTCAGGTGTGCTACAAGCACTATTTGGATAAATACGTAACTGTATATGAACATACGAACCAATAAAAAATTTATTTCGGACGAAGTCGAAACGCGGGCCAGCTAGTAATAAATAAACCAACCTAAAATCGCCTTCTCTTCGCTCCTGTTGTACAACCCAAGAAACAATTGGTGACATAAGTAGTTTATTGACAAGCGTGCCGACTAAAAAGAAAGCAAAACACGCAGTCGGTCCGACCCATCCGGTACTGAATGGGGTAATTAAGTATAATAATAGTTTATTATTTTTTTTTATTGTACTCATAAAAAGAAAATAGTTTACCCGGTATAAGCTCTATAAGTGTAGTAAGATATTGTAAAAGGAGCTATAACAACTTTTACGGAAACTAGACTGAAGACTGAGCACAAAATGCTTATATCCGCCGCTATTCGTTGATCTCTAGAATGAATAATAAAATTTGTTTAAAAATGTTATTGAAAAAATGCTATAAATATTTTATGACGACATACGGATTATCCACTTTATTATCCAATACATTCAGTTGGTAATAGTTTGTTCCAGTAAAATACAGTCTGTGAATAGCCCTGGTTAGCAGCTGCCTCCAAGAAATATTGAGGACTTGTGAGGTATAAGTTTTAACTGATTTAACAAGTACCATCACCAAGATGATACCGATACTAGTCATAGTCTGCCTGATGAATCCTTTGAAATCTTTTTCACCCAGAACTAGGTAATAGCCACTGGCAATCAGTCCAACTGCATAACCAACAATTTCCTCTAAGAGAAAAAATATGTTTATAATTTCTATCATATCTAAAAAGTCTATTATATACATACCAAGCAAAGCAAGAAGCAAAAGGAGCCCAAAGAGTCCCACAGTTAGGGCACAAGGGCCAGGGAAAAGAAGGCCTTGAAGCCTCCAAAACCGGCGGAAGAAATTTGCATTAAATCCATTGTTCGTTCCGGCGCTTTTGTTAAAGTTTATATTATTCTCATCATGGTCCTCGTCATTAACCATTTCCTTATTGTCTTGGCCCCCCATGCCGCCTTGATCGTTAAAGTCCGTCTGCTGGTTGGGGACAAATAAACTATTCGATTTAGTTATTATTGTAGTACATCACAATTAAACACAAATACTAACCAGAGCGGTCGGCTGGCGGTCGAATTACAAGATTAAGAATTTCATTTCTTTACGTTACGAGCGATTGAGTTTTTTTTATAAACAAAACATAAATACTAGAAGCCTTGAACACTTTTTTGTGTTATGCTGTCGGTGTCAGTATGACAGTATGTTTACAATGGTCTACGCTATTAGTATTGCTAGGCAGCTGGGGGAGGCGGGGGGAGGCTTCCGCCTTGTAATTTTCCGTGAGTTGAGATTTTTTTTGTGAGTCTGAAGTCGAGCATCAGCCGCTCGATAAATTTTTAAGTTTTTTTTTTTTAAATCATAAATAGAATCATACCCTTTGTTATATTTACTGTAATTAAAATTAAGCTAGTTGTGAACATAAAAGTTGAAGAGAAAACGTTTGAGACCCGTTTTAGATGCGGGAACTGTGCCGTAATCGCTACTTCGCGGGACCTCATGAAAGTTTTTTTCATCAGATTTTCTCAGATATTTGTCAATGTATAAACGTTTTTCTCAAATCAACTATTATTTCCGTCAGAACTTTATAGAGTTTTTATTCAAATATTTGTTTTTATACCGCTCAGCTTAGCTGAGAGAGAACTTTGAAACTATCCTCAAATCGACTCACTGGTAAAAATTTTGAGTTGGAGAGCTCTACTATTAACGTAGGCCATGGTGTTTACACATTACTCGTAAATATCCCTATCTGTTTGTTAAAACGACCGTTAGATGGCAGCTATGTGAAGTTTTCAGTTTTTTTATGCATGTTCAAATATGTTATATGTAAGAATCACCGTTAGATGGCAGGTGTATGTAGTTTTTAGGAAATATTCCTTTTTATCCTGCTAGAGCCGGGCTTAGGCAGCCAGCCTTACAGGTGGGACTTGGGAAGCGCGTTATTTTGAATATTTTTCACATAATAGGCCTAACAAGTAAATCCAGTATAAAAAATTCTTCTCCTCTTTTTTAGATGTGGAAGCGTGTGTCCCAAATTTTAAGAATTTGCTGGCAGTCATGGTATGCATAAAAGTTTATATAGGTTTTTTAATAATAATAATAAAATATGTCCTCGGGCCTGCTTTGAAATTTGACAAATACCTTCGGCCTGGTTTGCCTTATATTACTTACTTTTAGCTGTGACAAAAAAAAATCCCATTTTCCTCACCTTAGGAAAATGTAAAATAGGTACAAAAGGGACAATGTAATAGTATCAAAACAGCTTCTTGAATATTCCTTATTGCTGTATCTTGGCAGTTTCCTTATGGCAAAAAAAAAATCAGAGAAAACATAAATCTTATTCAAGCATTACTTTCCTACATTTTACAAAACCCTAAATCCCTTATTCTTTTTAAATCCAGCATCGCGTCTCAAATATTCGTTGCATACTATTCGAAATGAACTTTTAGTCACAAGTCAAGTCACAAACTTTTAGTTTCTATTTTGATAACAATAAAACTGAATTAATTCTAAAAAGCGGACGTACCTAATGAACTGCGTTGTTTAGTACTCTTAGCGGCTCAAGTAATTTAATAAAACAACTCGGTATTAATATAATTACAAAGGTCTATAAAGGGCTAAAAGGCAGTATATACATATATTTATGGCCCAATATATAAGTCTATTCAGGCGCGGACGCGGCCGCTCCTTGGACTCTTATTGGCATTAGCAGCTTTCACTCTAATGAAGTTCAAAATTAGGTTATTAAAGGTTGTATTTGAAAAGGAGTAGCAGCCCTTTTCCTAAATTGGCTTCTCTTTCTTCTTCAAAGAACCCATTCATTCAAGTTGCGAATTCAAGAACGGTAATCAAATTTGTGTGTTGAATTGAACAGAGCAAAAGGTACAGTCCAGAATACATGTATTAAATACTTCTATTCTCGTGTTAAATGCACAATACAACTTCTAAAACTTGTTTCAAAGTTTAATATTTGCAGCAACTCGTTTCATAATTTGGAATAAGCCAAAACTACATCGAGTACTACGGTTTGTATAGGCGTAATACTCTTTTATTCTATAAAAAAAAGGAAATGATCAATTAACTTTAGATTCGAAAAAGCTCAGTCTTTCTAATAGTCCATTGTCCAAGTTAGGGTAGTGATTTCAAATCGATTTATTTCCCACTGTAAACAAAACGGGAACTCGTTTGTTTCCCTTAATCAGTTCTAGCAGCGGGAGGAGCAATTGGATGCTAACCAAAAAAGAGGAACAACATCAACTGCTGTACATTATAATCAAGTTCGACAAAAGCGCAGCAGGCGGGCACCAAAAAAAAAAAAAAAGAGAAATAGAGAAAGAATAGAGAAGCGAGGAAGAGAGAGAGAAAAATCAATGGATCCTCGTCGGACGGCGAGTGATGTACAGTACATCAGTCCCCCTGTTTCCATTCCTTGAAAGGATCGATCCGCCTGCTTTCTGATGTCGTTCTGTAGAGCGCATGAGCGGGATTGCTGCCTCGGCAACCATAGCCGTTCTTACTAGGCTCTTCTGGATCCATCAGTTCAACTCGAAAGGCTGAAGGCATCAGTAGAATCCTCGTCGCTACCATGACCTGAACATCAGCTGAGCAGGAGAACATGTTTTCATTTAAAGACAAGTGTGTGCCAACACTCTCTTGATTCAAGTCGTTATTTCAAGGTAAAATATATTTCACTTTTTTTATTTGACTGTGTCGAAACTGAGATATGGATAGGGACTGTATAGATGGTGAGGTTGACGTCAATATATTATTAATGAGCGCACAGCTGCCGTGCGCACCTGCCAACCTGTTCGTGTTGTTCCCCTCGCCGCAGTACATTGAATAGAGTCCTTTGAAAATTTTAGTTACTTTAGTACATCCTTGTTAGGAAAAGATGTGAGATGCATCCAAGTATTCGTAATAGGGACGTGATGAACAATAAGTTGGAAACAGCAGCAGCAGCCTTAACGAGTAGTGATGATTCTACCGTAACGACCGGTAAACAAATAAAGAGTTTGAATATCGTAGCTTTTTTGCGTTCGTAGTCGTTAGCTTACTTTAAACTTACGTCAGAGACTCATATCATTATCCATGCACATTTAGAATCATATATTTCAAGCCGAATGTTTTTTACTTATTTCTATAAAAGCTCTAATAAATTCAGTAGAGATGGAAACTATAATTGCAACCTTCCTCTAAATTAAAATGGTTTCCATGGAAATTGAACCGGCTGCTTTCTAAGTAGCCATTTTACGATAAAGTTATACATCAACTGCACTTCACCTAAATTTCTTCATCACATGTTCCCGTTTATTAGCAAGAGTCTTAATTATATTGAACAAAAATGTAGTGCGATCATTCGACCTTGTCTTCCATCCCGTCTCTCGTGACAAAGACAGGCGACGATAATGGGGCAATATTTTCAATAGGAAAATCCAGCCAATTATTTTTTAATCTCTATCTTTTCGTTCACGCAACCTTGAAGAAAATCGATTATCTAATTTAGCAAGCTAGGCTTTAGGCAAGCATAAAGATTTGAAATCAAGGATGCAGAATATAGTTTATCATACTACATCAAATTAATCGATTTTAACTGTGATATATATGTATATATTGTAAATTCAGAAACAAGCTTTAGAATTTCTTTTCCTAAATTTGGTGAAACATAATATATTCTTCATTTTAGAAAATAAAACTACCGGGAGAAAAATATTTCTGAATATCAAATGATGAATCCCATTGACCCATTTACATACATTAAAATAAATACATCATAAATAGTCCTCATTTTTGATTTTGTGACCTAGTGTGCTTCCAATTTTCCAATATACATTTCATTAATATGCAGATTGAAAATTCATTCTTCGTATCTGTTTTTATAAACGTGAATGAATGAGTGGATTATCATATTCTGACGCATGAAGCCATTTTTCTTGTTTTCTGCGAATTTGTTTACTTTCTTTATCAAGATGCATCGTATTATATTGGCATCTTGCAGTTCGATAACCTCTTCTATAGAGAAAAGCCAGCTCTTTTTCGATTACCGAATGTCGGAATGTCCCCATGGGGAAAAAGCTGTCTGTCCGTTTGTAAATGTAGTGCTATACGTTATAGACTTATGCTACGCCTTTGTGCCCTTCTTTTACACATCCTACAGTTTATGATCAACATATTCCATGTCTAATCCGATTACTATTTCGCTTCCAACTTTATTCCTGTTTTCTTAATGAGGAGAAAGCGGAGAAAACATCTTAATAGTTGTTAACTTGCAAACGGCTCGTTAGGCAATTTCCATCTTGTCAGCATTCATATTTGATACCACAACAAGCGCGGTGTGTATCTAGCTGCCGGTCCATTCACGAGATTGGTATCGGTGACGTCAATGGGTATAGCCTTCATAGCCGCTTAATTCCTGAGCCCGCCCTTTACGCACGAACGACCGAGCTATACCGCACTATCACCGGGCAGCAAGCGCTTCTCTTTCCTGCATTTTAGAGTGCACCGCCCGATCAATATTAGCTATACTTTGTAACGCAATAAATATACACAAATTCTTATTCTTATCTAATTAAAAAATAATAAGTCAACGATACCTACTATAGTCATGCCTTTAGTTCTTGTTTCTAACTCACTTAATATATTAGGGTTGCGACGCCGTATGTAACAGAGCCAGACAGAACTTACAGATACACGGTTATTCTATTATATGTACTGTTGCTAAGTTTCAATCGATTTTCTCTCCATGTATAATGCAGATAATCATAAGGGGTTTACTTGCCTACAGAGCTCGCATAGAGACTATATACATCAGCCTCTTTGATATTCATAATCATATCCATATTCCATTCAGCTAACATTATGATTTCATCAGCATATTAATTGATTATAAATTCGCCCATTGTGAATGTTATTAGGATCCTTCTTTTATACATTTTTAAAGATGTATAGTTCAGAGAGTCGTACTGAAATTCACTTAAAAAACACAGCCGGTTTGTTTGGTAACCCACTAGAAACTTTTTGAAAAGAGTTTCGTTATTGCAATGGTTTTACATCTAAAGAAATTTAATCGCATGTATCATGCTGCGCAGAATGCAAACATGTGGGCTGTCCTGGGAAAAGTAAATAACATGTTCTGCCCCCCTGAATAATATAAGTAATAGGAGACCGCTTTTTTACATCCACATAGCCGAAAGCGGAAAGAATGCTTTGCGCTGCAACTTATTTCCTTTATACATCTGCGTATTTCCTAGACATTGCAATATAAAGGTATAACATCTATACTCCAGAATGTCAAGCTTTAGGCGGTATACAGATCCGACATTCTCTTTCATGTGCTCAATCTATAATAATCAGGATATGTTCTGAGACCCACCATATACATCATTAAATAGGGTTGGACTTTGTATGCCGCTAAAGCTGCTTGTTATAAAAATACAATAGCTTTTAAAACTGTTTAAAACTAATTTATAAATCAACAGATTTGATGGAGGCAGTGACTTCTGAGAGCAGTAGCAGCAACAGCAGCAGCAGTAGCAGTGGAGCCAGCTGGCTACCCGGCCTGATCCTTGCGGTCGTGAGCAGTCTTATCTTAATACTCTTTCTGGTCACGCTGCTCGTGAGCCGACTTCCGCGTCTCCAGAAATGGCTCTCGCCCGTCCTCATACGAATCGCCCCGCCGGCGACCAACGGCGATTACAACGGGAAACAGCCACCGTCCTCGTCATCCGCGGACTTGATGGCCAACGGTCACCACGGAGTCCTCCGTCATCATCAAGGAGGGCGACAGGGAGAAGATGACCTTGCCTCTTCTGGTGGCTATCAACATTCAAACAGCCAATATCAAAGGTGAATATATTTTGAATTACTAATAAAAAATAAAAATAAATAAATTTTACATTTAGGCTTCTAAACCGTGAATATTCTAAACTTCCACCCACACAGCCCTCAATATATGTTGCTATTTTATAGTAAATGCTTAGGCCTATTCGTGTGTGGGTAGCTTATATCTAAGCTCGTCTATCGCTGCCCACGAAACGACCTTAATATATGAGCTTTTTTCAGCTCTAAGAAGCGGCGCAGCACGGTATATATGTTGAATATAAATAAATATCTCTTGCCAGATCATTTCAACCATTTATATGTAACGCAAGATCCCCATAAACTGAGGAAATGTCCTTCCATATACAAAATATGTATATGTGTACCATCACGCTCTGACCATCCAGTATGCAATATTATCTATTTTAACAGCGCGCACTGTATAGATGGCCATAGTCTATACAATATGAGAGCAGCAGGGTTGCGAATTTTATAGAATAATCGATAGTGCTCCAAAACCCAACAGCAGAAGCGAGCAGAGGTGAATAAGCCTTTGATGCTCAAGTTTTACGCTCCTGTATAAGTGCCCTTATTTAACCTATACAGTAGATGCCCGCCCATATCATGACTTGAAAGCTTTTAGACTACCACACTCTGCATACGTCTGCAGATCATATATGCGATGAATATTTCAATGATAGTCCTAGTTCTAACTGATAATAGTCCGCTTGATATGTACGGTACTTACCTTTTGATCCTTGTGCAGGAAATTTGCTGCGTCAGGGCGCTTTTGTTTTGCTTTACATCGACTTGCTTCCAGCATGACAATCATAGCGGATGCTACTTTAATGAGGGCCAATGTTATAGAACGCTTCTAGGCTATACCTCACTGGACAATACCGAGAATAAGTGGCCAATTATTTGGTTCAGTTATTTGGTTTCTCGTTTTTTTCTCAACTTTTTAATAGAGTACTAAGTGATACTGGTATTAGATGCATGTAGTCTACTACAATAATAAGGATGCGGATCCACGGAGAACGTTATATTATTTTTTTAACGAGTATTATATAAAATGCTCGTTATTTAATAGTTACTGAAAACTGATAGGTAGCCGTAATGTATATTTGAGAACTGTAATTTTATTATGCTGTAAGAAGAAGGGGTTTCACCTTCTACAATTACATCATATACTAGTGGGCGAACGTTATTTTTTGAAGATAAATATTATCAGCATTATGGGCGTGGGTTCAAATCCCATTTCTGACAGTTGCAAGGCTGAAACTCTTTGTTTGAACATTGAGAAACAAGAGAGGTTTAAAAAAAAAAAAACTGCCTACCGAACTTAATGCTTGTCTAGTGCTAATAAACATTTTCAATTTGCTGCAAAACCTATTCTGTTTCAGTGGTAGCCGAAATCGTCCGTCCCGACCGAGCAGTCTGCCATGCCTGCCGGAAGAGAAGCTTGCCTATTACCAACATCCTTCTTACTCATCAACGGCCTCAACGACGGTCGGCTCAGTCCTAGCCACAGCTGCAACAGCCGCCGTCAACACTGCCCAAGCGGCCGCTATATCTCATCGACCCCATTCCTTTTATCCTCCTGCCCAGCAGCTCCTCGATGATGATGGAGAAGAAGAGGAGGAAGACGAAGATGTTCTACTAAGCGTTGTTGGTAGTTCGGCGAGTTCCGCACAGCCGCCTGTTGCGGGCACAGCAGGGCACCACCAGAGTAGGGGTCGGCACCTTCATCAACAACGCAAGCTCAACTTAACCTTACACAGGTCAGTTTGGTAACTTTGAATAGTTTATCCTTCTTATGTTATATTATAAAAGACATTTTCATAGCTATATATGATAGTACAAAATTGATAACAAAGTTAGGATGCATCAAATCAGATTACAACTTTGCTGTCTAGGCGTTTATACATCGAGCAATGCGTAGGTCTATTCCACGAAAAAAATCTGTTCTTAAATCTAGTTGTCATGGAGATCAGATAAGTAGGAAGTAAATAACAGTGGGGATTAATTTATAAATGCTGCTTATTCCGAAGCGACGCATTGCCGTAGTCTATATCGATAAGGAAACGTGAGAAATCAATAAGTGCTGGTGTGCTATCTCAGCATATGGACCTGCAATAGCAGCAGCTGCTGATGATTCACTATTCAGTTCACGCGCGCCTCGAAGGCACTGCATTTCACTGCTTCTGTCTTTGTCGCAGACTACATAATAATTATTTGCTGCTCCATTCGAGATACCGGGTGTTGTAAATCGCATCGCCTTGTTCATATTATAGCAGCTAGCATAGCTAAAACATGACAAGCAGTGACAACACATGAGAGCGCGCAATCTCGTGTACGCAGACTTTTCGTGTATGTATACGGTACTGCTTTTTATTCCACATTTTACGACTTTAGTATAATAGAAGTTCCAAAAATCACAAAGCCTGTTCAAAAACGTTATAATATATTAATATTTGAATTTTCGAGATGGTGTGAATCTTGAGTGTGCAATATTAAATCGTTAAATTAAGGCTACAGAAGTCATAATATCGAACCAAAAATTGGCATGCATTCGGTTTTACGTACCGAACAGCACACAGCCTAGTTATAAAATAACAATTATTGATAAAACTATGGTTGATAATTTTGTCAAAAGTGGTAATCTGTACTTTCAAAGAAAGTTGACTTCTCATAGAACAAGTTGTAGCTTCAAAATATGGAGCCAAGCTTTGAAGATTACTTTTTAATCTTTCTTTTCTAATTCTTGTCTAGCTCCCGCAATCTCTCGTAAGAACAAGGAGCGCGTTGGTATAAATTAGAGAAGCGCATAAATCTTCACTTATTCAAATGACGATGGGCTATACACATTACTCTCCTTTTTTTACTTATATGTCCGTCCAGCACTCTATTAATGCTGAGATGTGTATAGCCTACTACGATTTATTGTTCCAAGGTCCCATTCTTACATCAGTGATTTATGTCCTAAAAGACTATAGACATGTCGCACATATAAGCCTATACTGTGCGTAGGCAGATTTATAGAACCTGTATTATGGATCAGCGCCATAATATCCAAGCCATTATACATTCACGTATCGTTTCATCCTTATTCTTGTTATAACAATATTTATTGTAACATATTCTATTCTTTCTGATTCTACTGTATATCTTCAATAATGACATATTATTTAGACTTACAAGCGGGGAAATGATAAATTCTTAAAAAGCAATGAAATCAACAACAATTGGCTGAGCTATATTATGTTATAGTATACTAAAGAATTTTTATTTTATTTAGGATATACCGCATAGCTAGATGTAGACCTGCTAATGTTTCCGAAAAATATCACATTTCGCGTACTCTTTGGAAATAGCTTTATCGACCTTTGCTCAGGGCCAGTAAGAGTTCTTTTACACAGTATTTATTCTTATAGCTTTTTTGGTGGTATAGGCTTCTCTTTATATGCTACTGCATCTCCCATATCGATAAATTGACACTCTTTTCTTGGCTCTTGACAACGAAGAAGAGTGCCGGTCGTTCCAAGACCCAGATCGAGTTGATATAAAGATTTTCTTTCTCTATAAAAAGCATTTTCAATCCATAAAAAAAGAATGGGAAGCTGATGTGTGCTGCTTCGGTCACCGAATCTCTTTATATTGATGACCACATCGCCACGAGTCCCTTTTCCCACTTACTTAACGGTCTACGCCCTTTCTCCTCCCACAAATAGAGATTGCGACCTTAAGGTCTACTCTGTATTGCTACTGTGCCAGAGAATGGATTATATAGCCCACTATAGGAAACAATTTTATCACCAGCTAACTAAAGGTATACTTTTAGCGTCGGAGTTGATATAAATAGACTTCATAGATGCTGCTTATTTTAGGATCTCTAAATATCATATTGCGCGATTACTTACTCGTTATATATTTAACGACACAATTATTATTGATGTCTTGCTCCTTATATATGGGTACTATAGATTTATTTTTAGCTCGTAGGTAGCGCATGGAATTTTTATTATGACATTAATGCTATATTAGGTCTAAGAAGATGTCGAAATAAGGTACATGTGTTTGTAATATATTTATGCTTTTGATGGGTTGACTAATGAATATGAAACATTATTATGAATTATTATGCTCGCATACGACATATTCTCATCAGTAGCGTTTGACATTCAAGCAACATTGTTGAATTGCGCTCATTATTTATGATGATCTGGTAATCATGTAACATATTTATATATTAATGGAGGGTATCAACCCACACAGTAGCTGCATATTTTGCTCTCACTGCAGTAATAGTAGCTGATAATTATAACCCTCCCCATAGTTAAGAAGTGATATAACCCTATATTAGCAATTACTCCCACTGTCATCGCAAACTGAAATAGAGTGGTGCCGTCTTGTTAATTCAATCGCCTAGCATTTAATTACTGCAAAGTTCATATGTACGACGGGCGTCAGCAATACGCCTTGTCAATTAACAGACTTAATACATTTAAGCCACTATAATGAAAATGTATTGCACTCTTGTTTGTATGGTAGTTCAATAGTATCTTAATTCATAGCCCCAACATTAATTCATATAATCATTATGCTCGAATGGAATATATATATTCCATTCTTATTACATACAATTTAGTATAGCTTTTCAAGATGATTTCTTATTCATTATGGGGGCAGGCTCTAGCTAGCTCAAAGACCTGAAAAAGACATATATACATACTCTATATATCCTTCTGGATTAAGTGGGATTACCAAAGCTTTCATAGGCTTAACTTCTATGCAGCTATATTCAAGACTTTTTCATATATATGTATAACTGTTGTTACTATATATTTATGTGTAAAGACTACAGTATAGCTCTTTTTTACATTTTTCCACGATCGTAATGCATTTTCTAATAAAATTAAATTTAAAAAATAAAAAAGTATAAAAACTTGGGCGCGCTTAGTTCATTAGCCATAATATACTATTTTAAATTTTAAGTTTTAATAACAAACAAAACCGGTATTGATACTAATCATGAATAATAGTGCTGCATCATCTCGATGACTTGTGTAATCATCATCCATTATTCTTGAAACAACAGCGATGGATCGGAAGCGAGCAATTCATCATCTTCGGCGAGCGGTGCGGGTGCCGTAGATCATCGATCATCTGGGCCCAGCATCAGCACCAACGAAGCTATGAATCTTCGACAGAGATCTGCCAATCAGTACCACCATCATCGAGATGTTTCTCCCAATAAGAATCAGCACCCGACTAGACCAGCATCCGAAGCTGGATCAGTGAGCAGCAGGCAATTCGCGGCGGAGCATCATCATCCGTTCCGACGCCATCAGCTGATCGATCGCCAAGAAGATGGGACTCGACGATTGCAGCACGATGATTGGACTGCGGCTGGTAAAACCTCTCGTCTTCCATCATCCGCCTATCCAGCGACAATCCAGCCTTGTCGAAACGGATTGCGACGTAAGTTCTATTTTTAATAACTGATTTTTTTTATACCTAAGTTGGTCTATATCTGCAACAATAAGTATGCTTATAGAAATATCAATTTTAGATTCATACTGTATTCCAATTTTTTGTTGTCAGATTGAGTAGTAGTATTGATACTTCCATTCCTAAGTTAAAGATTTTTCATCGCCGTCTCCAAATCTCGCCGTATTCGGGATCGATATGATTGCTCAGAGTCTCGGTGTAATCAATTGGATTCTCTCTTTACGCTTGGTCGTCTTTCCCTCCGCATTCAATCCTGATCCGTCATCGTTTCTATGACAATCTTTCATTTCCACGTATTGTCACCTAGCGGCAAGTCGCCAACTATATAGCTTCCACAACTTAATGTTTTATTCTTTCTGTCAATTGTATAATATTATTATATAAAATAAGGTTGCTCGTATCGCGAAAGTCAAGTTTGAGATGTCTCCTGCGTGCACTGCAGTAAAAGTAGAAAAGTTTTTTTGAGGGCAGGATCGATCCTGTTTGGATGATGTCATATACCGAGTCCTTTATATATAATCACATCAACAGAAAGAGACAGTAGAGCTCAAGTTATTCACTTTGAATGACAGTACAGCAAGGATTCGAGGATATAAGGTTTTCTTCTGACAATGGGCAATCAATCGATTCTACAAAAGACAGCGACATTCAAACTTAAATTAGGTTAAATCTTCATTTATGAGTACTATCTCGTCTTAAACATGATTCCATCACATTTCGCGTAACGGTAGGTATATCCTGTTCTTTTATGAACCTTGTTTGATCGATTCTCTTACTTTATTCTGCATGTTGGATGGCACTTAACAATTGTCTATCTTTATACGTGTATTATGTTTCATTGGGCTTTATGTGGGTATGCATGCACAATGTCATCATCATCAAGGTCAGTCGATCCATAATGCAGCAGCTGCTGCAGGGTTGTCGCAGCAGCATGCATGTCATGTAAATAAAATAGATCAATCACATCAAGAGGCAACTTTTTTTTCTGGCGTGTAACCAGCAGCGTTGTCACTCGGCCGGAAGGAAAGACGAACACCATCTTCATCTCGAGAGTACGGGTAATAACGACCAACAGCTTCAGCCACAAGCGAATAAGATTCCTGATGTCGTTGTGGTGGACACTGACCACCAGCAAGGAGCGGACGAGCAGGCAGCACTTTCATCTTCTTCCGACGAGTCCCTTCCTTTATCGGATGAGACGGTATATGGCCTAGCTATTATGTTGAATGCAATAATCTTGAAGAGGGGCACTGCACTATCTCGTATTCGCTTTCTTTTCTGTTTTGCTCAATGAGATTGTCAGCAGCGACTGCTATCATCATCATGATTTCTATGCCATCTTATCGTGTTTATCGTAGAATGAGATTCTTTGTACTTCACTCTTTGTAGAAATTCTTATTAGGAAGATGTTTACTAGAATTTGAGTTTTAAAATCATGACGGTATTGGTACGTTGTGCTCTCTTTTTGATTCAATAACAGTTTGTTTCTATTTTTATAATTTAATATATGATTTTCATATGCATGTTGCACGTCATTTATAGCCGTCATTGTCGTCATCTGCACGTTCTAAGAGCAACTTGAAAGGAAGTCGGAGTTTAAGCCGAAGTTTGGCCGCTTTAACCGGTGGGAGATTCGATCGTTTCCGGACGATGATCTCTAAACGACGGCCAGGTGGTCCCAAGCATTCAGTAATTACAATCTTGTATTTATGCGTGTCTAGGTACAGTAGGTAGGCCTACATAACTTATTAAAAATATCATTTGTGTTTTAAATAGTAAAGTACATACCTATAACGGGGTAATATATACCATAGAGGCATAGATAATTAGATGGAACAAATCCATGGAACAAATCCACTTGGAAGTTCCGTTAGAATAACATTTTCCATTACGTATTTCACAAATGTTTACTGTGAATATATTGGGCCTTAATATGAAGTGAAATAAGCAGTCGTGGCCGAGTGGTTAAGGCGTCTGACTCGAAATCTGATTCCATCTTGGAGCGTAGGTTCGAATCCTACCGGCTGCGATAAAATGATTTGACTAAGTAAAAGTAAAAATTTTGAAAAGATAATACTGTTCGAATTGGACAGCAACCTAAACCCAGTCTGAACCGCTCGGCCATCCTGACATTCCCCATCATATTGAATATTTTACAGTCAAAAAGACAAGTAATTATTTAGAGGAGAATTGTTTATTTTCATACAATGTATATATTTACAGGAGAGTATGATGGATATGACAGATATGTCAAGTACTTTTGGCGAGTCCGAGTCCGTCCTTGGCGGCTCCGTCCTTAACATGCCGGGCTCCTTGATGGCCATTGGCGGAAGCAAAGCCATACTTGAGCTTGGAATGACTTACAGTCCCGCTGCGGGTAAGATGGCCGTAAGGCTGATTGAGCTTAGACAACTTAACGCCGCAACAGCCGCCGGTGGGGGGCCTGTTAATATCGGACGGATGAGCAACAGTGGCACTTCCTTCCAGCTAAGACTCCTTCTACTTCCGGAGCGGAAACAGCGCCACAAGACCAAGTTGCGCTACGTCAGCGAGTCCGGTACTACGGCTCCCATTGGGGAAACCTTCATTTTCAACCGTATTGAACCTGGTACGATGGTTTTTTTTTCCCATTTGTAATTTCATAATTCTAAACAAAAAATACATTAAAATTTCTATATCATAGGCGAGTTGAGCAGTATGGGAATCCGATTCCGATTGTATTGCTCGGAGCGACTCCGGCGGGAAAGGTTATTGGGCGAATCATTTGCCAGTCTCAAGTTATTGGCTTTGGATCAGCTCCATCGAGAACAGCAGCTCATTATTCAGTTTGAAGCTCCGACAGGACCTTTTAAAGTAATAAGTTTTCCATTTATAACTAATATATCCAAATTATCAATAAATGATTTACACCCTGAAGAAGAGTCTGGCAGCATTGGGTCGGAGCACGAGTAGTAGCAGCAGCCGAGGAGATGTGAGCCCAACATCGATGACAGGTGTTGGTAGTTTTTCTGCTGAAAATTGGAATCAGCCTGAAATGATCCCTCCTCGTCATCATGGAATTCCAGAGGTCCTTTTGGGTCTTGCCTACAACGGGACCACTGGTCTCCTCTCCGTCGAAGTCCTCCGAGCTGCCGCTCTCAGGAGCTGGACCTCTTCTCGGCTTCCTGATGTCTGCGTAAAAGTGAATATTATTTATGACACTTTCCATTATACATTCTTTTATACTAGCTGCTTGTGCGTCAACGGTATTGTTTCCAAGGTTTCCGAAAACTATGACGTTGTCTATACCCTATTTATAGCTATTGATGTTACATTGAGAGTGTATTTGATGGTAAAATATGGAGGAGAAGAAAGATTTATTTTTAGTCGCCAGCAATCACCATAGTGACGCAATCAGCCATAATAGAGTGCGCGCTACTCAAACAGTCCATACACGTAGTGTAGACTATTATATACTGAATTGGTCGTATATAGAAGCTATTATTATACATATAAGAAGCCATTAAATATTCCTTTGTAGTCTTGGTCTTTTATGTAGAGACATTAACTATTTAGCTCCTACGTACAGGCTATATATAGAGTTGTATTTATAGACCCCTTTTACTAAAGATATCATCATTAATTGTTCTTCCAAAATAGGTTCTTGTGCTTACGCATACGGGTCAGGAAATTGGGCGTGCCAAAACGACAGTAAAAAAGAGCTCCGATGCTCCTACCTGGCTGGAGAGCTTCTCCTTTCAGGTAACCCTCTTCCAGCTGACGGATGTGACTCTTCTCGTCTCTGTGATCAACAAGCGGAGCCTCAAGAGGAAGGAACTCTTAGGATGGGTCTCTCTTAGCAGCGACGGGGACGATAACAGCGCCGCTGTGGATCAACAAACGGCAGATCATTGGCACGAAATGAGGGAGGCTGCCGGGGAGCAGGTCTGCCATTGGCATGCCCTTCTCTCGCCATAATAGCGAGACACAAAAATCTTCCCTTTTCCATCCAAATAGTTTTGCTATTTTCTCCAATTATTGTAGGGTATCCAACCCTATTCTTGTAATAAGATCGAGAAGAGTTTCTTTTTCAGAGATGCAGGATCATCTGAGAATTCAATTGAACTAATCCACCACAATTATTTAAAAAGGAATGGTTATATGCACCTGTGAACTGAACATGGCCCCTATATTATATTGCGACCTATATTTTACCAATGGTTTTTGCACTACTTTCAAATATTTTTGACACAAATATATTATATACTATTATCTCCTTTTTTTAAATGGATTTTTTTCCCTTTCGATGGTTTTTTCTTTTCTTTTTGAAGCCTTATTCAGTATTCATTCTTTAAAAGAGCTGGCGTATTCAGTCGAACGTTTTAAAAATGTTCGCGGAAAAAACCTGAAAATTTACAAAGCATTTTCACCCCATAAAACATTATTTTGTGTCCGACTATCTGAAATAAGATGGTTCTATATTGTGATCTTTGTGTTATTTCATTTTTATAAAAGTTAAATTGCATGGTTTTATGACTACCTTTTCACAATTATTTTTTAATTTTTCTAAATATTTTGCTCTCGTGGAATTCAAGATATATATATTCCTCATCCCACCTCATACCTCGTCACCACTTGTCGCCATTTCACGTCCAGTCTCCTTTCAAGTGATTCATGTATTTTAAAAAGAAACACTATATATAAGCTTTTGCCATTTTAAATTTCAATTTAGAGAAAACTTTTGATCATGATCAGTGATGTATTCCTCCCTCTACACAATTTTGGTTGAAAAAAAACACGCACTCCAACTTTAAAGATTTCCAAAAACGTCTGTATAGCCTTATTACATAATTTTTAAAATAAGACACTAATATTCTATATTATTGCCGTTTCTCTATTGTTTTATATCACATTTTCCTTTCCTTTCAAATTGTCTATAATATATTTGGAATTGATTCACAAGGAACATTAAACTACTTGTACATGGAATTTCCTTTTTCAAAATTTGTCCTTTTAATATCAAACCTTTTGATGAATCTTCAGAAAATGTGAATATTAATATGAAATTATTCCTATGAATACATCTATACATTCCTTGATACAAACACGGCAATTTTTTCCCTAATTTTTTTCGGATCGGATTACCAAATAATTATAGTTTCTAATTAAAATATGAATTTTGTTTCCAATAATTCTTTTTATTGATAATCCCCAAATATTGCTATGTAGATATAGAGAAAATGAACGTTTAACACCCGGCAGCCAATTTAAAAACATTTAAAAGGATCAAAACAAAGCTAGATCTTCTTCTAAGAGATGGCCTGTAAAGTATAGGAGGAACAGTTTTCCCGCTAGCAATTTTAAATCAACTTTATCTCCAGCTTGAAGTTTTCTCAAACCCTGGTAGGAAAATCCGCCATACATTGAGTTATACATGGAGCTCACAGTTTCGCCGACACCTTCTCCGTTAAGGCAGATGAATAATATGCTTGTTTTGTCAGATAATTTTCCAGATTTGGAACCAGAAACCAAAAATAAATAGATTCCCGATCGCGGAGCAACAAAACGGTGATTCTTCCAGTCGAATCCATTGCCGGCATTCAAAATCATTTTATTAAATCTAATAGTAATAATGGAGAACTTGATGCTGACCGTAGACAAAGGTGGATCCTCTCTTTGAACATGGAATGCAACTTCTGAGGATTTTATATCAACATTTTCGACACGAGTCTCGAAATTCCCTAGTTTGAGGAGGGTAAGATCTATTAATAAGTTGATTTGTATGTGACCATCTATACATAATTAAACGATTAATTTTCGGGGGAAATTTTCGATTGATTGTTGCATATACTTTAACAATTATTATGGTACCTTTACCCTAATTTTTCTGAAAATCACAGAAGACAGTTTGAATTTTTCTTACAATTTTGTTCGTCGTTCCGCTGAGTTGGTTACTATTATTGCTTCCTACCATATAGAATCCGTTCAAAGTGTGTCCAATGTTATGTAGATCATTGCAATCAGAAGGATATATTTTTAATTCTACTTTCTTAGTCTGGTCCCTAAAAAATCAGTTTTCATATCAATAGTCATCATGATTTGATCATTTAAAATAATGTCGTCATGATTCATGATAATTATAGAAACAATAACTTAATCACTTTGTATGCCGGTTATGCGGTTCAGTAATCTCTCATTGTTAATCATGACGACGGTGCACATAATTCTACCCAATATACCTAAAGGGCTAATGCATGCGGCAAATCCAAAGGTAATTAATTAATTATATGGTGTAAAAAGTACGGTACATGAGCAAGCACAGTGGTATCAATCGAGGAGGTCTTGGTTGTCGGATGATGACGTATTTCCGTTCTGTGTAAGGTATGTTGGTGGATTTGGAACATCATTCGATTGGTCTATACCATCGTTAACAAACGAGTAACAGAAATCTTTAATTCATTAATAATCGATGTAGAATTCTGATCGTTTCTCTCCAATTTCCTGACATCATCTTTATTCATCTTCCACTTGTTTTTAACAGAAGCTATTTTTTGGTTTTGAAGCTGGAATTCCATTTCCAAATTTCTAGCCTTCCTAATGTCATTTTCTTGAAACCAAACAATATGAATATATATTTCACGAATGCGCGATAGAAACTAGTACTATCCAACCTTATAAAATAAAATAAAAACATAAAATGAATGTTTTTACCGCATAAAGGAGATGCACTTTGGCTCTTTTTTGCATATTAGCGAATCCAAATTTAGTCTTAGAGAATCGTCTGTATCCTTAACCAGCAGTACTGTTTTATTACTTTTTATGGTGAAATCTGGTAAACAGTAAAACAGGTAAAGAAAAGGTAACCTATTAATAAGAGTCTACCATCATCGTATAACGAAAATGTAAGCTGTATCTACCTTTGATCGATGGTAAAACTCCAAACTCGATTTCTTTAGCCATCGACTGGAAAATCACCGGCGTGTATAGCATCATGATTATGATATTCATCCAATATCTAAGAGAGGAATTCTCCACATTGTGCTGCTATTTCACTCAATATGTGAAGTACAACTAAAAGTAGGCTTCGCTTCATTAGACTTAGAGTTAGATTAGATGTTGAATATGAAAAAGCGCAATATACTCACCGTCATCACTACTCGCGCAAAATGTATATGTATTTCAGTTTCCCGGTATTTTAGATACAACCGGAAAACACATTAATGGGGTTCTAATTTTTTTTTTTTTTACGTGTTATGATGGAACATGAAAATGAAATGATCCAAATTTGCAATAAGCCGTCAAATACTCGTGAATAACGAAAGCACAATTTTTACATGATGAGAGTGTTATTTTGAACGCAATATGGCTTCGTTCATACTTACTTAGCCGCTCAAAATTCCTCAAAACAATCGTTCTCCAGGTGAGGCTCGAACTCACGACCTCGGCATAACTAGCGGGAAAGGACTGCTTATAAGTACCATGCGCTAACCGACTGCGCCACTGGAGACGAACCAATGAAATATTGTCTTCATATGCTTGAAAATAATTTGTTCATATTCATAAAAGAAACAATGTGAAATATAGGCCTAATCACACCAGATCTTTTGCATAAACGTAAGATACCTAAGAAACAGGAGTGGTAGCTCAATAAACTTTAACACTAGCTTTTCTTATATTAAAAAATATCTTCCCAGTAACCACTGTTGTTCACTTTATTTTTTCGACAGTGCGTGCGTGATGAAGCGCTTGGCGCTCGTGCTTTGATACGCTATATGTATAAGCTTTAAAGCTTCAATAACTGTAGACCTCTGATAGAATTTTTAAATTAAATGTTCCATGGAAGCGCGCGCGCACAGATCCAGCGCATGTTGTTGTTTGTATCCGGAAATATTGAGCCACACTCCTGTTGCCGGAGTTTGCGCAGTTGCTATCCTAACGCAATCGTCGTAGTATCTTGGCATCGACTTTCCAAGTGAGCTGCCGTCCTCGTGCTTTCTTTTTCTATTGTTTAGACATATTCTGTACCAATCCACTATAATCTGACAGCTAAGATTTAGAGTACAACAACAACGCTGAGTGATGTGCTTCTAAATATATATTACGACTGGATCGTAGCTACCGAGACTCGGACAAAATTGCTGGATTAACATCATGGACTCGTATCAATAATTACTGAATATTTAAAATGCCTGGATTCCCATCAGGTATTGTGGCTATGCGCCGTCAAAGGGATCGGCGAAAAGAAGTCCTCCACGCGCAGAGAATTAAAAATATTCGAGCACAAGTCAACAATCGTCAACCATCATCGGACCAATTATATAAACCACCATCATGTGATATCGACGTGGATAGCTCTCGTAGTTTGGATGTGGCCGTCGGTAGTCGAATGAATCCAAATGAAGATGATGAGGAAGAGCAGCTTAGTAGACCTCGTCTTTCAGAAGCAAGAAGGACGCAGAAGGCAGTGAACGGCATAGGAATTTTCGTACTCACTTCGTGTTTAATCTTCTTAGTGAGTGGTCTTTCTTTTACTGGCTATGATGAAGATCGTTCGCAAGATGTTGCAGACAGTCGGCGATTCCAGTCTACTCTTTTTCTCTGTTTAGCACTCGTTACTTTTCTGGCTGCTTCTGGGCTACTGATCCAATCTCGTCGATTGTCTTCAAAAATTCAACGCGAAGAAGTTCTCTCCCGCCATTTTAATCGAAATTTCTTTGATGGGTCGTCTGCAGTTTCACGATCAACGGCAATGAAAACAGTAACCCATGGCGACATTCATATGAAACTGGCTAATGGCACCAATCATACAACAGATTCTGAAACATTAAAAGAAGAATGTCAAGTTGAAATGCTTCGACTAGATCCTATACTGGAAATATCAGAAGAAGTCTCGGATAGTTATGCACAGATGGCACCTCCATCCAGTTCTGGAGAAAATTCCGTATCGGTGCCTATTACAGTCATCGTAAATGATGATCAGACAACGGATGAAACTCCGTCATAGACACGGGATAAGATTTCACTTAAATCTATTTAGGACATTATTCAGTATTATGTGTATAATGTCAATAAATGTACTTTCTTCATGCATGTCATTCTAAAATTCTTGAATTCTCCCATTTTGGAACAACATTTCAAATTTTATATCTTTGATTCTGATTGTTTTATAACGTCTATTTGCATAAAATAAACATGCTTTTCACCATCATTGTTTTCTATTGGCTATTATCGGTTATTTTACCTCCTAAATGTTAGCTTTAACAAAAATATTTATACTTTATAGAACTATGAACTTTAATACCGCACTGTGCAATTCCCAATCTAGACAAATTGTTACAGTGATTAACATTTCGGCAAAGGAAAACTTTCGTCGTAATTTTGTACTGTTACAAGTCCACATACTTTTAATAAGCGAGGAACTGTATTTTTAAAATAAAATTTACACATAAAATTGTTATCTTTATTATAACTGCTATTATGCGCGATGCTTGAATATGGTACCACGGCGGAGAGGTTTACCATGAGCGAGGTATTAGGTACACTATATAGATGGGTATGCTATATGAGTAGGTTTACTATGAATACGGAGACCGCGAAACGACTGGTCCATTGTTTTCGTCAAAAAGTCCACGCCGATTGGGAGAGGGAAAGAAGTGGATCCCACTTTTGACTAGACCTTCGTCTCTCAGTAGGATCGGCAAAAAAAAAACAAAAAAAAAAGTGATGTACTATACCGGTGACAACCAACTTTTTTTAGTTACCGATGACCGCGTCTTCGTCGTTATATAAAACAGGTTGCTAATTCATACTTGCTACTCGATTTTCCCGTAAAACTTGCCTCAATTCATGCAGTCTTGCACCTATAATTTTCGAATATATTTCAGTACATTCAATATGAGCTTTCATTCAGGATAACTTCATAATATATGTTGGTAGTCAATTTGTGTAGTGGGGTCATCATTTTACCGTTGCTGTCATACCGCACCTTCCTAATACCATAAGACTTAGACCATCTGAGACTTTGAAATTTTTTTCCTCCAAGTTCTCCAAATCAAAACTATTTTCTTCAAGCATGAAAATAGTTGATTTTACACAACACCTCAACAAAATGCGTAATAATGACATTGAATAATATGTTGCAAATCAATACTGTATCCGAAAGAAAAAGTAGCAAAGCACGATTTTTTAGGGGAAAAAATAATACGAAGGATTATCAAAGTGCCGATTATCACAAACGAGACAAAGGATGTGCTTTAAATCTACATTTTTTTCAATACAGTGATGGTGATTAAATATGTGTTATCACTAACTCTCCATTCACGAGGAGATTAATGCCAGTTTAGAAACATTTCCGATGGATGATCGAACCTCCAGATTCATAGTACTCCTTTCTCGAAATCCCAATGTTCTGGAAGGACGACAAAGACGCCAGAATGGAACCACTAGTCCAGACGGAATAATTACGCTCTGAAAAAATATTATTGAAAAATATACTTTTTATGTATGTACGTAATATAGTTGATTTAGTTAACCAGATGGGGCAGTTATCTTGATTTTCATGGTCGGTGGAGCGAGAGCGCTTATTTCCTTCTGCATACGTTCAGCCATACCGGGGTACATGGTGTTGCCTCCGGAAAGCACGATATTCGAGTAGAGATCTTCCCGTATTTGAAGAGGACTCTCCATAATAGAGTTGTAGGTAATGGCATGAAGACCGCTAGAATCCTCAGCACAGAAGCTAGGCTGAAATAAGGCTTCAGGACAACGGAAATGTTCGTTCTCGATCTTTATGGTCTGACCGTCGGGAAGCTCGTAATACTTTTCAGAAGAACTGCTCAAAGTTTTCATCTCCTTTTCGTAGTCAAGGGCGACGTAGCATAGCTTCTCTTTGATGATACGCACAATCTCATATTCACCTGAAAAGCATACGGCAACAATATTACATTTTTTTAGACCAATTTGCAATTTTTAAATGATTGTACTTGTGGTATTGAAATGAATACCGTGCTCATACAACATTTTCCTTAAGTAATCGGTAAGATCATGTCCTCCCACTTTTAGAAGTTTAATGGCGTGGGAAATGACTTGACCTATATGGAAAATAACTTTAGTCCCTTTGTCAATTATAAAAAAGAATTGTATCACCTTCATTGATGGGAACGGCGGAAGAGAAACCATCACCTGAGTCTACAACTATGCCAGTGGTACGACCGGAAGCATACAAGGATAGGACGGCCTGGTTCCTTACGTAGGTCATGGCAGGTACGTTGTAAGTCTCGAACAAAATCTATTTGTACAAGGACATACAGTTAGCCTTATATCTTATTTACGTCAGAAGAATGTCGACAAACCTGTGCCATCTTTTCGCGATCTGCATTTGCATGAAGGGCTCCAGTGAGAAGGACGGAGTTCTCTTGTGTATGAGCAACATGAAGGGCATCGTAGAAAATGTAATTCCAGATCTTTTCGATTTCATCCCAGTTGGTAACAAATCCATTCTTAATTGGGTAGTTTATGGTTGATATACCACGCTTGGACTGAGCAACCTTACCAACGAAGAAACCCGGATCACCATTACACTAATTAAAAAAAAAAAATACATTAATTATTGGCTGTTGCTTAGCAGTTGCATAAAAATTGTTTAACTATCTTGATTGAGTGATTTTTTTTATTGGACTACAGTTTTCTGTGCATCATTGGAATTTAACATTTTAGATTTATTTTTTACAAAAAGGCTACTTACGTAAGTATTTTCGTAACGGGAGCGCCCAACAATGGTGGGGAAAACTTGACGGGGAGCGTCGTCTCCTGCAAATCCAACTTTGCAAAACCCTGATCCAAAGTCGACCACAAGTGGTGCAGTATAAGCATCACACATCTTGGTTATCGGAATTCGGTGACAGATAAGCTTGAAGAAAAGAAAAACAATTAATCTCCAGAAGCCTCATTGAGGTATAAAACCAGGCAGTACATCAATAGGAAAGCAACCACCGAACATGTCCCAATTCGACAATCCGGCGGACGCTACTTCGACAGCGCACAGCTGTTTTGAACAAAATAACGCGTATGCTCCAATCCAAACAAAATATAACAATCTGGCAGTTTTATTCTCAGGTTTTTCACTTACACTCAATACGACAAAATAACTCGCTCCTGGCGGGTAGTCTCAATCGCAAAACAAAATAAAATCTCGCTGAACTCCAACAAACGTATCAACTATATCATCAATTAATATTATACCGCGAAATCGCAATTGATGATCAATCCTAGCCACCCTTTTTTATGTAAATTAGTTTTAATATTGGCAATTCGAATTAACTTTTCCCCGCTAGACTGGATTCTTGAAACATCGGCGGGCGATAATTACACAACTTTCTATTTTTAAAGGAATGCGGATGGCGGAATATGATCACAAAGGGCGGATGACGCCATTAGAGAATTAGACTAATATACGTAAGGTGTAAGATTCTTAATCTCTGCAACTTCCGTATTTTTTTTACCAATTGACATGGTTTTCATCGTGACAATGAGAAAATAAGAAAATAACTTCCGTTGTGCATTTTTAATACAGCCACTTCCCATAAACACCAAGAATTATTTTCTTTACTGTGAAATTTTGTAGTGCATTTCTTTCTTTGTGGTTTATGTTTGATCGAAAACAAAATCAAAATCAGCTAATTGGTAGCTATTTTTATACGGCTTGTATTTTAGGATTTGAATTTCCAAACCGGAAGTCGAACGATAATACTCTTTCGCGTTTTTAACGATTTTTTAAAGATTTTTGCCTCTAATCGATTTTTTCGAGATTTTGCGTCTTCAATTTTGAATTCAATTCTTCCGTATTTCTCCGCTAAGAGTCTGATTAAATCTTGTTGTTCTCTTCTGCGTGCTTCCAATAAAGCGATTTCACGCTTTTGACGAGCTACTCTCTCCCTCAACTGATGTAGTTGAATCTTTAATTCTTCCTTCATTAAAAAAAAATGATTGAAAAGATAACTGTTAATTTTAAAATGAGGAAATTCAATTATTTAAATTTTTACCAGTGTTTTCTCTTGGTTATTTAGTGGAAAAGAGGAATTATTTGATGGTCCTGAAGATGTTGCCATTGGTTTCATCTCCTCGCTACCATTATTTTTGGTATCGACAACAGCTAACGCCGCTAACGGATATTCTTATTGAATTTGAATTGAGGAAACAATAGCAATAATTACGCATATTAAAAAAAATTGTTTAGGTTACTCAAGCTAAATGATAACACTATCATTGGGTGTTGGGTACAAAAATTATAATGGCACCATGATGGAGCGCACTATAAAATAGGTAGTATCAAATATGCTGAGCGCAAGACTGTTGCTTACCTGCTTCAACTATATGATCAGGATTTCCTTGTTGCAATTGAACTGTAGGACACATAAATAATAAACAGCACACGATATACTTGATCGCGCTTGGACTGATAAAAGGAAAATGTCCAAGTAATTTATTTCTCATCATGACAAGATCTGATGACTAAAGCTGCTTGGACAGAAATCAAGCGATATATCGTTTAAATAAGAGATGAGGATGCAACAGGTGTGCATTCTAAACTGAATATATTTGAGGATAGAATTTAGTATATGAATGTAGATGTAGCAAAGCTTAGTTTATTACAGGAAATAGTCAAATAGCCCATTTATTGATGGTGTATTTAATTTGATATCCCGCGCACTTCCTCTGAGCAGTATGCATAACATGTAGTTTTTTTTCTGATTTTTATTTGTAAAAAATATAGGCGTATTTGAAATTCATTTTCCTGATGAATGTTGGAGCAATGAAATAAGGCAATTAATGTTTTTTTCTGCAAGTTAATTTTTAGTATAACGGCCTAGAAAACGGAAATGTTATCATGGTTTTCTGATCCTGTTTTCAGGTCCTGTATATTCTTTATATACCCAAAAATACGCTGAGAAATAGAACTAGTTCAGTACTTCCACTGCACAGTGGAAATGTCTTATACATATCCGGTCCAGTATAGAGCGCGGTCGCCTGTTAGTGAACGTCTTGAAATATTGCTAAAAATAAATAAAACGATAAAATGTTAAGCTTCTATATGCGGTATTTGAACATATCTGATGTTCAAGGTGACTTTTAAATATGCACAAGAAAATTTTGCTAACTAAAAATTATTAAAATATGCTTGCTGCCTTGGGACTATGGTTTCTAAAATCACTCTATATTTGCTATGAGTTATCTAAGCAGAGCGGATACCATTAGTATGAAATCTGAAACTTTTTCCATCCAGAAATAGAATGTTACAAAAAGGTCAGGAAACGTATGGTCGTCAGTTATCACGCATGAAAGGAGTGGTCGGATGAAGACTCGACTGAATTCGGCATACTACATATTTTAGAAATGCTCCGCTGCAAAAGGAAGATGACTCGTTGGCATCAATTTGTTATTATTTATATGTGTATTTTTGTTTCTGCTCAAGAGGTTAGTGGAATTATAATTTGAATGCTAATTAACTAATTAATATTCTCTTTTAATATCTTTAGGAATCAGACGAAATAGTGGTTGAAGGAAGGTACCCAGATGAAACTCAGTATGATGCACTAGCTGCAGTTCATCCCAACCATACATGGCCTAACGCGATAATACCATACCGAATTAGTAAAGCTTATGGTAGGCCTCATTTTATAAACCCTCAATCCAACTGCAAATTTTGCGCGCGAAAAAACGTACGTCACGTTTGAAGGCCTCTTACGTCAAGGTTGAAGGCCGTGATCCAGATACTACGCCGTGTACTTTTTTTCTGACGGGCACAACTCTGACGCCAGAGGCATTCAAATGTCACGTGATGTACGTTTTTTGCGCGCAAAACTTTGCAGTGGGATTACTCCCGCTATAATTTTTCTCAAAAAATAAAGAAATACATTATTCGACTCGCCACAAGTCAGCAAATCGAATAGTATGATTATAAAATATATAATTTTCTATTTTAAAAGCCCATTATTTGAAAATACTTATATTTTCTTCGAGATCTTCTTTTTATTTAAAGGAATAGGTAGGTATTCATTATTTTTTTTTTCTTGAAAATATTTTTTAGACAATACCCAAGTGGACGATATTAAATTTTCTATGAAAGAGTTCGAAAAAAAAACTTGCATTAGATTTACTGAGAGAAAAAATGAAAAATGCTTACATCATCATTACGAAATATGAGAACGTTAAAGGTGAAACACGGTAAAGAATTTTCTTTCCTGAATTTTAACAGAGACCTACTTGGTCCGGGAATTTTAATTCCTGATATGTTTATTTATCTGTCACCAGATCTGGTTGCAATAGCTATACAGGTCGCACGGGAAAAAGGCAACTTGTCTTACTTGGGGACGACTGTCTTTTATCTCCCGGAGCCGTGAAGCATGAGCTTATGCATGCCATTGGTTTTAACCATGAACATAGTCGTTTCGACCGAGATGACTATGTAACAATTCATGTTCGTAACGTTAAAATACTTGAAATAATCTTTTATCAATCGAAACGTAATTTTTATTTTTATTTTCTCAATATGCCCAGACATGGAGAGAAATTTTGAAAAAAAGAAAGATGGTATATTTATTCGTTCACTTAACACGACTTACGACCTAAGTAAAATCTCAAATGCATTCGAATCTGTAATTTATAAATTTTTTAAACATGCAGTATCTATTTTGTAATTAATAGAATCAATAATGCACTACGCTTGGAACGCCGCCGCAATTGACGATACAATGCCCACAATCACTGCTAATGATGGATCCTTTATTGAACACACAAGAGATTTCTCTAGAGTCAGTATTTCAGTTTTTATTCATTTATTGGAATTCATTATATCTTAATTTTGCAATATTAATTAAAACAGACTGACATCCTAGATATCAACCGCCTCTATAAATGTGACCCAGGTAGATTTGATAGAATAATATCTGTTGCGTTGCAGGATGATTTCATTAAACTATTAAATTTATTTCGTAGGAAAATATAAATGGCGACTCAGCAATAATGGCCAAGTTCAACAGGCTGAAAACTGCAGTTTCTACGGACAAGATATCCGCCATCAAGAATCTACCAATAGTAAAGAATGTAGTGCTCTTTGTCTTGCAAATTTCCAATGCACACATTTTACCTGGGATTCGGAGGGTAAAAGTTATCTTAGCACCAATGCTACGTTCATCGATATTTATCCATATCAAGGGTCCATTTGTGGGCACATAACCCAACGAAATCATCGAACAAATCGACGCGATTCAACACTTCCCAGGCAATATGGAGAAAATGGGCAGATTAAGTGGGCTAAAGATTGTGACTTTTTCCGATACTATTTGCAAAAAAGTTTAGATGAAGAATGTGGCGGACTACTTTGCCCGTCCAATCCTGATTGTGCTCACTTTGCAGCTCATTTTACCGCTCACTTTGCAGCTCACCAATCCGCGGTGACGTATTCATACAAAAAATGTGTTTGCGGCTACATAACACAAAGCAATTTTTAAAAAATCAGGGAAAATTAAACGGTTCACGGAATCAGGCATATATTTGGGCTACTATAGGAAAAATTCAAATCAACCGTAACTTATACGGAAACCAAGGGGGCATGACCTATGTACGCAAAGACGTTAGAATTACTGGACACAAGGACGTGTATTTTTTAATTTCCGAAATAGCGGAGTTAAATGCGTTGGGACACAGGAACGCTTTTTAAAAGTCAATTTTCCGTAAGTCCGCCAAGACTTATGAACGCAAGACACAAGAACCTTGAGCTAAAAGAGTTCAACTTAGAAAAATTAATTATATATTTTATGGCACTGCTTCGATTAAATAGAAGAAATTTTAACCAACTGTAATTGATGCAAAATTGAAAATTGATTTATTAAACACTGAATAGACATGAGAATAATACCGTATACCTATGATACGATGATTTTAAAAAATAATACTTTCAAGAAAAATATTCTCTAAGTGCGATATGCTTTTAGTACGTGTTTTAAAAAAGTTTTTTTGATCCTATGCGAATCAAATATTTTAGGACGCAAGTACTCATGCAATTAAAGGCGGTAGGACACAAGTGCTCCTGCACTTAAGGGCTATGAGACACAAGAACACACTGCAAAATGCTACATAAATCGATACATAGGTTTATTTTAATTTTTACAATCGATTATAACAATCAGGAAGTAAGAACTAAAGGCATACTTGAGAGTGACGTTCCCTTCACTTTCGTAATTTTTTTTACAAGGCGGCGCTGTCTACGATAAACATTCCTTATCGCCAGCTAGCGCTCTGAATACACACTACTTGCGATTCAAATAGTTCTTACAGCTGGCAATCTGTCATTTTAATTTTAAAATAAGTTTGTTATTGTGAATATTATTTCGAGCGTCCGACTAAGAATATGATTCGTGAGCTCTAGTAACCTGTATCAATTATTAAGTTGTTCAATAAAGTTTTTATGATGTAATAAGGAATGAAAAAGAAGGGAAAATGTCGTAAAGGTTTGCCCTATTCTTTTATTGTTGTTATCTATTTACAATTTTACATTCACTTTTCGTTTGATAAAGGAGACATCACAACAATAGTCTCTGTGAAATAGGGCAATGTGAACCTTATAGGCCCTATCACCCCAAAGTTAAGTTCTAATGTGTACAGTTGTAGTCGAGTTTCAGTGGCGAAATTATTACATGGAATCAATTTTTTTCTATACAGGACGTGGTCTACCTTTTATCTTCTAAAAATAAATTAAGTTAGCTTGGATGACGAGTCGGACGAGCCACTGAAGTGAATCTTACGCGATTCTATCTCTGTTTCTGGTCCATAAGTTCGTGTCCGAGAAGAGGACGATATAGGAACGTCAATATTGTCGAGCTTTGAATCTCGGGGATGCTTATTAAAGCTGAGATGCTGAGACTAGATGTTGCTCGAAACACTATGTATTTTAGTCTGAAGCATAAAGGGACTCGACTCTGGCTTTTATACAGTCAGGCCGAGTGAACAGGAAGTAGGGGAAAGAACATCTGTTATACATAAACAATTAAAACTGTTGCAGTGATTTCAAATATGAGAAGCTGACATGGCGATTTCTTCTACCCTTTTAAATGGGGGAGGTCCTCTTTCAAGAGGGCGAAGGAGGGAGCTAGCTATGTCTAGACTCCGTCCCCCTCCCGTTAGATGATGTATGGCTCTCGAGTGTTGACTCGTGAACCATACATAATCATTATCTTTAACTTTTACTACTGTTTCACTTCTATATGCGCGACAGATCCCCCCTCTTTGATTACAGTCGCCCCGACTGTACCTATCAAAATGAAAACAAGCGCTGTGAAACTACATAACATTATAGAATAGCATTACTTTTGGACTCACACCATTCGACAATTATTCAACCAATAAACCAAAAAAAAATTAGAACACGTAAAATTGCATGTGATTCAGAAAACGTTAAAAAATAAATTTCAATTTATTTTATCTTGATATCCTTTTCATTGGGATCTCTTCTAGGGACGTGGCGGTAGGCCAAAGGATTCTCTCTTGAGTCGATTCACTCGTACTGATGAGTTGAGACCGTTTTTCACTTGGGAAGCAGATTTCAAGAACATAGACATTGTATGCATAGAAATAATAAAACACATATATTCCAAATCAAACACAAAATATTATGTTTTCATTTTTAAGCTTATTAAAGCAAAACACATAAAAATAAAACAAAAACGAATCAATATAGAAAAATTAATATTTGTCATGGCAAATTACATGAAATAAACTCGATTCAACTTTTCATTTTATAAGATTTCAAATTTATACTGCATAGTGCATAAAGATCAATAGATTCATTCAAAACGTAAAGCAATTTCAAGAAAGAAAAGAAAATGAGATATTCTCGTGGTTTTCTTTCTCATCTTCGGCTCCTAGGCCACCACGATTATGATTCACATAACCAAACTCTCGAATGAAGCTTCACTTCATCTACGAAATATTTTTCTGGAACCAATTGATCAGAAAAGTTCCTTCACTATTTCGCTAATTCTTTTAAGGCTCTTTATTGAAAGACCTTCTTGATGATTGAATCATCTTTGAATAGGTAGTCCCGCAGAACTTCTACTCCCTGTTTCGTATTATTTTCAACGAACCAGACGTATTATTTTCAACGTCTCTTTGGACTCTTTGACCACATAGGACCAAAACAGTCATTCATGCTCATGAGAGCCCGTAATAGAGACTGATAAGACTCCTTCTTCATAAATGTTTATAAACATTGTCAAATTGATTTCTTTAAACTCGCTGGATTCTGTCGAATCACATCTTTCAGCGAAGAACCAATCAAAAATCTTATAAGATTTTTTCAAAATGCTTTTTTTTTAAAAGCCCTTGGCGATTGAATCGCCTGTGAGTTTGTAGTCCTGCAGAACTTCCACTCCCTTTATCGTATTATTTTTTAACGAACCAGACGTGTCCTTTCAACGTCTCTCTGACCACATGGGATCACACAAATATCGTGCTTATGAAAGCCACGGAAAATGTTCCGTACAACGGGAAATGGCGAAGAATAGATAGATTAAAGATTTTGTGCAATGGCAATATATCTTTCCGAATTTTACATCTGTCGATTTAATTTTCGCGTGTCTGTTAAAAAAAATTGTCGGGTTTCATAGTTCCTACTATAACTGGTTCAAAGGGATCCTCTAAGATGGGCAGTATAACTTCTTTCTTGCCTCGCTCCTCTTTGCAAATTTTCCGACTCCGGGTAATTTAATTGAAGTCAGGATCGTTTTCCAACTGTAATTCAAATATTTTTTGTTGTAAGAATTTGATTTCTTCACATATGGCAAGGTATTCACGGTCACCTTCGTCATTTATAGCCACTTGTGCTAAAGCAGCTACGGGGATTGCTTGATGTGTATACACGTTCGATGTACTCAAAGTCTTGTTTCTTGCTATAGTTGCGGCTTCGGTATGGATTTTTACTTGAGCCCAAAACTCAGCACACGTTTGAGGATTTAGTGGGTATATTTTTTCAACCAACCAGGGAACCAATCCTCTATACAGATATTCTAATCTGTTTAATTCAGTCATTTGTGGATTTACTGATCTACACAGATGAATTACGTCATAATAATAATTAGACGTTGGCTCATTTGGACCTTGAATCCGGTTGCGCAGCTTCGATTCTTGAAATAAAGAGTATTTATTCTGTTGAAATTCCTTTAAGAATCTTGATTTTAGGCCTGTTGCGGCATCAACTGGACGAACTTCAGGGACTAATCCTTGTGCAGGTACTCCTACGACTTCTATCGTGTCATTCCATTCTGCTGGCAGAGTCGTGCACCGGAACCACTGTCGTGCAGATGAGTCCAAGTACATTCTAAAGTTGGCGGCCAAATCTCCTTCTTCCCATCTGTTATGACGGCCAATAGATTCGTATTTTTCCAGCCATTCGGTAGCATCTTCGTCCAAGGTGCCCCGAAACTTTTCTGGGATAATGAATTGTGTTTTCGGTCGAACTGGATCTCCCATTGTTACTATATATGTTTGGGTTAAACTAAAATAATTTAGTTTCCGATCTATCCAGCCTATCAGACGGAAGCAGATTCTTCACCTTAAAATCTAGCCAGCCAAATATGACGGAATAGAGTTTAATCAATAACTATTAACTAGCCAGCCAAATATGACGGAATAGTTCTAGTTATCCAGCCTAATAAGACGGAATAACCTTTTATTAAAATCTAGCCAGCCAAATGTGACAGAATAGAATTTTAATCAATATAACTAGCCAGCCAAATATGACGGAATAGTTCTAGTTATCCAGCCTAATAAGACGGAATAACCTTATATTAAAATCTAGCCAGCCAAATATGACGGAATAGAGTTTAATCAATAACTATTAACTAGCCAGCCAAATATGACGGAATAGTTCTAGTTATCCAGCCTAATAAGACGGAATAACCTTTTATTAAAATCTAGCCAGCCAAATATGACGGAATAGTTCTTAAATCTAGCCAGCCAAATATGACGGAATAGATTTTTAATCAATAACTAGCCAGCCAAATATGACGGAATAGTTTTCTAAACTTTGAATCGTTTAGCTTCTCCACCAATTGTCGAGCTTTGAATCTCGGGGATGCTTATTAAAGCTGAGATGCTGAGACTAGATGTTGCTCGAAACACTATGTATTTTAGTCTGAAGCATAAAGGGACTCGACTCTGGCTTTTATACAGTCAGGCCGAGTGAACAGGAAGTAGGGGAAAGAACATCTGTTATACATAAACAATTAAAACTGTTGCAGTGATTTCAAATATGAGAAGCTGATATGGCGATTTCTTCTACCCTTTTAAATGGGGGAGGTCCTCTTTCAAGAGGGCGAAGGAGGGAGCTAGCTATGTCTAGACTCCGTCCCCCTCCCGTTAGATGATGTATGGCTCTCGAGTGTTGACTCGTGAACCATACATAATCATTATCTTTAACTTTTACTACTGTTTCACTTCTATATGCGCGACAATATCTAGTCGACTAGTCTACATTTCGACCGAATCAACTGTCTTGCCGCTGTTGCTTTACTACCCAGACCGATGGTTGATGTCCGACCGGCTGATGACATTCAACTAGTTCTCTACGTTCCGCTATCCTTGTCAAGGCTCGAGGACGAATATGCGCAATAAACTACTCCTATAGTCATTCGTACTGAATCTTTCTCTTCGTTTTGTATCCCTTTTTTGTATTTTTTTAAAATCCTTACTAATCACGTATGTTTTTACCGAGACAATGATCGATTATTTTTAGGTTTACTGAGAATGATTCGGATATATTTCAAAATTTCTTCGCGATTATCAAAATTTAGCCATAAAAAACTTGTTTTATTAAATTTCTCATACTTAATAAGCAAAGAGTGGAATCTATTTCACGTTAAAAAATCTTTGTCTGATCCATGTTTGTTTTCAGTTATTGCATACTATGGGCAGTTCATTTTCAACGATGAAAAGGGGTTTATTACCGATACAATTACATTCTGGGAGCTACATTCCGCAGTTATTTGTAGCCATAAATATCGTTTTCATAATCAATAAATAGTTGAAATTCGTTTATCTATAAATATTTTTAAAAGTTTTATATATACGTCGCCATATGTCGGAAGGTGGTAGCGTTTGGAAATATAAAAGGGCAGCGGATATAAAATCCTGACTGATTTGTGTCCACTGGAGCTCAACGTATAGATCTGCCGCTTTACTGATGCACTTCATTATGATTAACGCGATGAAAGACCAGCCAAGCGAGTTACGATCATCGTCCAATTAGTGTTTTCAAAAGGAAGCGAACAGACATCCCCTAATGTTGAGCTAATCGCCAGTCGATCCTCTTCCACAATATCATTCGTATTCGACAATGAGTGTCCATCATGGTAGTTATGGCTAGGCATGCAGTCATGGAAAGAATCAATTCGCAAATGGAAAGAACACTTAGTCGCATTCTTTGAATAAATTTGACTCGCAGATGAATTGACCATACAACGAACATATTGATTACGGTACCTTCCGAGATCACCTTTCTTTATCAAGTCATCAACCTATATATATTTATATTCCTATTTGTTATTACAAGTTACTATCATTCTCAATGGTTAGCCTACCCTTTTCTCGTGAGTGTTTGAATGTTACAGCTTTAGCTTATCTTTTTAAACATTAATAGTTAACTGCGATATATGGATTTGGTATAGATTGAGAACATGATCAGTCTAGCTCAAAGTGGCGATATGCGTGGTTTATCGAAGCTTATTTTTCGCGTTCTCTTCTTCCTTCCAGTGAAACACAGCCAATGAGCCAATGCAGGACGATACCTACCTTATACTCGCGATGTAAAGCTTATTAGTCATTCGTGTGTCCCCCACATTAAGAACAGAAGGAGGTGATGAATTATTCCCTAAATTAAAACATCTATATACACCCGTTGACGCTCTCTCAACGTCCTCGGCGTTGTATATCGCAGGGCATCAACGATTGCATCCTAGATCAAAAATCCGTCTACATTTTTTTAATACTGGAGGAATAAATTAAGAATCATAGATGCTGCCATCTCCCCAACAACTCTTATGCCCTTACCAGTAACAAAAACCCGAGTCACGATGAGTGCAACTTATTCCAACGTAAAGTCAATTCTTCGCAGAGGTATTTGTATATATATAAATAATACAATATATACCAGTATATAACTTGTAATCTATCTATCAACAGTAAATAACCAATTTTATTTACATTACTTCAGAGTTGCTCATCAGGTTATTTTAACGGAAAAGCTACTATGCTATTGCAATCAGCAAGTAAGCCTCATATTGTGATCATTCGTCATAAATCGACTCACATTTCTCAAGCGGTAGGACTGCTCTTGCCAGTAAGACGTAAGAGACTTGAAAGAAATCGAGAACACCAAGATCTTGGCCAAGATATCTCTCATCGATCCAGATGAACAGCAATTAGGATAAGATGATCGCCCCTTACTGTACTGTTTATTGTTGAAGCGGTACAGTATCGACAATTTAAAGACTGTTATTCACTTATTCGTCTGTTTGGAAAAAAACGCTTCTAAAGTACCGTGTTACGTTGAGAGCGGACTCTGCGTGAAAAGCGTTCATGGCTTTACTGCTGCTGACGATGAAACACTTTGCTCACTTCACATCATTGGCATCTTTTACATCAGTGCTGAAAATGTGAGAGAAATAACCGATTTGCGCTCATTGATCGAGATCGATTATCTGAATGCCACGATAGAAGCAACCAACTTGAATGCACTTCTCTTGCTCTGCCGCTACCATCGCGGATCTGCTGCTGTCAATCATTTTAGGGGCCTGGTTGAGTTCCTCAGTGAACGCAGGGTCGATCTGAACGTCAAGAAAAATACGGGAGAGAACGCAATTCACTTGTTCTGCCTATTTTATTCTTTTGGGGAAGAATTTTAAAACTGCTTAATTCAATTCCTGAGTGAACTGAAAAATGGGTGAAATTCACTTCACTTGATATTTCGTCACAATTGTGTTGGCCGCCCAAATTTCCTCGACATCATGAAGCTATTAACTGATCGCGATATCGATCCTGAGGATGAAGCGGGCGGATGGAACGTACTTCACTTGGTGTGTCGACATTACCACGGGGACGAATTGAAATACGTTGTGGATTTTCTCATTAAAAACGGCGTCTCTGGGATGACACAAAACGGGATGGAGAAGATCAACCGCTTTGGCTTGATTCGGTTCTCTCATATTTATGGCAACGAGAGCAGATCGGATTTTGGTTAATTTCTGCTCCGATAGTGCAGAAAAAGCCATGAGCTGATCGATTGCAGCAGTGCGTGCGTTCGTGTGAGCACGAAATCATGACAGCTGTGCCGCAGTGGCTTCGATAAGATCGTGGCCCATCGTTGCTTCTACAGGTATATCTTCAGCATACTTCCAATTAAGTGCTATTCAAAATAGTGTTCTAATGATTCTACCTTCATATACAGTATTAAATAGAGGATTCGCAATATTTCATTTAATGCCCGGAAACAGTGGGAAGGGAATGCAATAAAGAGCATGGTTATTTTTGTAACACGGGCTAATTGCTATTTGCCTGCGACTCTTTCCCTCATCTATGCACCGCTCATAGTGAAGAGCTGGAGGCGTATTACGGTATTAGATCTCTGTAAAACGATTACAAAGTAAATGTTACTTCTTGATGTTTATTATCATATAATTAATCATTAATTAAAGATCTTATGTCTACGTTAAGGGCGAAGTTTATTGAACATCGGAGAATAAGTAATACTACTATTACATCTCGCTCAAGTGGTTATATGATGAAGAGAAAACATCCGCAAGTGTTGTCTTCCATCCATTATAGTTGTTCGGACATGCACCTGCTGCGGACTTGAAATCGACTCATTATTGATTCATAGCAATTATTCGAGTGATGACCTACATTTTTCTTCATATGTTCAATATTAAGGTCCAGATCTTGAGTAGAAAAACTATAGCCTACGCAATGGCTATATTGAACTGACCGGCCTCTTATAGCTACATATATAAAAACTCTTATTCCATTCTTTGCATTTTGACGATTTAGTTCTATTATACAACGGATCCTTGCGCATTTATCGCCTCACTCTAAATAGTACATCAAATCAGAATATATAAAAAAAAATTGCTATGATGCTGATGAATTACTGTTGCAGGGATCGAGACAAGAGTAAGACCAATATTGATATTGGCATTACCGTTTCAAAGTCTAATTTTTTAATTCACGAATGGCATTTACCATCATTAAATCTGGTCAGATTGTCATCGCAGATGAAGATGCCAATGTAGTTACCCAGATCTCTCCATATAGTAAAGATCCTAAAGCTACCTACATATAGTTCTTAAAAACGGAACAGGTATTTGTTTTAAAACCATTACTCATATTATTATTTTTTTAAACTTAAAACTTCATACTTATTTTGAGCTAGCCTATTGCATACTTTTGGCATGAATAATAGATTGCTTATTAGATGTAATCGCTTATTATTTTGAAAAAAAGGGTTACTATACTTGTTGATCTTGATTCAAATGGTAATGTAGCAACCGATCGTAATTGATACCGGCTTACTTTCACAGTTTTGTTGCTCAGCGAGTCATGGTGGCCATCATCCTATCATTCGAAAGATAGCATAGGAGCGATTAATCAGCAGTGCCTGAAATCGTATAACATCGATCCTCTTCCGTTGTATCTTAATTTGAATCCGGCAAGTGAGCCTGACAACTTGGGCTCGTAAGTACAGGTTTACGACGCGAAGGTTCACAGTCGTCGTATAATTGCGTGGCAAAATTTGGTTCGCTGATCGAATCAATTTGCTATACTCATGATATTATTCAAGTATAAATCGCTGTTGTAGAACAATTAAATTGATTGGAATATAAGGACGGCTATCGTATATGTAGAGAGCTCGGACGGCTCCGTGATTGAAATTAAGTAGCCTATACTTTTTTCGTGACTAAGTACGACGCCCCTTTCTAATGAGAATCCATCGACTCAATCTAGCGATCCATCGATAAATAAGAAGTCAATTTATTAGTGTATAATAAGTACTTCATTGTTTCCCTTTTCATCGTGTCTAGAAATCTTTGGTATCAGATTGTTCTAGCGTTGAGACCCGTAGATGCCCGCACCGTTTCACTTCTATGTCTTCGTATAAGGACCAAGAGATCTTACTCAGAACTTGTATCGAGTCATACAAGCTTGTATCCAAACGACAGGCGTTCAAATTGGACAAAAGAATTTAACGCGACATAATGCTATCATGCAATAATGTCTACTGTTGTAGACGCCCCTAATCCTTTGTCCTTACCGGTTATATGTTGATGAAATGATGACTTACCCATGACAGCTTCATCTGCTTTTAAAGAATAAGAGACAAAAAATAACATGGATTGATCAATGTGTCTTGCCGCTGCAGTATCCTCCTTACACAAATTAATGATCGTTTATGATGGAAATGATCAAGAGAATGAACTTAATATGAAATATTTTATATTTGATGCTCCGAACAGATTGATGAATCAATTGCGAATATGCTGATGAATAAGCGATATGCTGGTATGCGATATGCTGGGAAATTCTCCCTACCGGTTGTAATAATAATTCAAGCGACAAGATAAGAAAACGCGTATAGTTAAAAAGTTTCCAATGTTTTATTATTATTAAGAGACGAGAGTATACATGCTTTCATCACTTAAAACCTACATATTTTGGCTCACGATATGGACCAATCAGTGCTAGTTTGAAAGAAATACATGTTTCGGTCGGATTCAGCACTGATATTTTACCTATAATTGATCATTCGACAGCTTGGTTTTGATTGAATTGACTCGTTTTTGTATCGTTGACAGTACCAATAAACAAAAACGGAACATGAATAGCTATTGCTGTTTTACACTATTTTTTTTTTCTTTATTTACTTGTTATTTTAAAAACAAAAAAAATATGTTACAATTACGAATTAAGCGCAATAATGAAACCAACATGACATATAGTACCTGAAAGTTAACAAGTTTAAACAAGAATTTATGTAAATACTGTCTACTTAATTACAAATTGGACAAAACTGGTGAGCCGTTTGTTAAAGTCCACAAGCACTGCATATAGCTAGGCCGTCTGGACTTATATTGAAGCGTTTCTTGTTTTCATCAAGGGTCATTACAAAAATTGTCGATGTACAACTGTTACTTTTTCACTATACGCTGATTTCGATGGTGCGTATTTCATAATAGGAACTTAAATATATGTGCGTTAGTGTTGTTCCATAAGAGTAATCACATTATACCTGAACCCGTAGCTGAAATCCTGCTGGTCGCTTACGACACATACGGATTTACGATGCGTTATCACTCACCTCTTCATTGCATAATTAATGTGAGAAGAAGGTACCCAACCATGGTATCCGAATTCTCGACCTAGCTTTGTGCTTAGAGCGTCTAATTGAGACTCTCAATAATTGGTGCGTAGTATGCACTTCAATGACGAGCCCCGCCAATGGACTATAATATCCGATAATATCACTGTTGAGTAGTAAGATGTTAATCTACCATGAATACTGCCATTATGGTATAGAATATAGATGTTATTGCTATTTGGGAGGAACATAAAGGCGAAGAAGAAATATGAGTTTCTACTACCACATACGTATTTACTGTATGTATATGACCAATATTAGTCAAACATTTATCAAAATCCTCGCGTGTAATGTGCTATTAGAAATTCATATCGTCTAGTATACTTAAGGAATGGTCATGGATTGGATCGGAATGGTTCGGTTATGATCGGCGTTGACTGTTGGAGTGTTGGAGAATACGACCTATAATATAACATCAAGAGGCAAAAAAATCTTGTTTTGTGCTTTTCTGATTGATTGTTAAGAGCGAACGTATCTTTGCTTTCTTCATCATTTCTACTATTTGGCTCACGATATGAGCCGTCCATTTTTCTGCTTGCTGGTTAATCAAGAGAAATTATCATTGGCTGTGGGTTTATATGGTCTAGTCTAAAATATATTTACATCATGTGTGTAAGATTGCATGGGGTGGATGTTAAGAAATGATGAGAAGTACGATATTTAGGTTATTACAAGAAGTTCAAATCGTTTTTGTTATAACCAGTATCAATAGCTAGACTGATTACGGCATCTGCTGACCGCTATCCACCTATCCTATTTTGATTTCTGATGTGTATTCTATCATCTGATGTACCATGCATTCATAATTGCTTGATAATAAGGAATATTGAATATGACTGTGATAGTAAAAGATGTTTGGGTCTCACTTTCACGTCGTTCTGTGGAAAACTTAAAATAAATATTTGTATATTTCTTTATGCGCATCGTACCAATTGATTACAACAGGCCATATGAGTGATGCCCACGTGAATAACTGACAATGGGCTAAGGGAGACGCTGCTGGAACTGATACTTCTTTTGCAATTTAATCAAACGTACATATTGATACGTATTACACGTATTTTATATGTACATATTTGAGCTTTGCATATTTTTTTAAACTTTTGCTCCGTTCTATGAATAAGTGTTAATATTCTTATAGAAGAGACGAAGTGGAAGTTTATGGATGCCCAGAGGATTGCTCTGTAGCCTCTCCTAAGTCTATCGAAGATCCCATCGGAACAAAAACTCATACATATTATATGCTTAGGGACTCTTACTGTCATCTATCGAATCCGCCGAGGAATCCACTGACCAAAGAAAGATCGTCTTGACCTGTACATTTAAAAGTGATGTCTTTAATTTATAACATGATGCACCATTATCTCTTCTAGTTTTCACTTTTGGCACCCAATGGCAATTACTTTGAACATCCCTAAGAAAAAGCGATCCTGAAAAATAGCAAGTTCAGCATCAGCACGACCGGTAGACCTGTGGATGACGAGGCGGACGCGTAATCGACTCTGTCATTCAGCTTCTGTCCTTCATTAAAATCAAATTGCATTGCTTTTATGATATGACGCACTATGCGGTAAATAGTCTTCATGATAGCCATACAAAGGAGCTTCTTTGAGTCTTTCTATATCATCGCACCAAATCCAATAGGCTACGAGCAGCACCCTTATTAAGTAAGAATCTTCAAGTCATATTTTTTATGCTTTTGTATATAGTTGTTCTGATGTCACTGAACCGGGAAGAAAGCGGCAGTAATCAAAATCAAAATAAACAAAATTTATGAACCGTGTGATGGTTAACAAATCAACCACATCATCATTGTGTATATAGAACAAATACAGATATCGATATCGTATAATTGATACAGGTAACTAAAGGCACACGATTCGTTTTCTCAGTCAGTAAAATGAATTTAACGAGCCTTTTAAAAAAAATAAAATCAATTTAAATTTCAAGTAGTGTGTATTTAGATCGTTAAATAGTGTGAGAGGATGTTTGATAATGCTTTGGTTGACAGCGCCACTCTGAAAGTGTGGCGAAACGGAAAAGCGACTGGACGTAAGTGTACCTTCAGTTCTTACTTCTTGATAGTTATAATCGATTGCAAAAATTTTAATATAACTATGTATCGATTTATGTAGCATTTTGCAGTGCGTTCTTGTGTCTCATAGCCCTTAAGTGCAGGAGTACTTGTGTCCTACCGCCTTTAATTGCATGAGTACTTGCGTCCTAAAATATTTGACTCGCATAGGATCAAAAACATTAATTTAAAACACGTACTAATAGCATATCGCACTTCGAATATTTTTCTTAAAAGTATTATTTTTTTTTTAAAATCCTTGTATTATAGGTATATGGTATTATTCTCATATCTTTTCAGTGTTTAATAAATCAATTTTCAATTTTGCATCAATTACAGTTGGTTACAATTTCTTCTATTTAATCGAAGCAGTGCTATAAAATATATAATTATTTTTTTTAAGTTGAACTCTTTTAGCACAAGGTTCTTGTGTCTTGCGTTCATAAGTCTCGGCGGACTTACGGAAAATTGACTTTTAAAAAGCGTTCTTGTGTCCCAACGCATTTAACTCCGCTATTTCGGAAATTAAAAAATACACGTCCTTGTGTCCAATAATTCTAACGTCTTTGCGTACATGGTTCATTACCCCGTAACTTATACGGAAACCAAGTTATAAGTAGTTTTTACTCTTCAGTAGTTTAGTACTTTAGTATAACTATGTTCAATCTCTCCCCAACTCGACCCTTTGTTGTGGAAAATAAATGTAGTTGTCATGATGTTTAATAATAATAAACATTCTTTCTTATGTATACCAATTTATAAAATGAGAAAAAATGTGGAGTAAGACCAATAATTGGATAATTAAAATCTCTTGGGAAGCTCTTCACGTTTTTGGCCAGTTACTCTCTCCTTCAGCTGATTTAGTTGAACCTTTAATCCTTTATTTAATAAAATAATGATTGAAAAAATAAAATTTATTTTTAAAAAATAGTAGAATTATGTTACTAGGGTTTTCTCTTGATTATTTAATTAGGAGGTCTCATTACTACTCGCCATCTTATTATCAAGGACAGCTACTGAAAGATTTTTTTGAATGTACAAGTAGAGTATGATTCAGTTTAAAATTAGATACTAGAAAAAAATAAAGTAAAATAGACAAATACGAAAAAGGTACTATACAATTTATTTTGTTGCAGTTGCTCACCTTCAATAAAACATGATTATGATTTCCGTGTTTTAATTCGACTACAGGATACATAATTAATAAGAAGCACACTAAATTTAATTAAAATACTAATGGACTGATGGGAAAGTACCAACGGTATAACAATAAATTAATGGATACAATTAACTTGTGAATCGCGATGTAAATCAGCATATACATTTCAATACCTATAAAAATCGTACATTTTTCTAGCGATGTTAACCTTTTGTTCAAGATTTCCGCGATGTAATTTTTCCACTTCGGCTATCAAACATTCCAGTCTATCCTGATGCACTGGTTCCATGACGCTAAAATCGGTTGAACGGACCATCTGGTCTAAGAGCCTCAACAACTGTTTCAAACATTTGAAACTATTTCTGTCTTTCATGATTTTGAAGAGTGCATCGTATCCGATCAAGCGCTGATTAATTGAAGAAATATTGCTTAAAAATATAAGGATACGATTCACTTTTACGGGTTCGATATCGCAACAAGATTTAATCAGCTCGGCCAAGCACAATTTAAAAGCATTACTGAAATCAACACTAAATTGATAAATGATTTCCCGTTTCTTTTTATTCGATGATGCACTGACGATCGTTTTTGCCCATGATTTCATAACAACGCGCACTTCTGAATCCAACTTTTTCATCAATGCTTCCATCTGATTCTTGTAACAAATATCCACATTAGCGTAATTACTCATTTGCTGACACTGTTGACATCGATAGAATAGAAGGATGATGCAAGGGTGTCGACGGTTTTGATCATTATTAACCATCTCTTGGAAAAGGACGTCATAACCAATGATGCACTGTCGGATATAGCGCAAGTTATGAATAAAATTCACTATCACTTCCGGTTGGCTTGGTTGAGTTCTATAGAGTACTTCGATAAGATAACTCAAGTGGTACGTAAAAGCTCGATCATATCGTTTAGCGCATTTCAAAATTGCCGCGTAATCTTTTCTTTCTAAAATGTTTATCGTCCAGGAATCGAAGATCTGTTGAATGGATAAATCTAGGGCCTCTTTCATCCGCACGAATCTTTCTTTGTATTGATGATCCAAGTTGGGAAAATGACTCATTTCCATATCTTTGTTGATTCGATAGGATAACTCAATAACAGTTTCTTCGTCATTTAGTTTTGAATGTTGTTGAAGCTGGTTTAGAAGAGCTTCGTATCCGATAGCATCAAATTCGAGATATTCACATTGGCTTCCGAGAAAAGTCACGATGGAATCAGTGGCTCCTTCAGGATTTTCTTGATAGATTAATCCAATCAGTTGAGGTAGATAAAAGAATAAAGCGTCATTCTCTGGTTTATTGCTATTAATCCGTGTTCGATTAAATGCGATATCCTTTGCTACGGAGCGAAGCGCATCAGGAAGGATTTCGTCCACTAATCGCTGTACAAATTCTACTGATTGAATATCGATGATTTCGGAACCGGCACCAAATGCGGCAGCTACTCTCAACGTGCTAAGGTAAAATGATAGAGAGAGAACTGCCGAAGAGTTGATTTCATATTTGTCATCCACAATAGTAATTGACTGCTGGTTATTTAATCGACAAAGGGGAATAAACCATTTTTGGAAATTTTGAACAACAGAAGAAACATCTTCTTTGGCTCCACCACTCACGAAACCTAAACTAGCGTTCAAGTTTTGTATTGCCAGATAATCTAAACGGCTCATTTTACTAATATTTCACTGATGAAAATAAATGTCGCACCAGATTTCACTTTCAAATGTGTAAGACTTTCCTTTTAAGAATCACGAGCTCAACTGATTTTATAAGCTTGATTCAGTTCGTCCCGCAACCGCGTGACTTTATAGCTACGCACCTCGCTTCTTAAGTGCATCCCATTATCAAGGTGATGACGAAATAGTCTCGTGTCTGGATGCGCTTACATTTTATTGCATACATTATGTACTACTGTGTTGTAATTTTCTACGGGTTTTACTGGATGCAACTATATTTGTACCCAAATAAAGATATTTACTCGCAGACCGGCATTATACTATCAACACCAATTATATTCATTGGCTTCTATTTACTTTTAATTATTCTATCGAACTTAAATGCAAGATAAGCACGTATTAAGGAATGAAGATTTGGTAGCGACGTAAATTGTGATGTATATTTGAATAAATGGTAATAATGTAATACCTTAACTCACATCTTTAATTACAACCTTTATATTATATCGGTACATCACTTTGGTTTTTAATATTGCCAACCAAAGCCAAACAAGTGATAGCAGAATGTTTAATTTAAAGAAAAATTAAATTAATAAAATCAGGTATTTTTTGTTTGTTTGATGATGCCATCACAAAATAAAGCAGCAGTTTGTTTTCTTCTCTTTTTCCACCTGTTAAATGAAAATCAAACAATTATTATTCGTTGATTTCTTTCTATAGGCGCTATAAACTATATTGTACCTTAAGAGCAGCTCTTGTAGCAGTTTCGAACACATCTCGAACACCTTCCTGGCTTTTAGCCGAACACTCTAGATAAGCGACCGCGTTGATTTTCTTTGCCATGGCTAAACCTTCATCCGACTTTACAGGTCCTTGATTTATGCTAGCGAGCTCTTCAACAAGACCATAAAAAGAGCATCAAGTTAATTTAATCAGTTACATAAGGCAGGCTTAAATCCAATAAGGTATTGCTCACCTTTTATTGTGATAGGGTCTGTTCGCAGATCCTTCTTATTCCCAACCAGGACAATAGGGACATTGGGGCAAAAGTGTTTCACTTCTGGAGTCCACTTTTCTGGTATGTTTCTAAGGGAGTCGGGAGAATCAACAGATAGGCACATAAGGATCACGTCCGCGTCTGGATAGGAAAGGAGCCGCAGTCGATCGTAGTCCTCCTGACCGGCCGTGTCCCACAATGTCATCTCGACCTGTTTTAAATGTAATAATAATTACTTTAAGGATTTATTACTTATAATTTTTTTTTCTAAGAATATCGTTGGATACTTATTTAGCTACTTTAAATATTTGGAATTGTCTACTCCATAACAATTTAAAATTCCTTATAAATAGACTAATACTGCATTATTTAAAAATCAGCGAACCATGTAATAAAATTTTTAATTTCAGTTAGAAAATGCAAACAATTCAAAGATTTGAAAAATCTGCAAAGAAAATCGGATGTTGCGTGCACAGCAGTTTATTATTGCACCATCAGTCCGCCAGTATACATTTTCAGTGGTAGTTGATGCTCGAACTGACTTCCTGTTTACATTTTCCACGCTCTCCCGCGTCTACCCATGCACTGAACTAATAGCGGCGGATGCGTCAAGCGTTTACACATAACAAAATAAGCAGCAGATTGAATGACGCCCCAGATAGTCTATATTTACTGCGATGCATCTGACCAAATAACACTGACCATCAGTCTATTTACACTCGTGATGGATGACCTTATTATTTTTATGCGCTTCCATTACTCATTTAATGAATAATGTTTCCATAATTGTTAAGTAATATAATTCTTACTTGTTTTCCATCAATTTCAATGTCAGCTACTGAACTCTCAAATACAGTGGGGATGTGTTCATTTGGGAACATGTCTTTACTGAAGGCGCTCAAAAGTGACGTCTTTCCGCACGCTCCATCTCCGACGATCACTAACTTTTTGCGGATCCACTCGCCTTTAAAAGCCATCGTCACTTCCGGCGATGCTTTGAGACCGGATCCTTCCAGTTCAATCCTATAAGACATTTATATAAACAATATATCTAAGGAGAACCCATTTAAGTTATATTAAACAAAACACACGCTGAGCGGTGATATCATTGCGAAACATAAATAGGGCACGATATCGTAGAACAGCAGTAACCCATTTATATAAATAGTGTTACCTGCAGAAATTCCTTTTAATATCCAGCACACTGGATGTAGTTTAATAATTGGCAACTACCAGAGGACCATATCGAAAATATAAATATAAATCAATATATCACTTTGCTGTCATTTTTCTTTGTCGTAGGTAAAAATAACTATTAGAAATATTAGCGAATCACAAAGGTACAAAGAAGAGCGCACTAAAAATGGACCGGAAAGCTAGAAATGCTCCGACAACACTGATGCTGATGCCTTACATGTTGGTGCAAACTGTTCACTGGTCTGTTTGAAGGTCGAGAGTGAGGAACCTTGCCGTTTTACGATCCATAGCTCTGTGGAAACGGATGAACGCAAAGATAAATAAACATTCGCCTAGCAATTCAAAAAGAAATACAGGCGAGTAGCACGATATATGTGCAAGTCTTGTTATAAAGACGGTTTTCTTTACAGACTGCTAGCCAATTTTCTGTGATATTTAGATTAGGTTGGGGGGAAAAAAAGGCTACCGAATCACTGATCGAGAAAAATAATACATAGTATTATTCCAACAATTTCACGCATTTTGCAACATATTTAGGGGTAATGGGGTATTTATAATAGTTTACTTCCATAGTAAATAGGCCCGGCTAGCTCAGTCGGTAGAGCATGAGACTCTTAATCTCAGGGTCGTGGGTTCGAGCCCCACGTTGGGCGACAAGTATCTTTTTCTTGACTTGAAATGGTTCCTCTATAACTAATTAGCATCATAATAGGTGCACGATAAATGAAGGTAGTGTATTGTAAGCAAATATAATATCTGCATATAATTGTATATTATTGGCTTTATATTGTAAACACTTTTTGTTTTTCATTTAAAAAAAACTGTGAAATTGTGCAGCTTCCATCCGTAATAAAGTTATAAATTTGATATCACATAACAAGCAATAAAAATGGGAGGATTCATAGCAGCACATCACGCGGGAACCGCAGAGCAACGAGAAAAAAAACCGTGGTTGCCGCCCAAATGTTATTGGGTCTTACAGCATCTACTGCCATGCAGCTAGAATTCCCTCATTATGTAAGATGAGAGCCATTAAAATGGCTTGATCTTTCACGCGATATACCTGGTATATAGTTGCCTCTTTTACGATATTATCGACATTGTTTTAACATCCAAGACGGGAGTGCTAATAGGCGGTAATTTTGGTTCGGGTACTGATCAATTGATTACTTTGTTAACGTGAGTTGATTGAGGATACATTTTTCAATCTGTACATTTAATAGGAGCTATCATTTATACAGTATATATATATTTTATGTATGTACTCGTTAAATATTACCCTGATTTATAGCGAAACCCCATCAGACCTTTTGTTTGGTACCGGTTCGTAACTGTGAACGTTCCGCATCACCATGTATGTATACCGGTAATAAGTAGGTCTACATGAAATGAATAAATTGTTGAAAGGATTGATTTTCCAGTCATATGTACGTACGGTGAAAACGAGCTTTCTCATATTTTAAAGTTTCTCCTTCATTTGTATATTTTTTCGGATGACAGAAAGTAGTAGCATCTGCCTGGTGTGTACTTGAAAAATGCGGACATTTATATTTTTTTCAATGTTTTACAATACAAACGATCCTCTTTAATGATCAGCAAAATAAATGTTAACCATCCTTGAAATCAAAGCCCCATTTTTATCATGACGATTTCTAAAACGAAAACAATGTTAACACCACCAATTAATAGAACGCGCATGGCTGCACGAAAAAAAAGTGCTTTAGAACTCTTCAGGAATCGTATGACGAACTGTTAAAACTTATGAAATGTTGCGCTATTGCTCTACATCGATAAATAAGCGTTATGCAATCGCCAGATTATTTTTAAAAAATCGACGAAGATTGCCAACTACGTAAAAGGCAGATTTATTTCGTTCAAAGGAGAGAAATGAGAAAACCTTATTGAGAAAACAGTTCTATGTCTACTACTTTTATTTTTCTCACAAATAAGAAATCAACTTCAATGATAGAAAAACAAAAGAGTGATTTGCTTCAGCTCCATCTTCAACATGATAGGAAAGCTGCAGTGATCTCGTCGATGTCCAAAGTTGAAGGGCGGCACAGGTCCATCAACGTCTCCACTTGGTACTTGTCGGCCACAGCGAAGATTTTGGCTTTATCGGCTGAGTGCAACAAGGCCCCGGTGTAGAGGAACTGGAGGAAGTGACGGAACGAATCAGGGTCCACATCATCGATGCGCACCTGTCCGGTGCGAGCCTCTTCCATCCCACTGGCGAACATGCCAGCAAAAACAGAGCTCCGCGCAGAAAGTAGAGAGCGGTGAGCAGACATGGATTCATCGGAGATGCGGAACTCGACGTCCGTCAATACTTTGTCGATGGCGGTGGCCCAGAGTTATTTAGTCCAGGTAGCATCGGTAAACGTGAGGCCAAAGTTGAGGACAGCGCTGGACAATTTGACGTGGAAGGTGAAAGAAGAAGGAATTGCTGATGCAGAACCGAACGAAAACACTTGAAGCTTATTATCGTTGTTTGTTTTCTTTTCGGGCATTTTAAAGCGGTAATCCCAAGGATCGCTAAGATTGCCACACATGAAGGTCACTTCCTCAATTTTGCAGTTCATTTCCTCATGATGATAGCTCAGAAATACGACCTCACCTGTAGTTTTATTAATGTGTGTGGGAGGCACATTAGCTACAACCCTCGTCGGCGTACCCCAAGGACCATCATCATCATAAAACGTTGATTATTGCGCGCTTCTGTCTGATGCAAATAATCAGGATTCGGGACCGGCACTATGTCAATTCGGAGTTGAGCTCGAAAGAGCTTTTTGTTTTGATAAGCAAACGCCTTAGATGTTAAAATACAGGAAGAATTATTTTTTTCGTCTTCCAGATTCCAAGTGCAATTGTAGATCACCGATGTAGATAAGTTGGGGATTTCCGAATTCCCATCTGTTCTGTTAAAAAAAGAAAAGAAATAACAGAATTATTTGTGGGCATGGACAGAGGCAAGGTTAAACAGTTATTACGTGATTACCAAAGCAAATTCTTTGGCATTTGCTGGTTTTAACTTCATTCCTAAGAAGGCCATGTGATCCACGTCGATGTCGTGGGAAGCAGCCTGGCAGAGATCCTCCAAAGTTTTCATTTTGTAGGTGAGCGCCAACTGCATCATATGTTGACTCTTAATAGGTCCATCCAACTCTCCGGTGTAGACAAACTTGAGGAATTGCTGAACGGAGGCAGCATCTACCAAGCCAATATCTTCCGCATCTCCTCCTCGATTTTCATCACGGAACTTGGCCGCAAAAACAGAGCTCCGAGCAGCCAGCACGTATTTGTGGACTGGAAACCTTTTCCCGAAAGCGACTAGCTCAAAGTCAGTTCCAGCTTTACCCGTAAAAGATGACCATAGATGATTCCTCAGGATAACGTCCACTTCTTGAGCTCGGTAATCTTGCACGACACCGGCTAGATAGATTTGGAAGACGAAACTGAGATTTCCAGTTGCGAAATCGTTCAGCGGAGCTGTAAACAGCTGGAGACATCCTGAATCCGCTTCATCTTCCGCACTGATGGAGCAGAGGGTCATCTTCGTTTTGGTTTCTTCACTTCCAACCGAATGGTACGTCACGGCCTCCGCTTTCAGTCCAATCTTGTTTAAATTTGTTGTCAGGAGGAGAAGAGTGGAAGTTGAGGCTTCGTTCTTGATTCCAACTCGAAAAGATTCAACTCCTTTGATTTTGATCATCGTTGAAAGAATGGTCGATTCTTTATTTTTTATGCCAACTAGCTACTTCCCACAGGTACTTGCACACCGTGAGGTACGTTTTCTCCACTTGAGCCATATGCTAGAAAATTTAAAGAAATAATGTATTTTAAAAATTCCATAACATTGGCACACTGCATATTTAAAATAAATAAAAAATGCTTGCTTGGCATAATAACATACCGATGATCGATCAACTTTTCAAATTCGCAATTAAGGGCTGATAATGACGCAGACTGAAGCTTTGTCACCGTCAAACACGTGATGGGAACTACTTGATGATGCGCCGGTTTTAGATACACCAAGGCTGAGATAGACTGTAGGCTACAACAAGTAAACAACGCTTTCTTTTATGGTATTTTGGGGGCTATATATATTGCCCTAGATTATACACCAACAAAACCCAGCAGAACGAGTGATTAAGCCGAAGATCAGAAATACTTGACTTTGACTAAAGAGATAACTGGAGTCCAGTGCCAGAACAAATCAAATAATGCTAGAAGAAGAAAAAAAAGGCTTTAAGAATAAGACCTTGCTTTAAGACACAGAGAAAGACCTGAAAAACTACAAATATGGCCGATACACTGCCTTAGGTGGCGGGGTGCTGTCTGGTGATGTTTGGTCGGGATATGGGTGGGATGAGCGGGTGAGCCCGCTAGCCTACTGGGTGAGCTAATCAGCTGCTGTTGCATAAACAAAATATGGTTCGTAAGTTCATCTTGCGTTCGCAAAGATTCGTTTCGCGCTGTTCGGACGATCGGTGTAATAATAGTGCTGCGTGTGACTTTTTTAAATTTAAATTTGCGGGAACTTAAAGCCATCATTAGAGAGACAACAGCTTCTATTGCCAATCATTGGAAACTGGGATCGGATCTTCAGTACAGGTAACAAAAAGTCTTTTACCATCCCGTTGTGGTTCCTTCTCCTGCCGCTTCCCCTCCACTACCACCACCACCACCACCGCCGCCTTTTCAATTGCCCGGCATGTTGCTACACCACCCACACTTATGGCGAGTTCATCGGCCTCGATCCGGTAACTGGGATGCCTCCTCATCGGCACCAAGATCCGCCGGTCAGTGATGGATTGGATTTCATTACGCAATGCGATACTGCCATTACCAATAGCAGACCTCCGCACTACTTTCCCAATATGCCATAAACAAGCTGTTTTCATACACTTGCTGCTTCATTTGTACAGACCAAATCTTTTCCTCGTAAGGCAGAAGAAGGAATTTGCACGGTTTACTTTTTTTGAAAGTAGGATTATTATCGTTTAAGTTATTTTAGTAGTAAGGGAGCGATCCTCTATAATAATTAGCAGCAGAAATGTTAACCAACCTTTGAAAGCAAAGCCCCATTTGCATCATGACTAAATTAATTTAAAGAAGACATTATCATCACCGCCAATTATTGGGACGCAAATTACGTAATAGACAGCTAATTATTCTACATATTTTGTTTTGTAATAAAGAAAGAAAACCTTATTGAGGATACACTTCTTAGTCAACTACATTTATTTTTCTCACAAAGAAAACGACTTCGGCGCTAGAAAAACAAATGAGTGAATTGCTTCAGCTCTATATTCAACATGATAGGAAAGCTGCAGTGATCTCCTCTATGTCGAGAGATTGAGTTGAGGGGCGGCACAGATCCATCAACGTCTCCACTCGATACTTGTCGGCCACAGCAAAGATTTTGGCTTGTTCTGCGGTGGCGACCAAGGTGCCGGTGTAGAGGAACCGCAGAAAGAAACGGAAGGAATCAAGGTCGACATCATCGATTCGCACTTGTCCGGTACGAGCCTCTTTCATGCCACTGGCGAACATGCCAGCAAAAACAGGGCTACGCGCAGATAGAAGAGAGCGATGAGCTGAGATGGATTCGCCGGCGATGAGAAACTCGACGTCCGTCAAGACTTTGTCGACGGCTGCGGCCCAGAGTTTTTCTGTCCAGGTAGAATCGGCAAGCGTGAGAATATAGTTGGGGACTGCGCTGGCCAATTTGACGTGAAACATGCGGCATACCAAACGTTTTCGGAGGTTGTTCTGGTGGCAATATCGCCGTAGAGTTTACTGTACACAAAAATAAAATTAAATACTGACGTGTATGAAAGAGTTATTAATCCGAAGGTGAGACATCTGACAAGGAATAACTCGAATCTTGTGCCAGAACAAATCAACTACAGTAATAATCAAACGGAGAACAAAGTAGCAGACTGGCGAGAAAAATCACTAAATGGCCGGAGACACTGCTTTATAGGTGCTGACTGATGATCTAGATAGGGTGAGTGGGTCAGTGGGTGAGCTAATAATCAGGTGTTGATATTTTTTTCTTTAGAATGTGATTCGTCAGTATGTCTTGCAGCGTTCGCAAAATCCGTGTCGTGCAGTTGTGCTGTTTGGGCGGTCGGTTTATTTATTCCTACCTTCCATTCTTTTTATTTTTAAATACCATATTCCATTGCGGTGTGAATAAAAAAATGCGCACGACATTCCATGTAACACATTATAACGGTTTATTATCTTATCATAAAACTTTAAAAAGTACATAACTAACGTCTTCATTTTTTGTTGTATTGACAGTTATTTTAAAAACAGTATTACGTACTGTATTCTTATTTTGGCGGCACAGTTCCATCATCTTCTATACTTGATACTTGTCGGCCAAGACAAAGATATTTGTTTCGTTTGCAGATTTTCCGCAGCATTTGATAAATACTCAGATACATCAATAACCTGCTCCTTCAAATGAAGAGCCAACTCCCATCAAACCTCCGCCGCGTATGATGATGTTTATGATCCTCGCCCATCCAACTATCCAAGTCATGAGCCTAATAGGAAGATAGCTTAATAACTCAGTTCATAAACACAACCAGAAATAAACTCTTTTCAATGTTATATTTACTTCTATTCATACATATTTCTTTGCAGGATCGTTATGCGTTAATCTGGCTATCGATTCCAAACGAACTCCGCTCGTTCGGTAGAAACAATAGCTTGTATTCTCAATCATTGGAACCTGGGATTGGATCTACAGCCAACAATAAGTCTTTTACCCGATGGGTTTCCTTCTTCTGCTGCTCCTCTTCGTTGCCACGATCACCGCCTTTTCAGTTGCCCGGCAAGTTGCTACACCACCCACACTTACGCGGCGAGTTCATCGGTGTTGTTCCAAGTTTCCAACTGGAATGCCTTCTCATTGCTACCAAGATCCGATCGCAATGGCTTGGATTTCTCACCCAATGTAATGCCATTGACAATAGCAGGCAAGCTCATTCGTCTCTTCATATCGAATGGATCACCTCCGTCGCACTTCTAAAGCATTAATTCATCAACTCCAGTCGCTTTTTTTGCACCTGGTTGCTACTGGTATGTCGATGCGCAATTAATTTGAAAACCCTAAAATGTGTTCCTATATATTATAATTTATTATCGAGTACCAACCGTAAATCTTTTCACTAATAACAAACTAATATAATGCTTTATTACATATCGGTGGAGCCTCCTGACTACGACGGCGCCACTTGCTTTGCGCGCTGAATGCTCTCGTCTTCGATAGACTGCTAAAGCTATTTCTTGATGGCTGTTCACTTGTTCAGTGATGGCAGATCCTATTTGTAGCCCTAAGCGCCCACTAACGTATTCGTTTAAATTTCATTAAAATCAACGTTCTACTTGGAAACCCTCGATAACAACTTGAATAAACGAAACTATTAAAACAACATATTTTAAATGAATAAGTGTTTTTGTTGTATTTCAATAATCCATAAACAGAAAGTAACTTTCTAATAATTTTTTATTTTGAAGAGTAGAGACTATGACAAAAACTGGCGCACATCCAAAATTAAATGCAGATAAATCTATTAGAATTTAGAATTACCGGAACAGTTACCCCAGTCGAATAGTAAATAAATTGCAATGACTAACAGTTCCCTTAGTTACAACAATAGAGAAATGTGCACGGTCACTTTTTGAAGATAGAAACAAGCCCATAGATGATAAAGAATAAGGAAGGGAAATGAAGGAGTTTGATGATACTTCCTAAAAATTTACTGGTAACATATTCTGAAAAACTTAAAATGCCTAACACTTTCAAGACGTCTGCGAATAATGCGTTGCAAGTTAATTGGGTTGTCGCTGAACACACTTTCGTATAGCCTTCACGGTACGACGGACGTTGATACCCTCTCCTCCAGGTGGTGGTCCGCTGGGTGTTGAGCCGAAAGATGAGTTTGGGCTGAAAGGAACCCCCATGTTGGCTGTCTGTGTGCTTTCAAATTGAGGCACTCCAGCAGGACTCATAAAACCAGCGGCAGCGGGGACTACTCCGCCAAAAGAGTTTAAATTTGGCGGTGGCCCGCTGGGCGTAGAAGCGGAAGATGAATTCCAGTTGAAACCCGAGTTGAAACCTAAGCTCGTGTTAGCTGAAGGTGTATTTCCAATTTGAAACATTCCACAAGTAGCAGTAGATCCAGCAACCGCAGAAGCTGATATGCCCGAAAAACTGACATTTTGAGGTGGTCCACTGGGTGCAGAGGCGAAAGATGAGCTTGGGTTGAAAGGAAACCCCGTGTTAGTTGACTGTGATGTGTTTCCAAATGAGTGCACTCCACCAAAACCCGTAGAACCAGCGACCGCTGGAGCTGCTCCGCCAAAAGAGTTGGAATTTGGTGGTGGTCCGCTGGGTGTGGAAACGTAAGATGATTTTGGGTAGATAGGATACCCTGTGTTGGCCGCCTGGGCGTTCACTCCCACAAAACCCGTAGAACAAACGGCCGCGGGAGCTGCTCCGCCAAAAGAGTTGGAATTTGGTGGTGGTCCGCTGGGTGTGGAAACGTAAGATGATTTTGGGTAGATAGGATACCCCGTGTTGGCCGCCTGTGCGTTTCCTAATGGGTTCACTCCAGTAAAACCAGTAGAACTAATGGCCACTGGAGCTGCACCGCTGAAAGAGCTGGAATTTGGTGGTGGTCCGCTGGGTGTAGAGGCGAAAGATGAGTTTGAGTAGAAAGGATACCCCGTGTTGGCCGCCTGCGCGTTTCCTAATGGGTTCACTCCAGAAAAACCCATAGAAGTAGCTGCCGCGGGAGTTACTCCCCCAAAAGAGTTGGAATTTGGTGGAGGCCCGATGGATGTAGAAGCGGAAGATGAATTCGAGTTTAGACCAAAGCTCGCGTTGGCTGCCGGTGTGTTTCCTAATGGGTACACTCCGAAATTCGAGACCGCGTTGAAAGCAGGTCTTCTTCTTGAAAGCTTTCCTTGTGGAAGTGCGGTCGGAGCTCCGAAGAACGCTGACGGTGTCGTTGATGACACGCCAAAAGCATGGGTACGAGTAGATCCGAATGAGGTCGAGGGTGGATTACCAAATGTCGGTTGCTTCGTTGCTTCCGAATACTCGTCAAAAGTTTGGGCGTTTGATAGTTTAGATGAGTCTCCAAATGAGAACAAGCCAGACAACTGAATAGCGGATGTAGTCGGCGGTGTCGACATGGTCGGTGGAAAGCTGGATAGTCCCAAACTGGAATTAGATGACGTTGTCGTAGTCAGCGCACGGTTTGTTGATGTAGCCCCGAACCCAAACAAGCTGGAAGGTGCCGCACTATTGGACGTGAAAGGAACGGCAGCAGCACCGGTAGTATGTGGTCCGAACCCAAACAAGCTGGAAGGTGCCGCACTATTGGAAGTGAAAGGAACGGCAGCAGCACCGGTAGTATGTGGTCCGAACCCAAACAAGCTGGAAGGTGCCGCACTATTGGAAGTGAAAGGAACGGCAGCAGCACCGGGAGTAGGTGGTCCAAAGCGTAATAATGTTCCAGATGCTGTGCTAGGTTGTAAGAGCGTAGCTGCTCTGGTCGTCACGGAAGCTTGTCCTCCAGAGAGATGTGGCGTCGGTGTAAAACTGCCGAAGGGAGAAGGAGCCGCTTCCGTAGTAGTCGGAAGAATAGGGAAGGAAGACATTGATTTAGGTTGTTCTCCAAGCGCTGCAAAGGTTGAAGCAGAAGTGACATTGTTGCTAGCGGATGAAGCTGACACTGGTAGAAATCCAGTATATGAAACTTCAGCGGCTTCAGGTTTCTTTCCTAGGAAGCTAAACAGCCCTCGGGTTTTCATAGGTGTGGACGGTTGAACGCTGGATTCTTGTCCTGAAGGAAATTCCTCGGAGATGAATAGGTCGGTCTTGACGGAAATGGCGTTAGCTGCTGAGGTACCTCCAGTAGCCAGAGAAGAAGAGGCAAATGGTGATTCCGAAGTCGATTCAGACAAAAGTTGACGTTTAGGTTCTTCAGATGGTTTATTTGATTCCTCTTGAGGATCGCTAAATGAAAGCGGAGGTTGATTACTTGGCGATGTATATCCAGCTAAAGCTCCCTTGTCAGGTCCTTTATCGTCGTTATCAGTAGAGGGCTGAACAGTGGCTCCAGGCTGTAATGCTGGTTTTGGTGCTGATGACTCCGACGAGACTGAAGGTGCTTTCCAGCGTTTCTTGCTGACACCGCCACCAGAGGAAGTGGGAACAGGCTTTTTAAATATGAGCTTTCTCTTTTCGCTGTCTTTACAGATCGTTTTAACAGGATTGAGCGGTTCCGTGGCTTGTGGAGTCTTCTTAGATTCTTCTTCCAAATGATTTGGTTCACCAGCAGTGTTGATTTCACTGTAACCGATTGGAACGCTTGTTGATGCAACTGGTTCGACATCAGGTTTAAGAACTGCAGTTGGTCGCTCCTCCGCTTCCGTCGAATCCCGCGTGACAGACTGGGTCGAGCTGATGTTAAAGCTTTGGAGTGTAGAGCTGGAAGGGCTTCTAGTCATCAAAGGAGGCGGGATAAGACGCGCAGTCATCGTCGGACTGGCCGTCTTCTTAGATTCTTCTCCAAACTGATTTGGTTCACCAGCAGTGTTGATTTCACTGTGACCGATTGGAACGCTTTTTGATGCAACTGGTTCGACATCAGGTTTAAGAACTGCAGTTGGTCGCTCCTCCGCTTCCGTTGAATCCCGTGTGGCAGACTGGGTCGGGCTGATGTTAAAATTTTGAGGTATAGAGCTGAAAGGGCTTCCATTCATCAAAGGAGGCGAAATAAGACGCGTAGTCATCGTCGGACTGGCCAAAGTGGAGGTAATTGCTTGCTCAGTGGATATTGGAGCTTTTGGGCTCGGTGGTAACTGTGGTGTTAAAGCCTCCGGTGTCTTGCTTGCGCTAGCTAGTGGGGGTGTTGACAGCGGCGGAGCCAAGAGGTTAAAGCTGGGCAGGTTTCCCGCCAATTTAAAGGGCTCCACGACGGTAAGCAACGCGTTTATCTCCTTCTCTTCTTGAAGGCTTTTTGGTTCTAGACCGTAATCAGAAACCGATGTTCCGGTACGAAATTTCCCGCCACCCTGTGAATGAATTGGTGTACTCGACGTAATGGCATCAAATGGCGTTTTCTTGGTTTGCTGCCGAGGTACGATTTGCGCTTTTGTTGTGTGGTGTCTCCCTCACCCTCATTTCCCCTTCATATATTCCCACCACATCCTTTGTCCATTTTACCCATTTTGACTCTTTCTTATACTTATCTCCACATTCTAAACTACACATTCTTATGATTAACCTAGAACTATGCATCTAAACTAACCCGCCTAAAGGCAGACGCTACTCTAAATCCCTCCCCTTTCTCCCGTTCCCGTACTCACGGTCACGGCTATATAAACTGTATCCCTACCCTCCACTCGGGGGTTCACACAAAACAGTCTTTAATCTAGACATTGAAGATGTTGCAGCCAGAGGAAGTTTAAATACAATACTTAAACCGAACCTTAAACTTATTGTGCTTTTAATAACGAATAACATTAAAAGCCGACATGTCAACTTGGCGCGACTACCAGTTCCTACCAAAGGGACGACATGACAACTTGGCGAAGCCTACCAGGTTTCCTCTTTCGAGCCCGCAACTCTTCAAACATCAATTTCAACATGCACCGTACCGTAAGTGAACACCCCATAATTTGTATTTCTATAGATTATGACTACGGATCGGACAATAATCTTTTCTTTCATTTTAATAAAATAAATAAGTAAATTAAGCAGTACTTTAAACGTTTCTATTATACATTCCATTATACCCTCTAATACATATATTATTACTTCGAATAATCAATAAGACTTTAAACTTTCATTTTAAATTTAAGTATACAATACGCAACACCAATATATCTGTCTGCGTGTTAAGAAAGGAATTTATATTTTGAGATAACTTACATAGAGAAATTAATTAAAATACTGCATTGAAATACTTACAAAACCATTTTTTTCTCTTTCTCTCTCTCGAATCTCCAACAATAGAAAACAGAAAACTCTCAATTGATTCCCTGTCCATTATCTTGAATTCCTTATAAACATTCAGAAATAAAAGTAAAATCAACGAACATGTAAGTCAAGAGTAGCGTGCTACCGAAGCTGTATTTGCGAAAATCGTCCAATCCTTCTTTAATGGTACGAGTCTTCCATTGCGACAAAGGAAATCCACCCTTACTCCGAATTCTGTGTTCCAAACCACCAGTAGAAAAATAAATCTTTACGTAGAACAGAAAATAAAAACCATCAAAGCCCCCATTTCTAATCAAATAAAGGAACAAGGAAACCCATCTTACTATAATTATATTTAAAAAGATTGGTTAACATTAAAATATTCCAAAAGAAATCTTCAACTCGTTCTCACCCCTTTTATGAATATGAATGAATTAAAAAGATGGGAGATAACGACACGTACCCAACCCTCAAGCTACCACGCGTGTACGGCCTCATTCCAACTCGATAACATCTTAATTGAAATACCGGTTCTTTTCTTCATCTCTCATCCTTTCCTACAAGCTTTCAATGTATATATCATAAAAAAAAGAAAGTTTTCGAATGAAAAAAAAAAACAAACAAACTAAAAGGTCAGGAATCAAGGTTATACTACGCTCAGTTGGACTCCAATTCAAAAACCTGTTTGACCTCTTTCTCCTGTCTCCTAAGTTCCTTTAATTATTTTTTTTTTTTGGATGGAAAGGGTTATACACCTTTTCTCACGCTAACCCTTTTTGAATACTAATTAGAAATAGAAGGTCACACACGTGCACCGAAAACTAGCTTGAAGGCTGACGCTTCACGCTACTGTATACGTATCTATATATGTGTTTCTCCTTTCTCTCTTGTTTTCCCCATGTCTCTTTAATTAAAAATTTTTTTTTTGAACGAAAAGGGATTTAAACCTTTTCTCACGCTACCACTTTTAATACATTTTAAGAGCTAGGAGGTGCAACGAACGAACCGTGCCCCCTCAGGCTCCTACACCTGTATGCCCTCTTTCTTGTTTCCCCCTATGTCCCTTTACTTCATTTTTTTAATACAGCGGAAGTAGGGTTAAGCTAGCTGCCTCATGTCGGATTCAAGTCCATCATCATTAGATTCATCACTATGATAGATTAAACACTTGTGAGATATTAAGGCCAACCGTAACCTTCACCCTGTAAATTTTTTTTGTAGAAGCAATAACTACCCTCCCCCCTTAACAAATTGTAGTTAGATAGACGATGAAGCGCCTAGAAAGAACTACACGAAAATAATAATAAGAAATCATAAGACATTATTTTGAATTTCCTTTAGAAATTATTTGAAATATTCTTATATATATGTATATTTTTAAAGCATTCCTGATATTAGAATATTCCTCAAGTACAGTTAATAATATATTATTAGAGCTCCACAAAGATGAGCTCAACAGAACAGTTTTCTTTGGTTAAGCGACTAAAGGACAAATATTGCATTATGCCCTTAATTTTGCTTCAAACATGTTACCATAACTGGTCCCCTATATTTAAATCACAGCAAGAGAATTCTTTTTGTAAGGCGGTAAATCTCTCTACAAAAGCCCCTATAGAAGGAAAAATCACGCTCGCTGACGTACGCAGCATATTTCGAGTCCATAGATGACTCTCCTCCCTTTCATAAAATTGAATCAGGTTTATTGAAAAATAAAAATAATAATGAAGAAATATAAATGAATCGAATACTACAATGGTTATGAAAAATGCGATTGTTTTAATCAAAGACGGAAATGACTGTCTTTCGAATTATGACTTTATTTATTTTAATTTAATTAAAAATTATATGATACGGAATTAATAAGAAATTGACTTTTATAAGACGGATAAGAACTGTCTTTCGAATTATGATTTTATTTATTTTCTTTTAGTTAAAAAAAATGATATGATACGAAATTAATAAGCTATCGACTCTTTATAAAACGGATAAGAACTGTTTTTCGAACAATGATTTTATTTTTGAATTTAAAATAATATGATACCAAATATAATAAGTAATCGACTTTATATAAGACAGAAAAGAACTGTCTTTCGAGAAATACGTTAATTTGAATCGAAAATTTTATATAATTTTTTGCGTCGGATTAATAGAAACCTCAAACCCGATTCCTTAGCGATTATCTTAATTTATAATTTAATCTGAACAAGAAAACTTTTGAAAATGCGGTAACAGCCTCTGTAGACAAGCTCCCGCTGATGAAAGAAAATCTTGAATACGGAACTAAGTTTTCCTTCTGAATTTATTGAAAATAAGGATATTTTGAAGTGAATACGATATAATACTAAATATCATAACTATTATAAGAAATTGAACTTTTATAAAGAAGAAAAAGGATTTTTGTTTCCTAATCGACAATTTTACTCTGAATAATACAAGGAAAGAATTTGAATTATTATAAAATAAAGAAATAATTTTATTTCGATTTATAATGCTATACTATACTAGTATATTTAAAAAAAAAACAAACAAATTGGATTATGATAAAGATAATAATTATTTAAGGAAGACTAAATAGGTGTCACTAGGCCCCTAATACAGGAATGGAATAATAATATAATTTTTCGTATTTACAAAATGAATTTAAGATTTCAAAAGAACGATCGCAGATTAAAAATATGTGCGGTCGCAGAAAATATGCCAATAATGATATTCTGAGAAAAAAAAAAATATTTGAATTGAATTTATGATTATATTTGAAGCCTTATAAAGAAAATAATGCTTCGTAGAAAAACGCGTTCGGTTTCCTCATAGGAAATAATAAGATAATTTTTGTTTTAAAAAGAAAAGCCGTTCTCTTTTCTTATCTTTCAATTAAGAAGAATACACTAATAATTGGAAATACTCAACTATAATAAAATAGTTATTTCAGAGACATGCTTATTAAAAGCCAACTTCTCAAATTTGATAGGCCATAGCTGCCACTTTCGACTAAAAATTAAGAGAATAAGTAATAATAAAATGATAAGGAATAAATAATTTTTAAATAAATAATAGTTAATTATAATGTTCTTGTGTACGCTAAAATGGAATAAAATGTACACTCATTGCATCACTCAGTTAAATAAATCAAATAAATTGTCCACTTGGAATGAAGAAAATAATGGCAACCAGATACTACTAAAATTTATACTAAAAAAAAAAAAAGTTTACGTGTTTCAACATGACCGTTTTCTTTATTGTATTTTCCATGACTAACCTTTTAGAAAAAGTTTATTTTGACGACAGAAACTTTCCAAGTAAGCAGTGACCATAGTTTACACAAACTACAGCGAGACTGAAGAACAAAGATGAGTATATGTTTCTCTCCTCCAATTCAAAAATAAAAGATGGCTTCTAAACTGTAATAATATTGGCTGGCTCATATGAAGTAAAATCAAACAGAGTATTGAAATTATCGGATCGTCTTAAGCCCACGACCATAATAAAAACCTTAAATAAATTTTCGAATAAAAATATTTAAAGAAAAATGTTAACAAACAATGTAATAGTAAGAGCCAAACCAAGCCAATAAGATATTAGAAAGAAATATAAAACATTTAAAAACAACGTTATATACAACCCTTCTCATTGATTTGATCCCCAAAAAGGATCAGACCTTCTTCTAAAATCCAAACCTCCTTTACGTAAGCATTCAGCATTCAACCTATTAAAAAGATATATCCTTATTCAAACCCTATCCATAAACATTTAAATTTTTTTTTCCTTAATTAATTTTGCTCTCTCCAATATCGAATATAAGTTGAACCAAAATCAAATTATATTCTCCCTTATCTAATTTAAAAAATGACCCAATTGAAAATAATGATCTATTAAGATGCAACTTTTGATAATAAATATTGAGAGCCTTAAAGACCAACAACCTCTCCTTGTTGTAGAAAACCCAGCAATCTTATAATAACTATTATTCTCAACAGAAACTTACCACGAGAATAACGGCGAACTTACCCCCCCCCTTCCCCCCACAAAAAAAAAAGTATCTAATATGAACCCAAATTGAAATGTTTCCCATGTATAACCTGTCCAACAATCAGCCAAATCTTAAATCAATAACTGATTCAACTACAAGTTTATACAACCCACATAAATCCATCTTCCACATACATCAGAAATTCAGAATGACGACCCATATATCACATCAACAATATTTACAACCAACGTATAATTCATTATTCTAAACGCATAAAAATGTTTTTTTTCTTTATCTAAAAGATACCCCAAATATTCTCTTTCACATTCAACAATTATTTTTCAAAATGTTTTACTTTTCTATCAATTTTCACGATGCCCTTCAATAAGTAAGATTAACATAAATAATTTGTTTTGTTTTATTACCAAATTATTTTTCAAATGTTTTCTCACATTGACTACCCCTACCTTGTACCTTTCCTTACAATATCATCACCATACTCCCTATTTCCCCCACACCACCAGCATCAAAAAGCAGAAATTGAAAAAAAAATAGATCACGAAAGGACAGCATAACTTATTGTTTTCCTCCTTTCATTATAAATTATTTTTTTTCTCAATCTCATCATCAACGAATCTCATTGCTTTTCCTCATCATGCTAAACCTTAACTCGTGTTTTTAAACACCAAATATATCCATCAACTGACCGAATCAACAATTCCAATCATCTAGATCATCGAAATTATAAAATTCACGATCGAATCTTATTGTACGGATAATGGATTCATCCCAATACCAGCAACAAATTCAACCGAATGGTCTGACTTTCCCCACCATTCTTCATCAACAGCTAGATTCATCATCAAAACTACAGCAACTCCACTCAACAGCAACCTGTTACTTAACGTTAAAGTCGTTACCTGCTGTTACTCAACGAGATCATATCATCTCACCAATATTATTTAACGATATCTTCACCATTATTCTTCAACGAGATCTTCATCTCATATTCACCAATATTATTCAACGATATCTTCACCATTATTATTCAACGAGATCCTCAACAACCATTATTCAACTAGATCTTCAATCTTCATTAACTATCTTCGAACTAAACTTCAACTACCAGTTCTCAACGAATTCGATCAACCTCATGATTCAACTTTTGCTCTTCAACTACCAGTTCTCAACGAATTCGATCAACCTCATGATTCAACTTTTGCTAAGAGTGAGTCTTCGTCGTAGCAGCTTAGCAACTACTCCGCAGTCCTCACTCTCATCCGTCCAGAGGGAAGTTGTGGTGTCTCCCTCACCCTCATTTCCCCTTCATATATTCCCACCACATCCTTTGTCCATTTTACCCATTTTGACTCTTTCTTATACTTATCTCCACATTCTAAACTACACATTCTTATGATTAACCTAGAACTATGCATCTAAACTAACCCGCCTAAAGGCAGACGCTACTCTAAATCCCTCCCCTTTCTCCCGTTCCCGTACTCACGGTCACGGCTATATAAACTGTATCCCTACCCTCCACTCGGGGGTTCACACAAAACAGTCTTTAATCTAGACATTGAAGATGTTGCAGCCAGAGGAAGTTTAAATACAATACTTAAACCGAACCTTAAACTTATTGTGCTTTTAATAACGAATAACATTAAAAGCCGACATGTCAACTTGGCGCGACTACCAGTTCCTACCAAAGGGACGACATGACAGTTGCAATCGAGAGTTTGGTAACTGGAGGTCCCAAATTAGGTCGCCTTCGGCTCAAACCATATCCTATAGAAGAAAGAAAAATATGAAATAACTATTGCACACTTGAAAACATTTTAAGAAAAAAAAAACATACCGGTAAATGATGGCTCGTCGTCACGGATCGACGAAGATACACTGTTGTTCGAAGTAGGGATTCTTTGCGCATCTCTAACTGGGGTTGACGTTGTCTCCATCGCCCGAAGAAAACGCTGAGCTGTACTGCTGAGTACGACGTTCGATGTCATAGAAGCAGTAGGGAGGGAACCATTCACCGGTGTAGATGGAGCGGATGAGTTGGAATATGGTCGAGCATAGACGCGCTGCCTGACGTAGGGGAATGGCGAGGCCGAGGGGTGTAAAGTAGCTCTACGATAGGCAGAAGCACCTCCGTACGTAGTTCTCCCAGCATAGAACGGAGAGTCGACAACACTTTTAATAAAGGGCTTCCTTTCTCCCTATTAATAAAAAGGGATATTACATATTAGATGATTACTCTTAGTGAATCAAAAATGTCTGATAAATATAAATAAAATTAAAAGATTACTGCAGCAGAGGGTCTGAAAGAGATCATGTCGAATCGAGGTCTTTTGCTGGCGCTACAAAACTGGCTCTGGGAGAGATCTTCATCACTAGCTCCTTCTAATGAAATAGAAATGGTCAATTAATATAAAATGCATAGATATAGAAGTGACATTGATAAAATACCTGATTCTTTGTTGAATCCATCTGTACTTGGTGACAGCAGGATAGAATCTTGACTGAATGTGTGTAGACTAAGTGTCTTGCGTCCCCTGTGGCTCTTTGGGTCAGCTAGTAGTATTTAAAAGATACATAAATTTTATTTAGTACATTTCACAAAAATAAAAGGATTGAACATTGAAAAAAATGATTTTCAAATCAGTACTCTTGTTTTGGTCTTGAGATAGTCCTTGAGGCTTTTGAAAGATGAAAGAAGTACTTTGCTGAGCCTGCTCTCCCTCTGAAATGGTCTCTGTACTTTCACTGCCCATACTTGTAGATGGTCCCTGCATTTCCTCTACTTCACTCTCCTCGATGTCTTCATCCTGAGGAGGTCTTTCTAACCAACTTGAGAGCCATGATGGCTGGGGAAGAAGCCCAGTAACTGAATCCGTTACACGTCTTAAAATGGACTGTAGAAGTAAACGATTAGAATTAGAATAAGAATCAATGCATGCAAAGTACAAGCAACAAGTTGCTGGGTTCTAGAAAAATAAAGAAAACGAGTTCAAACCTTGGGTCTCTCGTACGGTGTAGTAGAACGCCTAATCGACTTCACTTTTCTAATTTTCTCATGCATGATGTTTGATGTGATGCAACTAGATTCAGAAAACATACAAAAACAAAACCGATTAAATCGGCATCACGTTCGAATCCAGCTGAATATGTACCACTGATGGAGAGTGACAATGTGACGTGTAGGTGAGGAACCGTCGCCGAGCAACTGACCAAGTACTCTGTGTCGGCTGTATGATTGTGATACCCATCTGTTCCGTTACTTTAAAAATGGCGCAACGAACACTTGACTCGGTCACTCGACTTGTTTTTAAAAAAATATATTTTTTTAATTTCCCAAAGCTTGATTATTTTTCCAACTTCCAAATCAAATCATCATTTAAACCAAATAAACCATACCATTTCGTTGAAAATTAATTTGCAATGTGACACTTTTAAGCCACTTCTACGTTTCGGAATTGTAAATGTCTAATGGAACAACCGAATTATCTTGCTGCTGATCTTTTGGATGTAAAAAAGTGCTGCCAAATTTAGGTAGAAACCGTAGATAGAAACAATGGTATAAAGTGGGACCCGTAAAAACAGCAAAAAGCGGATACGCCCGAAAAACTAAATTTGGCACCGCGCTGAGACACTGCCTCAGGTGGCGGGGTGCTTGGCTGGTGATACGTAGTCGGTACGATGGCGTAGGGCGTTTGCTAGTGGTCTGTAGCTAGGCAAAAAGGTGAATCTTAGGCGGTCAGAGGGGGAGAGAAAAAAAGCTGATTATCGGACAGTGCGAAAGTCAAGTCCAACACGAGACACCAGTGAAACGTCAAACACGAAAATTTGTGATCTTGTAAGGGTCGCCCACATTAGCGAAGAAAATTCAGAGCAGATTTGTGTTTAAAAATCTCCCATCCATGTTAATGTAAGTCTTATTTATATTGACAACTTTAGCAATAATATATTGTGTAAGCCTTCAGGTAAAAGAAATAAGCTCTAATCAAAGCCTAATGAGGCTCAAATGTAGTTTCCCCACAGTCAATTCCATCTCTATCTTGATACCATTTTGGATGTACTACATAACAATAAAAAGTAGCTGTCAAAATTTATCAGAAGTCAATGTCATAATAATACTTCAATGCTTGTTTTTTTTCTGATCAATTCTTTTAGAATTTGGAAATAATTAAATAACATGGCTATGGAATCAGCTGAAATGGCAACACTTCAATCTGCATGCACGCCAACTAAGATTTCTGAGGACAACAAGGATGTCACAATCACCCTTGGACCAAGTGGTTCCACAACACCTGTCACATTGAAAAGAGCAGCCTTGGGTCGTCCGTTTTTTCTGGGATGCTTATACGACAATCAGCACGATTGCATCATTCAAACTTCGTCAGGTAAAATAATAATTTTTTTATGGTACATTTTCTTGTAGCTAGTCCATGATGTAATAAAGCCCACTTGTTATTCTTAAATTTATGTAACTACATTTGCCAAATTGTGACGTTGCGACTTTCACTAATCACGCTCATAATATTTATTTATTTATTCGGCAACTAGTTATCTCTTGCTTTAATAATACTTAAGTTAATAATAATGCCAGATACGCATTAAGCTAATTGTAAATATTTACAAAATAGAGATTGTACTGTTATGTCTGAAATCTATTCTACTATCTTATTTCATTTTATAAGTTTAAAACATGATAATTTTCAAGAAAGTTATTGAATTATGGCATTACTGTTATATCTTGTTTAACTATAATTATATTATCCCCCTGTTTTAGCCTTTTCAGGTGAAATGCTGCACCCAACTACTCCAGAAAGTAATCTGACCCTATTTGAGAGGGTGACTGGTAACGGTCTGGCTGATCTCTCCATCAGCATATCTTCTTCGAACGGTGATTTTGAGTGGGATTCCCCATTCAGTCATCGGCGGACCACGATTCGTCCCAAGCAACTGCAAACGTCACAACAGCATACGAACCAATGCAAGCTTCAGATCGACAAGCTCTCCTTTGATCAAGGACCAGTGACGAGCAAGTGGTCTCACATGCAACTCGATAACCACACTGAAGTTTCGATTGCCAGTGGCATCATCGATAGCAACAAGGTCGACGGCGCATCTAGATACCTCCAGGACGAGACGGACATCACACAAGCCGTTCGCACATTACGAATCCGACTATTGGGCCAAAAAGAAGAATTGCCGGATGAAATCAAGCTAGATACGACGACGGTTCAAGCGACCCACTTTGTCTCCGCCATACAGTATGGAGCAGAAGCTTACATCATCTTCCAGCATCACCTTTCTGAGGGTCAAAACAAAGAAAAGGTTGAAGAAGAAATGGATTCTGACTTCCAAGTTTTCATCAACGCTCTGATGGACCATACCGACCCTGATCTACCCAGCTCCTGGAAAGGGACAGTCTACGCTGACCTTCACGATCAACCTCGTAATTGCACCTTACTGGAGGCTCTACGATTCGTCCGCAATTTGATCGACAGTATCGAATCTGACCCGCTTCGCGCCCTTCCCACTACTGTGTGGCTTCAGCCGCTGCCCGTTTCCACTTTGGAGCACCAACTAGATGACCAAGTGCTGAACAATCTTCGCATCTTTCTCGATGGTATTGCAGCAATCAAAGCATCAGCTCGAACCCTACTCAAGAAAGAAAATGCTCTGGACCTCTTCCTTTATCTACGCACATCTTTGCGCCGTCTTGTTGATTACATCGACCGTTTGTCTCATCACGTCCGGACCAATTTGAGAATCATCTTACCAGCCATCCGAGCAGGAGAAAAGGAGCCCAAAACGCTTTCAGATATGCTGGATGCTCTTATTACTACCGGGCCTTTCACGCCAGTAAAACTAAACCAGTGGTTCAAGATTAAAGTTGGAGAACTACGAGCTCTGAAAGTCATTAAAAACACAGCCGAGAAGAAGAAGATCCCTCTTATCCGCACTGAAGAGCACCTCCAAGAGCTCCTCCTTGATACCAAGTTCAAATGGATCGTAGCGTTGGCTCTTCCGGGACAATCACAACATGAAGCAGACACCTTTCTTAGCCAGATGAAGATCGAATGGATGGCTAGAGATGATAGTCCTACTCTCGCTTCTTTGTCTCAACCCGAGGCAACAGAATCCATCGGCAACGACTTGATGAAGATGGCCCGTCAGATGTTCCAGCAAGCGGATCGAAGGGTGGAGAATGTCGCTTTTGTTTTGGCCATTGACGTGATTTCATGCCCGGGACCTCGTTACCGCCCCTTTATGACGCTGTTCCAAGATGGACAAGTTACTAACAAGAATTTCGACGCTAATCCGGATGAGTTTGATCATCTTATTTATTCTGCATCATCCCTTTCTCATCCTGCAATTGATTTTAATCAAAACAAAAGTAAAAACCATTTTATTATCTGAATAATGTTTGCTTTATTTTATTGCTCATTTTACTTTAGATTCGGATGATGCTCGGTTTGAGCTTCTTCAACAACGAATTCAAGGTATCAGTAATAATACTTTTCAGTAATAACTAGTTTTTAACAACTGCCAAGTAGAGATGAGCCGCTATTTATTTTTATATTTTAAAAATGTATTTCAGTACTGGAGGAGAATTACCAAGTTGCGACCAATACGCCCGATATGGAAAACAAAATTGAAGGTTAGAAATAAATTTAAAATTATTTTTTCTTCCATAGCATAATAATACTCTGTTTTTATACAGATGTCTTGAAGCTAGTTGGCTGTTTGGAACAGCGTTTAAAAGGTATATTATACAGTTTTGAAAACAAGGATGAGAAAACATAACCAAAATGTTTAATTTTTAGGACTGGAAGATGGATGCGCAGATTTTCAAGAAGAATCCAAGAAACAATTCACACGTAAGCGAATAAATTTTTCAAGCGCTTTTCCATTTAACCTTATTTATAGTTAATTTTTATATGAATTATTTCAGATAATGAAGAGATGTGTAGAAGCCTCTTAAACCGAGTGGAAGCGCAAAATCAAGGTATCATCTTGAAATCTCATCTCAGTTCAACCATCTTTTTCTACTTCTGGTATTTTTTTTTATTTTTAGACATGTTGAATGCACAAGGATCAAATTCAGCTGTGGTGGAAAATAATTCTTCTATTGTCGACCTCGTCCAACTTAAGATTAAAGGTTTTTTATCACAATCTAGTATCATAATTTTATACGAAATCATATGACCTAATTATTTGCAGAGGCCAAAGATGTCATTGAACGAATGATGTCGGATAATATCGATCAACTTCGATCCCAGCTTGTTCCACAACAAAGTGAAGTTGAAGCATTGAAATCTCAAGTTACCGGTAAACTTACTATTATTGTTTATCATAATCTTCCTCGTAAATCTTATCAATGATGTGGTTCTTTTAGAGAACAAAAATACCATCCAGAAGCAAATGATTAAGCAAGAATTTCGAGTCAGAGGTAACGACGCATAAAATAAATTTAAACATGAATCTATTTAAAATATTAATAACGTATCTCATGTTTACATCTAGAATTCCGGAAGGTGTTTGCGGAATTTGCCGCAAACAACAAGGCGGCCATCCCGATTTTTTGCGTCTCCGTGGCTACTAGTATGGACGCTGGGAAATACGTAACCTTCATGCGTGAAGAACTGAACCGAAGGGCTTCCGAAGATGGATTTGGACATTTCGACAAGTATACGGGGATGATGACTGTCACGAAGCCGGGCGTTTACTTGTTTCAGTTCAATGGCCTAGCTCAGGGAACCTTGCATTCTTCCACTACCGACATTCATCTTGGAGTCAACGGCAAAGTTCAGGCTGTCGCTTGGGCTTCCGGCTTTCAGATGTTGACATTGACAACCTTACTAAACCTCAAGGAAGGTGACAAAGTAGGCATGTTCATCTCCAAAGGGTCCTTGTATGAGGGTCAGCACAGAAGCGGTGTCGGCCACACCCGTTTTTCTTGCATTATTTTATCGTACTAGAAATGATTTTGTATAAAATGTAAATTCTCTTTAATATTTATCTCACCTCATGTTTTAGACCATAGACCAACTTTGTACAGGCCTGTATATTATTTTACAAATATGATTTTGACAGAACTTGTTTTGGAATAAATAAGTCAGTATATTATGTGGTGATTACAAGAGCAAATAAACAAACCATTTTGTCTCATTTTATTTCGCATTTCGTTAGTTTTTTATATAGCATTTTTAGTTTGGTCATATGCCACAATGGGTTAAAAAAAAAATCACTGATGTTACTCATGAAACATATCTATTAAAAGAAAATGTTTTTTTACAACGGTTATATTTCTTCAATACTCATCGGCTATATTGTGCGCTCCAGAGAAAACCCATGGGTGCGCACTAAGCATATGTAGCCTAAGGCCTTTTTCAGCGCTGGGGCACTGCCCGAATTTAACACGGTTGTTGTCAGGAATTAGATCGGGCAAATTCTGACTGTCCGAACTCCTACTCTGTACAAAGGATAGGCTAATAATCGGACAGACCGAGCTTGGACCGAGTGCTGAAAAAACCCTCTAATCAGTAAAAACCCACCAAACGGTAGGTGGCAGCACCATTCATAAGTGATTTCGTGGTCATCTTCTTGAGTCTATAACTCTCTATGGAGTAGGGGAAATATGATCATATGAGAACATGAGGTATCATTTACTGACATCCGGTATGTGGTCAATATCCGTGGCAGGTCAACTTTGAAGGCGTGAACAATCTTTTACAATCTGCGTGATAGCAGAAAAAGTACGTCGATTGTCCAAGAAGAAAAGTAAAAACCAAAAAATTGTGGATGTGGTAAGTGGGCAAAATTTGCATGTTTTGAAAAGATATGTGTTGAAAACTGATATGAAACTTTTACCTCAGCATTTACAGCCTCATCTCAAATACCACCTAGTAGAGCCACGATTTTGTCAGCTTCCTTCTGCTACCTCATTAAGGCATCAACAAGTCACGTGACGTAAGTTCAGTTACACTGTAATTTTAATCATGTTTGCAGACTAAATTATTGCTAACCGTATAGCCAAGTTAAAGAAAAAAATCATTTAAATTTTTTTAAATATACACAGCCATCATATTGTCTGGAAATGGAGATTGAGATTCTTTCAACATTGGGCCGACACGTTTCCCTAGGGGATTTGTACAATTATGCCTCTGATGAGATTACTCCCATAGGTATGTATTCTTCATCATTTTGTTTGTATAAAAATCAGTGATTAGTGAGTTAAAAATATCAATATTTTTATTTTTAATAGACCCATCTGTAACACAATCTCTGGAGAGAACAGTTGTGGATCTGTCCAAGGATGAAAGTTTGTCAGTCAAATCTCAACTCTTCTTCAACAATCCCTACATGAGTGATTTGAAATGGAACCATCTCAAGTTGAATGCTCATATGAAAGCTAGTGTCTTGGCTGATACCATGCTTGAAAAGCTTTGGTTTTCTCCTTACTTGCTCAATAACCCATTTTATGAAGAACACAATTCATCTGCCTGTCTTGTCGTCCACTTACGAGCTTACCAACGAAGAGAGGAGCTGAAGCAGGATGAAGCCAACCGGCTCATTTCAAGACTGTCTAGAGGCGGAAACTCGAACGAGTTTTTCTCCAATATCACCCACATCATCCAACAGGTGACTTACGGTCTGAACGTCATCCTCGTTTTCGAAAAGCACATTTCCTCTCCTGCTCAAAAGAAAGAAATGGAGAGCCTCATGTTTTCACAAGTCAAGAAAGCTTTCGACCAAATGGTTCTAGCCCTCTTCAAGGACCAATCAACTGACTCTCCGCCGAGTTTTTCCGTGTTGGACTCGTGTTCCTGTCGAATCTTCAGCGATATACCGGCTCTTGATATCTTTGATGGTGCTTTCGGGATCATGTCACATGAGCGGCGTCAGTCGTTTCTGAAGGCTCTTTGCTACCATTTCCATAAAGATGCCTGCACTCCTGTTGAAATGAAACTCTTGCCGGTTGAAGGTGTCGTCTCTCATCTAAGCATCCCCCGAGTCTGCGACTTGGATCCGGATACGCTCGCTCAGTTGTGCCTACTTAAAACTGCCATGCATCAAGTCTCTAGCAGATGCGACTTTCTCGTCAAAGATTCTTTCTGGGACCGCATTCCTTCGTTCATCAAAATACAAACAGAAGAGTTTTGGCACCTAACTCAAGTTCTATCCAGCAAGATTTCATCTGCCGCTTTCAATGCTGTTATCAACTTTCGCCGTTACGTCCCTGGAGCAACTGATTCCCTCTTTGGGTTCTGGAATACCTTCTTCTGCTCCAATAATAGCGTGTTGGACTACGTCATCGCCCAAGAGCAAGAGCTGGCTTTTCTGCAATCTTTCCTGAAGGAGATCACCGTTCCTTTCAAGTCTTTTGATCAGCTGGAATCGCTCTATGGAGGAACCAACGCCCGAGTAGAGATCTTTTTCTTGAAAACTAAAGTTTTCTTCGACAACGAGATGGCCGATTGGAGGAAGCTCCTTCAAATCCCAGACGAAGAGAACCATTTCACAGCCTTGGAGTTAAACACCAACAGCACTGCTAGAGAAATCCAGAATCTTCGGGACCGCCTAATTGCCTTCCAGGAACAGAACACTGGAACATTGTGCTTCATCTCTACTTCAGGTAATATTTAATTCGCATTCTTAACTAAGTCTTAACTATTTTTAATTAGTTTCCACTATTTTTTTAACTCTTATTTTACTATTCTCAACTATTCTTAACTCTTATTTTACTATTCTCAACTATTCTTAACTCTTATCTATTCTTAACTAAGTCTTATCTAAATATTTCTTTAAATAAATTAAAGTAAGTTTGAATCCTTAGCAATTTTAAATTTGATTCTGTTGGGCAACGAATTTTTCTTTCGTAATTGGATCCTCGTCTGGATTCTCGCTTGAAATGGATAATCAATTCAATCAAGAGTTCAGTTAGAATCACCAATTCCTCAGACTACGACTGAGAACTAGTTTACTCGAGGTTTGCCAACCCCACTGATCGTTGTAACTAAGAATCTCAGGTTTTATAGGCCGGTGGCAGGTAGAGATATCGCACTTGGGCGGGCAGCGGGATAACTTGATATGCGCTGTTAAACCTTATCGAACTATTTTCCCCTTTCTAAATTCTTTAGGGAATGAAATAGAAAAGAAAAACTAACCCTAGTCCTTGAAAGTCTACTTATTTTACCACTGTTGATTCCCTGAAGAGTAAATTTCTCCCCTGTGCTTCCTGATCAATACCTGTTTCTAAAAAAGTATTCTTAAAAATCATTGGCTGTTGAGTTTTTTTTTTCATTATTATTCCTCGTAAATCTTGAAGTTTGCCTAATTACGAAAATGGAATATCCCATATACATGCAAACTGTATACTCTTTCGTGAAAAAGTAATATTTTCCCCCGTGGTAAATAGGTCGCCACGCCCTACCCATAAATACGTCACTGGCATTTTACAATAAAAACATTTTTTTATTCATAATTTTTTAATGAAATATATTTTTATGCATTTCATGTTTTGAAATGCAGACTCCAAGCCAAGTGGATCACTTGTCAGTTGGAATCGTCCTCTCGATCAAACTGGTTTTTCGCCTACATCTTCCGTTGATTCGTCGTATCACGCTGCTCCCATCAATCTGCCTAGACCATTCAGCCAGCCTGCTCTAGACTTCTATCCTCATCCCACGTCTATAGTGAATGACAACGAATTTGTCAGCAGTCAGCTGATGAACCTTCATCTTAACGACTCCGTGGCACAACCTCCAGAAGAGGATTCACTGGACAGTCGGATTTCAAACACTTACAGCAGCGTTTACGAAAATGAAGATTCCTACACAGCAGAAAAGTTTATCCATGGTTCCGAACTGGCAGTTAACGGGAACCCAAAAATCTATCAACTGAAAGCCAACGAATGGTTTACCGACGACCAAGAAATCCGCTGGCTGCAGCTCGGTCCAACGTCCGGAATGAAGAAAGAAAAACCTCATTATGTCCTATTTCTGATGGGCTCCATCCTCAATGAGAGGTCTACGTTGATTGATGGAATCATCAACTATGTCCTTGGTGTTGAATGGAACGACTCTTTCCGTTTCAAGATCACCGATGGACTTCATAGTAGAAAAAATTGCATCACAGCTTATTCCATCGGCCACATCAAAGGGATGAAGATCAACTACGACCTCACCATCATCGACTCACCCTGGCCAATTGGTAGTATAGCCGAAAAGGTTAGCGCCATAACCTGGGGTTTGGGTCGATTTCTGAATCATCCCCACACCCGTACTTTGCACCTAGATCATGTCAATGCATTGTGCCTTGTTACATCACCAATTGAATTCACTGAAGAGCAGCAGCACAAACCATTTCTCGACTCTTCTTCTTTTCTGTTTGGATGGCATCTGCGAGATTCTGTTCGCATTCTCGTCAACTTGAGTGAAGGTGTTGAACCAGAAGCGAGTCAATATTCAAAATTTGACACCTCCGTCCTGTTCGCGCCGTACTTATCTTCTGGAACGCACTCTCTAGCTGAATGGGATTCACTCCATACCCATTTCAATAAGTTTTTCACGATGGTATCCAGCATGCCTTCTACCAGTTTGGAGCAGATTAGGCAGCTTTTAGACAATCGAATTTGTTTGGAGCAATCGTTCAAGGTAAAATTTGTAAAAATGAAAAATAAAAATGATTAAATATTAAATCCATTTTATTATAGGAAATCGAGGGTCACTTGGAAATCGCTTGGCAGAAGATTGAAAACCTTCAAGAAATCCAGCACATTGTGGTTCAACTAGACCATTCTATGAAAATGAATCGAAACTACGAGATGGAAGAAGTTCGTTGGGTTTCCGTTAAGGCTTCCTGCAACTGGATGTCTCCATCTGCCTTTAACTGCACGACTTGCCGCAAAACTTGTGGAAAGCAAGATTTCGGGAGCGCCATGAACGTTCTGCAGAACTACGGAATGAACTGCCCCACTTGTGGTTGCCCTATATCCATTCATCAAGACCAGAATTTCCGCTGGAGGTTGCGTCAAGAGCGGATCAAAACTGTTAGCCAAGAGAAGAAGGACGAGTACCACGTCAGCGCCGGTAGAAAAGTTGCCGCCCAAGCCGCTATGGATCAGCTTCAAGGGGAGCTAGTGGAAATCAAGCGGAAGATCTTGATTCAGCTGGAGAAAATTATCTTCCTTCTTCAATCCATTGATTCCATTACCTTACAGAATGAGAAGATTTACGGCGTTCTCTCTGACTGCGTCAACCACATCATGATCCGGGCTGAACTCGAGAAGCGTCCCGGATACGAATTCCGTAACCGTATCTTGTTAGACCTGTTCCGAATCGTTACATCTAATTCCACGTCTATTTAATTCTATGTTTCTTTAGGTCATTTCTACTGCCATGGAGTTATTTAATTTTCTTTAATTCCATTGCCAGCAAATAAGTTTGTTTCAGTTTCCGTTTTTCTCCCCATTATTTACTTCGTTTCTTTCTCTTTTGTTAATACCTTTTGAAAACGAATCTCCATACAGATCCAGTTTAAGTAAGGCTGATGCCTACGTTCGTCCCTTCAAAATTTCCTAATTTAGAGTTACATCATTAATTGATTTCCCCCCATTTTTGGTTTAGTTAACTACAGAAGATTATGTTTTTCTTTTCCCCACAATTACTCTTTTCTTTTTTTCGTCCATTTCTCTACACAAAAACATAATACGTGTCTCTGGTCCTCAATATTTCTTTTTTTATGTTTTCGTGTCCTGTTCCTAATCGAGTTCGGCTATCAGCCAATTCATCTACAATTTATGGAGCTGCTTCTAATAGTCGTCAAATTCGTTCCATTCCTTTTCTCCTCATCTTTTGTCGAGATCTAATCAAAACCATCAAATAATTCCTCAATTCTACTTCTTGCAATACACAGAACACTTTTTCTCAATATCCAGTTCAATACAAACTTAAATTTGGTACGAGAATGTAGAACGATAGAGTACTATGTTTGACTACAAAGTCTTGCCTCTAATTAATGGGAAGATATTTCTTTCATATCACCATTTAGGTCTACTTAAAATCACCGAGTTTCTTATTTTTGAGCATGTTGTATGTAGCTAAGTTAGAATACAAAATATTTTCTCAAATTAATGGAAATATTTGTTTTTCTTATCACCATTTGGGGCTACTTGAAATCAGTTTAATTTTCGAGTTCCTATCCAAGTTATTATAATAAAGGAAACAAAAATGCGAAGAGATGAGGTTAGGAATGCTGATGTATTTCCTCGAGCGGGCCACGCACCACGAGTAAGATATACTGAGGGAGGAGCAGGTAGGAGAAGGGCCGTGGGTTGTCACGGAAAGAGGGGCACTGTCGGGAGGAAGCAGACGAGGCGGGAAGAGTTATTTACTAACAAACGTACAGAAGAATGAGACAGAAATAAGGTGCCGTGGTGAACACGAAAGAGAAAACACAAACAGAAAAAAAGTCACTAAAAACTTATAACGATGAATAAATGGGAGAAGAGAGAAAAAAACAACAAATAAGTGGTCATCCCTTCTTTCCTTTTATCTCAAGCTGAGTAAGCTCACGTAACGTATACCGAAATGTGGCTACTACCATCAATCTAATAAATTCAGTTCTCGGCAATTTTCGTACTAAATCCTTTAGTACTCAGCTCAGGAAAAAAAATGAACGACGCAATAGCAAAAATCAAATTGACTTTGGTGAGGAGGGGGTGAAAACAATAATTGAATATAATCCCAAAATAGTAGTTGGGGTGTGACACTAGCATTATAATTTTTATATATTTTTCTTTTTTTTTATTCAATCACGACAGGCCCCTCTTTCATCGCGTCCACCCGCTATAGTTGCTCGAGTTTATTTCTTCTTCGTTTAGGATCCTTTTTCCATCACTCCTTCAGCTTACGAAATGGGAAGCAGCCTGCAATAAAAATAAAATAATAATTAACAGCTAGATCACAAATAAGATTCAACTATCACCAAGCAAAATCAATAAAAAATCCAAAGCATAAACGGAATTAATAGGAAAAAAAATCACTCAACGGAACTGAAAAGAGAAAAAAAAACCCTGTTCGACATTGGACGATGAAGCAAAACTTGGCAAGAAAAAAAAGTAAGCCAAACTTTCACTCGAAAGGGATCAATCTTTCCAAGTACCTCCTGATCTCTTGATGGGATTCTTCGAAACCGACTGTTGATGTCGAATATTTTTTTTAAGATGTAAAAATATTTCAGAAAATATTTAAAAAAGAGAAATCAGGCCATTTTTTTATAATAACTGAAAAAGGAAGGCGAACCAAAGGGAAAAAAAGTAAAAAACAATCTACGGGGGATGCAAGGATACCTTATTCTTTTTTCGGTTTTTACCACCCTTCTGTCCACCTCCTGTTGAATGAGAAACGACCGGCTGATAGGGGCAAAGGGATTGAGGTGTTATTGTTGAGGACATTGGATATTAGTTTCTAGCAGCCTTACAATAGACTTGCAAGAAAAATTATTTTAATAAAATTTACCTCTTCGGAGAGGGGTGATTCATCGGTACCGTTCCCGTTCGCTCCATTGCCGTTGGTGGCCACCGAGGTGACAGATTTAACGGGAGTAACCTAAGAAATGAAATAATAAAACAAAAATTAGGAAATTGAAATGTAAATATCGTATCAGATCCCGAAGTTAGAAAAGCCACAGAACCAACAATCTCCTGACAACAAAACAAATAACCAGTTCCAGACTTCCACCAATCCATTGAATGAAACAATCAAAACCACTTTTGATTCTTAAGGTCAATAACCCCAGAATCACTGACAACAGGAAATTTAAAGCTCACAAAGAGGACACATTTGACATGTGACTTAAATCCATAATAATGAAATAAAGTTGTTAGTCATGGAGGGAAAATGGGAAGAAAGCAGAATAGGAGCAAACTGTGGGTTTCAAAGCTGAGCTAACCTGAGGAATAGAACTGGTGGTCCCTAGACTGTTCTTCCTGACACCGGCGGCCAGAACAGCGGCGGAGCCTACCGAGCCGCTTTTAGGACCGGCAGCCCAGCCAATCATGTATCCGAGTGAACCTACCTTGGCGGCCGAGAGCTCTGCCTAAGACGGGGTCAGTACACGGACGGCAGATAGTGATGGAAGAAAACACAAAAGAGAAAGAGAGAAAAGGGGGAAAAAGACGGACGGATGGATCGTTGCTGATGAGTTGCTAGTTACTCTTAATATACGAGTTAATAAAGAGCATACCTTGGCTTGATCCAACTGCTCTTGAAGCTTTTGGATTCTCTGCCTTTCTTCGGTCAGTTGGGCTGCCAATTCTACAGCAGCTAGACGCTCCTTTTCCGCTTCCTAAAGTGAGAGAGGTAAGTAAATGAAACAAGTAAATAAAATAGTCAAGTTCACCTTTTTGAGGAGTTCTAATTCCTGATCGTTAGCAGGAGATTGGGTGGAGGTTTGTTGAACATCTTCTTTCTGTTGACATTGCTCCATCCAAAAGTCACGTTCTTGTCGCACAGCGGCAAGGTCTGACTCTTGTTGACCCATCTGCTTCTTCCAGTTAGATTCTTCTGCCTCGATACGACTTTGCAGCCTGTTTAAAAGCTCCTCTGTTTGAGACAGAACCGTCTTGTAGTGCTGGATCTGTAAAAGTAAAATACGTACCTTTAGGTTGTCTTTCAAAGCTCATAAAAAAAATGTTGACGCACCTGGGAAGCTGCTTTGGTTTGCTCATCACGCTGAAGCTGCTGAATAGCTTCGGACAACTGCTCCACGAAAGACTGACCTCCCGCTGGATCAAGTTTCATCTCAGGGAAGAGGGAGTGAAGACCATTACAAATAGACCTATTAAGCTCGCTCACATCTGGAACGGCTGAGACCGCTACGGTTTTCTTTTGTTGCTCTACAAGCGCCTTCTCCGCAGCTGCTAAGGCATCCATTGCCTTGTAGTTCTTGTCACGAAGCTCGTTGTTCTTTCGTCGCTGCTCTTCCAGCTCCTGGTTAACGGCACTTTTAGACGCTTCTAGCTCACCAGCTAAGGTTTGGTTCTCACTTCGGAGCCGTTCAAGCTCTTTTTCGGCTTCTTCAGCCTTAATTCGCTGTTCTTCTACAATTTTATCTTTGTCACGGACGAGTGCTTCCCATTTGGCGTCCTCTTCTTGGTGGCGAGCAGAATCCGAAGCGGCCTGAAAAATAAAAAGTTAGTTGGGTTGAATTAATATAATTAGAAATTGAGTTTACCTGTGCCAATCCAGAGAGCTGCAGGTGAAGAGACTGGTTTTCTAAGCAGAGCCTCTGGAGTTCTGTCCTTACTTCGTTTTCCTTCTGGGCGGCGATGGAGCGTTCCATAAGTAGCTCTCGATCCACCGTAGTAATACGGTCTTCCAAAAGCTGTTTGGTGCGCTCTGTTTCCTCCAAACGTCCGCGGGTTTCAATGGCCGTCGCCTGAAGGGCTTCACGGAGCTGAACGACCTCATGCTGCTGAGCGACTGATTGGGCCTCTTTAAGCCGAAGCAAGTCCTCCAACTGTTGGATTCGGCTAGCGAGCTCTTGGGCACCCTGCTGTGCTGTAGCGTAATGGGTTTCCAGCTGAATCTTCTCCTCTTGGAGACGCTGAATTTGCCTCAGCTGCTCTTCAGATGGGCCTTGCGGTTTCTGCTGAGCCTGGGCCTGTACCAGGGCAGCTTTGTGCTGAGTACGCAAGGCTGAGAGTTCGGCCACATGCTGATCAGTCGACTGCTGGAGTCGGACCATTAAGACCTGCATTTCGTTCGTTTGACGAGCAAGGGATTCTTCCAACTGTTTACGGGCTGCAGCAGCTCGTGTCCTCTCGGTTGCCATTTCTGCTCCAAGAGTCTTCAACTAAAAGAAGAAGTTTAAATATGCATTAAAGTAAACATATTTCATCGAACCATAACTTTAACAAACATATTACTACGAACCATAACTTTAAAACTAGAATTCCAAATGTGACAAAGGTATAGCTATTTAAATGAATATTTACCTTGTTCTGGTAAACTTTTTTCTCCTCCAGCTCTTCGGCCAAAGCTTTTTCCTTGTCCGTGAGCTGCTTGCGGAGAGCTCCGATAGGGTCGAGCTTTCCACCTCGTTCCATCCACTCTGAATCAGAATTTCCAGTACCGGCTTCTTGTTGACGATTCAGAAGTACTTCAATGGCAGTCTGGAGCTCGGCAGAAGTAAGTGGAAGAGAGCGAAGAGCAGAGAGAAGTTTCTCAGTGCCACCCAGCTGAAGAAGGAGCTCATCGCCAGGATCAGGGGCCATCAGGCCCTCTAGTGAATCTCCCTTTGTGTTCTTCTTCTTAGGCTTCTTAACCGGAGTGCTGGGCTGTTGCTGAGGTGCAGGAGCCGGGCCGCATTGGAAGGCTGTCTCCTTCACAGCGATAGGTTCTACGACGGGAACTTCGGTGGCCACGATTTTCTCCTCTACGACGGGCTTTGGTTGCTGCTTAGAGCCGCTAGATTTATTGCCGGCAGGTTTAGTTTGCAACTCTCTTGCTTTGAGCTGCAAATCATCCTTGGGTGGATGCTCCATAAAGTGATTGATTGAGTCCACATCTGGATCAAAGCTCTCGGGTGCAACTGGGTGATCTTTATTTCGTAGAATTGGCTTCACCTAATAATTAAAATATTTCGATTGATAAGTATCGAGCAATGGATCAATAAACGATAGAACATTCGTTCAACCAACTCGATCGTAAACTAGTGAAATATGTTTTTGTTTTAGTGTGCTGTAAATTGATTGTAGATAAGTGTCTAATCAATGAACTGTAAAGAAGAGGGGGGATACATCCATAAATCATTGGAAGAAGAAAAATAAACGTAGAAAAATATGTATTTTTAAAAATTATTTAAATAACTAAGTTGCCACTTGGCTAATTAGTTTTTAATCAACTGTACTGATAATTTTGTTATTTTAAAAGAGAGGGCTAAAAATGACTCACTTTGTCCTTCTTCTCAGTTTTCTTTTTAGCCTCCTTTTCACGTGGAAGGGTGGCTGCTGGCTCTTCTGGGATTATCTCTGCATCTGGTTCAAACTCCACATGGGGTTTCTCTTCCAAAGGAGTGGCTAGAGTTGAAGGATGCCCATTGTTGTTGCTGCTTTTTGTTTTCACAGGCTTACTGGGCTTCTTACTTTGCTTCTTCTCTTTCTCTTTAGCGGCAGCCTTCACCTCTTTGGTGGTCAACAGACTGTCAGCAAACTTCTTCTGTTCAGCCAACACCTCTTCATAAGTCTTTTCCTATTAACAAAAACTTATATATAACAAACAGGAAATAATAATGAGAGAATACCATGTTACCTTAAAGCTCTGTGCTGCAATAAAATAGAGGACTACAGCTGCAATGAGACAAACAGCAATACCAATCAGTACTGACATCAGATCCATTTTTCTTTGGGTCCGGGAACCTGTGGAGAAATGAGTTGGTTAGGCTATGGCTATCAAAACTATACTAGCGTGCCGGTACATATCGAATGAGAAATACTTACGCCGGGACTTGTAGAGAAAAACCAAGAAATATTGGGGGAAGTACAAATTATAAAGTGAAAGAGCCGGGAGGGACTTTCACTTGCGCTTCGCTTGAAATTGTAATAGACGTGAGGCGATGTTCAACAGTTCAATGCCACGTCCCTTTTTCCCCCCTCTTCTTGACGGCCCGACATTCGGTCCGTTTCTTCCACCCTTAAACGCACACAGAATAGAGAGAGGAAAAAAAGTGTCGGAGGACGAAAGTGGAGAATACGACAGTTTACACGCACATCAATGGCGACGCCGGTTGCCTTTTTTTTCTCTCTCTCTTTCTCTCTCGTGCTGCAATCACCAGCGCCACCACCGGCAAATTTTACAACCTCTTGGCTATTACACTGTCAATCGGTATTCGCTAGGCAACTAATTTGATTAAATCAGTTTTACTACCTCTTTTTCAATATCAAAATACATTTTATTTTATTTAAAAAAAGTAGTATTCATAAATAAGTATTTTAAAAATGCTGTGTCGAATTAGTAAGCAATTGCGTAACCAAGTGTTTTTTCTTTAAAATATATGAAATAAAATGCAAAATATTTTAATGCTAAAAAATAAAGAAAAAAAAATACTATCGTTAATCATCCTTGAAAGTCATAAATTTAATATTTTGACATCTATTTTTTTAATATATTTTTTGCTTCTAACAGGTTTCAAGAACCTTCCGTTTGGGGGAGACCTTGACTGTTTTCCTACCTCCACAGATTCGTCTGTTTTGACAGCTGTTAGTAGCTCCAGGCGATATTTCCTTCTTTGTTGTTGTGGCTTTAAACACTTGAAGCCGATGACCGATCACGCGTTCGTGTTCGATTAGCTTGGTGTTATGAGTGTTAAACACAGATCAATTCGTTGCATTTAACGAATCAATGGCCAGTCTGCAACTGTCCGCCAATTTTTGGACTCTGCGGGACGACGTTATCATTCCGGACTGCGACCTTGGTGCCTTCAAGTAATGAATATTACCCTTCCTTTTTTATAAATCTAAACACTATATTGATAACACATGGTTATGTTATCTACTTTTACATCATCACAGGTATTACAATAAAGATGGTGAGGCACTATCTGGACCCTACGGTAATCTCAAAAAGTCATTGTGTCAGAGCCGTGGAAAGGTTTTCACTCCGAACAATAAGAGACCATCAAGACTGAGAGATACCCTGATAGAATTAGAGGTATAAAAGCTATATTTATTCAAAATAATGCATTTTTTTATTAATTTTATTTATTGGACATTTTTAGGAAATTCTAGCCCATCATGCTCTGGTTAATCTTGATTGGTCAGTTGGAGATAGCAAAGGAAAAGGACTCTTGGTGTTTTCTAATGGGTTTCTTGTCCATATAACTTCTGATCTCCACACCTGTGATGTCACTGAAATAATTATTGATAAAACTTTGGAAGGGAAACTATTGGCTGACATTGTTAGTGGTGAGTTTAATGTTGGAATGAGACTTAATCAGAAATTATTAATTTAATATTATTATTTATATTTCCTAACAGTAACTACTGCAAGCCAACTATTGGTACTAGCTCATGGTATCCCCCAGCTTACTGTCATTCAAGTTGGGCAGCCTCTTTTCGGGTTACATACCAATCATCTGAGCATCCCAATGTTGAGTCAGTGCAATGTTACAGTTGGTGAAATTCAATTACCTGGACCAGGAACAAGAAGGCAAGAAAGAAAAATCACACTCTCACCCAACAGTAGCCATGTAATGATTTACTATCTTCCGTGCTATTCAAATATTTAACTCTATTTATATTTTTGCATAATTATTATTTCAGATTTGCGTATGGTGGGAACGAGAAGGTAGTGAGCTATTTGCCTGGGCCCCAATAGTTAAAGCAGAGGATAGGGCAAATATTCTTATCTATCCTGCCTCGACGTCAGGGCGAGCGGACCTTTTAGCCTGCCACTATACTGAGCACAATCCATTTTCCGTGCTGTTCAGCGTGAAGGATCCATCTCAATTAAGAGTCACCGAACTCCTTTCTACGGCCAGGGTCTGTTTTAAACATCACCATATGTTTTTTACTCGTACATCTATATCTACATTCGTTTCTGATTACTTTTCAGGGTCGCTTGAGCGTTAACTATTCAATTTTCAGCATCCAGCAACCATTAAAATTGATTCAACAGAGGCTACTAAGAATTCCAGCACTTCTACGATGCCATAGTCACAGCCCAGATGAGCAGATATTACTCCTCGGCTGTGTTGATGCTTCTATCGTAGCTTGGGACCTTACTCGAGACTCTATTACCTCATACAAAGCTTCATTTGTGAGTATCTTATACTTTTAGGTCTTTACTAAATTTTAATCATTATTTTTTATTATCTTGCCAACTAGATTCCGTTTCATTTGAGTTGGCATCCAAGCAGCTCCTTCTTTGTGGTAGCCGGAGAACGCGGGCAGCTACAATGCTGGGATAGAGCTTTAAATCCTCTACTCTTGCGGTCCGCACCTACCAGAGAGCAACAGCAAGCTTCCGTTCTCCACCTGCAACAATATCTCCGTCACCAACCCTCTCTTGTCTCTCTCAAATGGGCAACTCAGGGACAAGAAAACAATGAAGAGATTTCACCGAGTACTGCAGGACCAAGCAGACTTATTCCAATCGGCAAACTTGGCAGTTAGTACTTCTTTTAACGTATTATTTAAATGGTAATTTGATTGATTATCAAACTTTGCTTTAAACAGGGCATCAACAGAGACAGAAATCGATGCGTAGTAATCGGAAAAAGTCCCGATCTCCCGGAAGATCAACTCGTATTGACGTATCAACTGAACAAAACAGAGCGCCTTCGCAGCACTTATTGATCTGCTTCGAGCGCGGCCCGATCATCTGCCTCCAGTTTCTAACCAGCTGCTGGCCAGTGGGTCCATCATCTTTTCCTGGTATCAATTCACTGTCCCTCTGCTCCGAGTTTCTTGTCTGGCGCCAGCTTGATGCTGCCGTCCGGCACCTCCTCTCTCTCAAGTGGACTAATGTAGCCACCTTCCAAGTATAACCTATTTCATTCTCTTTTAATTTCTACTTCTATTAAATATACTAAATAATTTCAGGAAGAGGATGTATTACTTGGATGCCTCCTGAAAGTAGTTAATGGCCTTCTACAAGATTCTAGCCCGAATGCGGACGATTTACTTCAGAAACTCATCACTAACGTACTGGACAGGGTACCTAGTGGTGATGACGAGCTAGCGGACCCAATATTAGATGCTGCTCGCCGCACTTGTCGGGCTATGCTGCGTAAAGGTCGACTCCATTCTGCAGCTGTTTACGCCTTGCGTGTTCAAGATCCTGATTTACTGGTCGAGCTGGTTCTTCACGCTCGAAAAGCTGGAGATGAAGCCCTGGTAGCGCAAGCCACCACTATTTTGGATGTAGTTCGGGACGGTTTGACCACATCAGGGAGCTCATCGTCTGATAGGAGCTCGTCTAGGGCTTCGTCGTACATTAGCGGAAGTTATACAAGCTCTTCTTCCGGTTCATCTTGTTCTACTTGTGGGGAAGATGAAGATCATCATTTAGTGGATGACGCAATACCGCTCTCTGCTGTTGTGGTCCAGCAGAATCCCGTCCAGCGTAACAACAACGTCCTTCCGCCTATATCAAATCTTCGATTAGGTAATGATTCGGTTATCTTATGACGCAAATTTGGTGTTCTTAATATTTATTGATAGTATATGCGGTGATAAATATATTTTAAAAAATATGTAGAATAGATATATTTTGAATCGTATATAATGGGATGTAGTTGGAAACGAATCTGTTTTAGAAAGAAAATTTACTGTATTTAAGATTTAAACTTACTGCAATCTCAAACTAGTATTTGGCTCCTCTGGACTCTGGAGTATTTGAACTCGAAACGAGCCCATGGGAGTGACCAATAACGTAAACTTAATCCTTAGTTCCTTACATTGATCACGTCCTTGAAGATATTTTTTTTTCCTGTATAAGACAGTAGGGAATTGAGTAGTACGAAGCTTAGCAGTCCATAGGGTTTTAAAATGTGTTACCCTCTTTTTCTAAGGGAGAACAAACTTAAAAAGGAAGCATAGCCCTTTTTCTACAATTCAGTTGTTGACTTGTTGGCTGGAGTGAAAGGTGTCAAGTAAGTCCATTCTAGAGGTGCGCATTTTGGTGAAAAATCCACCGAAATGATCAGTTTCCAGCGTGTGGCTTATTTAACGCCTCACGATTTGCTCTCATTTTTACTTAAATAAAATATTTCTCAGTTAAGTAAAGAAAGTAATGACGCTAGAATCGTATCGTTAATACTTATTCTTTCTTTTTCTTTGTTTACAGAAGGAAACGCCGATCATGTCCATGTGATCAGTTTCGGAGTCGTCTGAATCAAAGTGCAATTTACTTCCGGCATTTTACTGCTTCCCAGTTTATAGTGAATAAAATACTCAATTTTACAATTTGAAAAAGAAAAATGTGTTTCTTGTTTATTCATATTTCATTCATAGCAGGATGAGTAATATCAAATAATTTAGAAAAAGGGCCACACCTGGCAGCAATTTCTTGAGCTGGTTCTTGATTACTGCTTAGAACATGTGGCAAAATCAAAGGGTGATTGAGTAATATTACAAGTGTTTCATATGCAATGGGATTAGATGCAGCCAAGTGAAGAGGTGTGAGGCCCCCATGAGTTATGGCATTGACATCAGCACCCCAATCCAGTAGAAGGGTTACACACTGGCTGCTGTTCCACTTGGAGGCTGAATGCAAAGGTTGCCAGTCTTGATTAGTAAGAGCTGAAATATCAGCACCATGCTCCAGGAGTAGTTTGGCAATGTGATGATGATTTTCATAACAAGCTCTATGAAGGGGGCTGTAGCCATCAGAATCCTTCACAAATACTAATTGTGGATCTTGATCTAGTAATGACTTGACCAAAGCTGTTTCTCCCTTGACTGCAGCCCATAATATTTCCTTTTCCGGAGTTTCTACAAAAAAAAAAAAAATTCATTATTATTTATCAAATATGAACAGATTTTTTTTAAGGAAAACAAACAGATTTTTTTACCGTGAGGTCTTAGTTCTTCCTCAACATCATCGTCACTACTGTTTTCATCAGCACCAAAGTTTGATGATTCAAGAGGTATTATTTCACTATTTTCTGACATTTAAAAAAAATGAATGACATAATCAAAAACAACTTGAAGCCAAGAAAATAGCCTGGTAGCTGAACAGTTGCCATGGTTACAGCGAGCATTTCGCCATCTAGCGATCAAAGAATAAACCCTGAAAAATAAATTACAAAAAGCCGCCAAACTGGCCCTTTTTAAATTTTTAAACCGCCAAAAAGGCGGTGTGCGAAAGGTAAAGCCGTAAAGGGCTGCTTCTCTTGATCCGGCGGTAAGTGATGTAGTTAACGTCAACCTCGAAAGGAGGCTTGAAAGTCGGCTTCACTCAAGTATTGGGGTGAATCGTAAGCCAGTGCTTCACTGCTTCACGGTCTCGCAAGTGGACATTCCACTTCCTCTTAGCGTTCGTACTAATGGGGCTCGTGACAGGGGTTCCACCGAGATTGAAAGAATATGCACCCGGTGGGTGATCGTATCAGCATATCAAATTATCAATTTTCGGCGAGGAACGTTGGACTGTAAATGAGCTATATAATAAGGACGCCTGTCAATTAACCGTAGACGATATTCCTACTTTGAAGCTATAAACATTTAAATTAAATTTATTTATTTGAATTAATATGGACTTATTTGTTATTATCAGGCGGTAATATATTTTAATCAGATCGTTAGACTAAAAAAAATCAAAAGAAAATTAATTTAGCAATTATTAGCGACTGAGCAGCTATAGGCTATATTAGCAGATAGCAGGTATCTTTTTTTTATTTTAAAAAGCTTCTGATTAGCAGTACCCCTACCCTTAGGGCTTCACGGGTTTTCAACGGGTTGCTCGATACAGTACCTACGTCTTACCGTGTGTGACTAGTGAACACGTGATTGAACTGGGTGTCCGGGTAGAACTATCGCATATTTCAATTTTTAGTGAAGGACCAAGAGTGAAAAGTTCTTTAATTTGTCATATTTAACGTCTGCAATAAGTGGCCATTCATTCTAATTTTCTAGTAATCAATTTAAACAAGAATTGCTGAAATAAAAGGTGTAGGCTTTGTAATCCTACCAAGAGAGTGCTGCTGCGTGCCTGTGCTCGAGTGTCATTGTACGTCAAAACTCATCGAAGCAGGTAACTCCGCTCATTTTAAATTTGTGCAGTAAAGCCAGAGTAAATAAGAGTCTGTGATTGTTGAAAATGTCATCATGAGCCTGTCATGAAGGTTGTTTTTCAATTTTTCATTTAGTGTCTGCATGGAAAATTCTGGTAGACCCCTTCATAAGCTATATATTTACCTACTATTTGTGTATCTTTATATGGAATCTTAATTGAATTTGTTACTTAATTTTGAATCTTAATTTTTTCATGTTCTTCCACCACCACCAGGTGCTGTATTGAACTTATCATTGTCACATACATGTGTTGACAGACTCTTCAGAGAAATTTATACCTTCAGCTTTGGCCATCGCTTGCTTACTCAAGTAAAAATTAACCACATGTCCAGACCCTCAGTTGACTATATAATTTCATCTTTTTAAGATTTCTACCTTTTTAAAATGGATTGGCAAAGTGAGGAAGAAGAGAAGGCAATAATTATCCCTTACCAGCACCAGCCAGCAAACAGCTCATTGGATGAAAACATGCATTTTTTAGATCCAAAAGAAGTGATTTAATTTCCTTATTCATTAAATGAAATTATCAACAGTTATTTTGATTTCAATTGCCATGTACAAATAAAAATTAAAAATACTTCCTTGAATCTCAAAAAATCTTTCTAGTAATAACCTTTATCTTATCTTCATACTTCATAGGAAATGAATGTTAAGGACGTAAAGAAGGAAATGATTCTCCAAAACATTAAAAAGGTGATATGATTTTATATCGTACAGTCAAACAGTCATTATAAATTTCGTTCTGACGTTCACCGATTTTTTTTTGAATTTTTCGAATCCTAATTGTCCTTATTGTAGCTTCACTCTAACTATCACTCTCTTTTAACTTTGTATTTTCTAGGAAAGGAACGTAAAGGAAATAAAGAAGTGCTTCAAAGGCATCGTCCCCAAAAAAGCTAAAGCAAGAAAGGTGATCTTCTTTAATATATATTATATTGAACATCAATTCTATTAACTTCGTTTTGAGCAGAACATCTTGGCTAATAATCTAACGTATTTTTCTTCTTACTTTAACTTCCTAGGTAACGACCATCAAGGGCACAAAGAAAACGTCTATTCCAAACGTCAACCTAAAAAAATCTTCTCCAGTGAGTTCAACGACTCCACCAATAAATCCCATCTACGTGCGACACTCTTTGAATGAAGATCCCAATCTCTGGCCAAAAGTGGTTTTATCTCGGCATCTCAACGATTTGTTATATCACATTGGGCAGAATAAGGCTGATTAGTAATTGAGAAATTTTAAATTCTTGATGGCAGCAGTTTTTTAATTTTGATTTTTCGTTCTTTTTTTTTTAAATCATGTTTTTCTTTGATATTAACGGGAGAAAACAACTCCATTTAAAAAAATTGAATTCATCACTCGTTTTAATTGTGCTGTGGTTTATCGGTGTTTTGCGATGAATAATTGATTTTTTCAACTCTTAATTAACCAAGTTTGTATGGCACATAGAAAATAAACTTTTAAAAGGTATTACATAGCCGTATTATTATTGTTTTGTATGTAGTATGTTTTATAGGATTTACGCCTACAACTGGTTGGGGGGAAAAATTAACCATTGCTGCATAATTAGACTTGCATTGTTGTAGTGTGATAAAATGGAAGGAACTTGGTCATTGTGGTTAGACCAAATCTGAAAGAACGAATCAACGTGTTACGATTATCAGCAACCGCAATCACAAACTTATACAGAAAACAGTCGACTACATATTCATGCGTGTATGCGGTTCCAACTGTTAGTTGTGCTCTAAAACTCGGATCTGAATTCACTAAAGTTCTCTGGTTCATGATGATCTATTATGAAAGATTATTTTTTGGCTCGAAAATATCAGTATTTTTAATAGTTTCGATCATATTGCTAACCTCACCCGTAAAAGCACAAGAAGAACTATGCAAATCTGCTACCAATTGTGGACAATGTACTCAAATACCTCAATGTGTTTGGTGCCGACAAGAAGTAATAATAAATTCCGTATATTAAGATTATTTTTTAATCATGCGATGGTTCTGATCATCAGGACTACTTAGGCTCGCGATGCTTTCCGAGAAGTACTCAACAGCAAGGAGACTTACAATGTAGTCAACGATTTATCGTTGATTCTCAAATAAAATTTAATCTTATCGGCCAAAATAGAAAGGTGACAATCGGTAGAGGCGTTACCAATCCGGTTCAGTTATATCCTCAAAGAGTCTCATTGACCAATATGAGAGTGGGTAATTAAAACCTTTTAAATTTTTTACTGTCAAAATGTGTATTTATTTTTTTAATATTTTTAAAAATTCCGCTTATTTTAACTGATTTTGATAAATTATTGTGCGCAGGGCAAGTCTACAACATTACGCTCCAGTTCCGGCCAACCGAGGATTACCCAGTTGATCTTTATTTCCTAATGGATCTATCAAATTCCATGAGCGACGACCGTGATAACCTGGTTAAACTGAGCGAGGAGTTAGCTAGTACTATGAAGAGCATCACCATCCATTACCAACTAGGTTTCGGGTCTTTCATTGACAAAGATGTCTTCCCTTTCGTAAACAGGTGGTTATTAAATAAAGACTAATTTTTTTTTTAAATAAGATTGCCGTTTTATACGTTTATTGGTGCAATTTTAACAGGGTATGCCCAGTTCCGAACGTTGGTCGTCCGACAAATGAGTGCAAACCTCCTTACTCCTTCAGGAATGTCCTGCCGCTGACCCAAAACATCGCTGCTTTCACGGTTACTAAATATATTCAAAAAAATTTTAATCAATTTTTAAAAAGAAAAACTTATTGTATACAGAGAGGTGTTACTAGCGGCGAAATTATCGGGAATCACGATGAACCTGAAGGTGCCTTCGAGGCTCTTTTGCAGGCTATCGTCTGTAAACAACAAATTGGCTGGCGAAATGAATCACGCCATATTATCGTCCTTGCCACTGATGACTACCCTCATATAGTAAAATAATCGTTACAGTTTCATTTTTATGCACGTTTTACAATAATTTCCGCTTATGATTTATCCGATATAGGCTGGTGATGGAAGGGTATGAAAAAAAAAACTACTTTCTAATTATAACGACTTGTTTACTAAAGTAATAGTTTTTTTCTAACCCAATCCTTATTATAGTATGGCGGTATTATAAAACCAAACGACGGGAAATGCCACCTGGATAACAGAGGTCAGTACACAGAAGGATTGACCCAGGATCATCCATCCCTCGGCCAATTAAGCCGATTGGCTCGTGACAATTCCATCAACGTCATTTTCGCCGTTACCGCAAATAAAGTCAAGCCATACGAAAAATTTGCCGAAATGGTTTCTGAATTTACAGCCGGTCAGTTAGAGGGCGATTCAAGCAACATTGTCCGACTGGTCGAAAAGCAATATGAGGTGAATGAACAATACTTTGGGTTTTAAGAATTAAATAACCATTATAAAATTGAGGAAATAGGCGATCAGATCAACTGTTGAACTAAGAGACAATGCCAATAGTATCGCTAATAGCTCGGTCCGAATTCGCTATTTTACTTCCTGTCTTGAACAGTTAAATGCAAATATACCACCAAGAGTGAGAGAGAACAACACTTGCGATGGTCTTCAAGTCGGCACTGAAGCGAAAACTGTTTCTTTCAACATCAGCGTTGAGGTACGGCGCGAGTTCCTTTATATTTATTTGAGTCCTCCGCTTTTTATACGTATTTAAGGAAACTGCCATTAGATAAATTACAGATACAGTATTTTTATGTTGTAAAAAATGTTCATAGATCACTCATTGCCCAGCTGAGGGTGAAAGGAAAAGAACCATCACAGTTTCTCCTGCTGGTCTCAGTGAAACTCTAACAATTGAGTTGGAAATGGTTTGTGACTGCCCTTGTGAATTGGCCGATAATGTGGTAAATATGCCTAACTGTATAAAACAAATTGTATCAACATAATTAATTGGTTTGTGTTTTATCAGACTTGTCCAAGTTTATGTCAAGATTTCGAATTTTGTGTACTTTGTGATAAGTTTCCTACAGATGAAAAGCCTTTGGAATGCAACAATTGCACCGAATTTAAAATTACTTCTGAAGATGGTCCAATAGACGGTAGATTACAGCCATTTATTTCTTACAAATACTTAGTAATGAATAATGATATTATACTTTTATTTCTTATAGTTATGAGAACTTCAGAGCGGAAATGTGTAAGCATTGATAATTCAACGGACTGTCGAACGGATTTTGTCTACGGCTATGACTTTTTTGGTCAACGACAAGTGCGGTATGCCAAAGTACCAACATGTCCACCGCTTCCGCCGCCTATCCAAACAGCAAACATCGCTTTCGGCCTAATGGGAGCTCTGATAGCAGTGGGTCTTGGACTTCTTCTTCTTTGGCGCCTTTTACTCTTCTTATATGATCGGAAAGAGTACGCACGATTTCTCAACGACTCCAAAAATGCTAAATGGAATGCGGTGAGATTATATAGTTTGAAAAATTGAAATTAAATTTAGTCATTGATTAATTGATTTTACGTTGCCGTGTTTGTCAATCCATTTTTTAAATAGGCTAACAATCCTCTGTACGTCGAGGCCAGTACAACTTTCAAAAATCCCGCTTTCAACAGGAGGAGCAATGCTACGAGCACATAATTGCTGTTATAGTGAATAATAACCGACAATTCGCTGTAATTCCGAAAATGTATGTGGGAAATTCTAATAAACGGAATTTAATATGATTTCTATTCATTTTTCTATTAAATTATTTAATATTAATATAATTTTTCGATTGACACATTTAATGTTCATAAAATCTGAACCGTTGGTGTATTCAATAAGCAGGGCCAGTGGCCACATCAGTATATTGTTGGTTTTGTTGCGCGCCGCTTCTAACAAAAGACGTCGTCGAAGACGTTGTCATCCGCGTTCTAGTCACACATGGAGAACGCATGAAGAGCTGCACCAGGCAACTTTACTTCCCCCCTCAAACAAAAAAAGGGAGAAGAATTCTTTAAGACGATTTACGGAAGGAAGCCATCATAGGAATGTTTAACGCACAGACGACGGTGAGAACTCAACCACTGCCGCAGCAGGTCTGGGGAAGCTACCCACATGTTAAACATTACATCTATGAAGAATCGCGATGATTGTCATTTCGATAATGTAGGCTATACTAAGGAAAGTTGTCATGGACCTTTATATACCCATCCTAGTTCAATGATTTCTACTGTAGCAAGAGGGTCACAAACGTGACCGGTGTACAAGGCAGCTGATTTATATCGCCTCGGAGATCGGAACCGGGTCTTGAAATTTTAACTGCAAAACTATTTTCGTGAATGGATTTGTGTATTACGACATAGTTATTTTAGACACAATAATATCCCTGATATGATCGAATTTGTTTATTACTTTTTTTCAAATTCATGAGTTTAATGCATGTCCGCGGATAAAGTAAATCTAGAATGGAGAAAACAGGAGAAAAGCTCGAAATAATGCATATGCTTAAATCACGGTGCTTAAAAAAATTAAACATGAAGTTTTTGTCCATTTTAAGGCAACTTAAATACTTAATGACAACATCTGCCCTAATAGCTTTTAGCGCAATATAGTCAAGTAACACGAAAAAACCAGGAATGTACACATGCTGAGGAAATATCCGTTGTATACCATATGGATTCCATGACAAGTGAATTGCCGGGGATGATCACATCAATGGGGCCAGTGATTTGAAACAAGGGCTATTGACTGTATTTGTGATGGTCGTGCCAGTCAATCCGGTCTAACTTAAACTTAATATAGAGCCTAAATTTCGATAATCATGGTGAACGGTATAATGGTGTTGATCCTCCGATGAAGGCGGCGTTGACGATCCCAAGTGGCAGTGAGTCGGTGGTGAGGCAGCGAGACGGCGACGATCTGCATTTGAAACTTCGAGCCCAACTGCGCTTCGATAGCGTCCGAAGAGGTCTGCTCAAGAACACAAGAAATCAAACTGTAAGGAATCGATGCGGGGTTCATAGTAAAAGACCCAATCCTTCTTTTCATTACACAGCTCCTTATCTCTTTACTATTTTTACAACCCCAATAGTTTACAAAAAAAAAGGAATGTCAAATGGAAGACTTTATTCGTACAAAGTATTACAATAATATAAAAATTATATAATGATGAGAATGCACTAGGAAACCTATTGAAAACTACGTGAAGCCTGCTAAGGTGAGAGATGAGAACGCATTCTTTCTCTCTATTCTTTTGTCTCTATACGATTGTACTATCAAACTGTCGATTGTACTCTGTCTCGTTCATCCTCAGTATAAAAGGAATTACAGATTCAATATGGACAGTGCCGATCAGTGCGGCGAAGAAGAGCTCTTCTATGACATCTTGCTGCAAGGACCGAAGTGGTGGTAGATGGAGTAGAAGACGGTGAAATCGATCATCAGCATTATCGCCCCACCTCTGCGTCAAATAGGATCGCAACTCTTTTTCGGCTTTGTCCTGGAAGCGCTTCACTAGGGAACCCATTGATCCAGCGTGATCTGTTGATTACAAGACTATAAATTAAAGAAAAGAAGAGATGTATAAATAATATGGTTGTTGGACGACTTACCAGGACTGAATAGGGAAATAGCTTTTAAATAAGCATATTCGCGCTCGTCCACCAGCAATTTTGACAAAGTTTTAACGTAATCCTGAAGCTGAAAAAAGTGTTCTTTTACCTGAAAATAGAAAATATACCGTTTGAAATAAAGCCGGGCCCGAGGGAAGGTAAATGTTAGTAAATAGTTGTTACCACTTTGACTCGCCGTGGTGAGACTTTATCTTGGACCACCGAATCTTGAAACTGGGTGATGATGGCTGTGAAGATGGCTGACAAAGGCAGGATATGAGAACATTGAGCCATGCCCAGTGCAAACAGCTTCGTCCAAGAGCCTCGTACCAATTCTATCTGAGTGTCGGAGGAGAGGTGCTGGAAGGCACCGATGGACCGAGCCCAATGTACCGACAAGAACAGGAGACGGGAAGCACTCTCGCCAATGTAGCGCGCGTTCAAAAGGACAGGGATTGGCGATGGAATCGTCAAGTGGAATGATATATTCCCGATAAGCAGTAAAGGGGCTTCCAAATCGTAAAGGATGTCCTCTTCATGATTGGTTCTAGCCTTTCCATTCAAGCTCTACAATTTCATAGAAGATAAAATTAATAAGGCGTAACTGATTTTGAAGAAATAAGTAATTTTTGATCATACCTTTGCCAAAGTATCGAATGCTTCGAGGATGAGTGCTTCTTTTTCTATATGGCAATCATTAGCAACGGTAGAAGTGGAATCGTCGTCACATAGGTAGATGTCTTCTTCTATTTTGTGCTGGTCAATAAGGCTGGTATTGACGTCAGGCAAAGAAACCGTGTTGTCCAGTCCTTCCGATCCAATTGATTGAATAAGCATTCCCGCTGAAAGGCACTTCTGGAAGCGGCAGTATTTGCACCGTTGTCGGTCGTGCATTGTCACTTTACAGTCTTTCTCGCGACGGCACGTAAAACCCTGCTGCTTCCCAATGGAGCGTTTGAAGAAAGATTTACAGCCCTCACAGCTGATCACTCCGTAGTGACGTCCTGGCGATAAAAGAGAGGACCAATTACTCAGTAGCATTGATAAAACAAAAACAGTTATTTGAACGATACCTGATGCTCGATCACCGCAAATGGCGCAGTACTTGACAGAGTACGGAGAGTACCTTTCCGATAAGTTTCGTGGGGTTGATCTCTTAGAAGCTGCGGCGGCAGCATACGACCATGGGTACCACGGGGCAAGATTGATCACCGCTGAGTAAGGGTCGTCCATTGCCACAAAATTAAAGTCTGTGTGTACAAGATCTAGACAAATTAATATAAAGTGTATTAGTACTTAATAGTGACATGGACTGAAACTATTAGACAAAGTAAAAGAAAGAAATGATATGACTAATTATATTGAAGAAAATCTTCTCTTTAAAATGGAAGGATTTCTTGTAGAAGGTGGTGGCAAAAGCTTATTTTGAATTTACAGGGGGAAAAAGATGTCAAGAAAATATTTGTTCACGCGCAAATTGTTTCACGCCCGCGGAATTTTTGGTTGACCCACAGGGGAAAAAAATATAAGCAAGGTCACAAGAAATCTACCTGTTTTCTCCTTCCCTTAATGAAAAAAAGCAACTGAATTCTTCAAAATGTCTCAATTCGAACAAGACGACGCCTTATATCCGTGTAGACCGTGAACACGCACCTTATTATATGACGACTTCTTTTCGCCTCTTTTCTCGCGTCCAGCAGTTTTCCTCTATAAGTTGATACGTGACTTGTGAATACTAAAAAATAAACAATGGCAGACGACAATTACACTTTTTTTTACTCATCTACCCTTCGGTTGCCAGATCGCAAAATAAAGAATCGGGTTGCGCACGCACTGGTTCAATATTAAGAATTTTAGAAGCAATCAAGCCACCAAAACAATTACATCACGGCCGTAATATATTGCGCCTTGATATTACCGTTGCCCTATAGTCACATAAAGTTTTCAAACACGCCGAATACATAGCTAAAATCACAAAATGTTTATTCCTCCTTGATTATTCGTAGTAAAAAAAAACTAAAACATGTAACAATCTAAAAAGGTTCACAAAATTGATAGTGCGCAGATAGATACAGCATACTTATTAAATAACAGTTGAATTATTAACTTTCCTGATTAATAAGATAGAAAGATTTCATAGAGTTCACAGCTCCGCCGGATTGCGTACCAATATCAGCACTCCTCTTCATTCCCGACGTATGATTAAGGGGTTCTTGCAGAATATTCTGGCGACAGCCAAGCTCCTCTCCTTGTCGGCACCCATCAATTTGTGACATCAGCAGTATCCAATGCTTCCATCCTTCCGGACCTGTATGTACCAAGCGAACTTGTTGCCCAAATAACCTTCTAAATATCTACAAAGCCCGTTTTTGGCCCATTACCCATAAGAAGTGTAGATCGGGGAAACTGTTTTTGTTATAGTATGATAAATGTCTGATTTCGGATGGTTTTGCGCAGTATTTTCTACTGGAGGTACAACACCTGCTTCTGGTTGGATTCAATCCCGTTTCTATTAGCCTCCTATCACGCCACACTATTCGCACCGGATCGAATCATCTTAAGACTTATTACAAAACAAGATAAGAACCAGGATGTCCTCTCTATCAAGAAATGTGTTTCTTACATTTATATCCAACTTTGAATGTTAAAAGAAATAGGAATCTTAGGGTGCGGCTCAAATAAAAATGAAATTGAACGTAAATTATGATGTATCTTCTTAAATTGACACGAAGTCGGGAAATAATCGGGAAATAAGTATATTTCTTAAATTTAAAACAGAAGCACGAATTGGAATAAGAATTAAGAAAAAGTTAAGATATTTGGATGGCCCATTTTCAGCTAGTTGAGAGCCTTGCGATTCTTCGAGACCCCCCCCCCCCCCCCCCTAAAAATCAAATGAGAATTAAATAATATAATTTAAAAGATTCAAGAGCAAGGAAGCAGTATTATTACGTTTGGTTTTGCGTGAGTTGGTTCCGGTTAAAACCGCTCGATTCGCTGACGATGAAATTTCTTGCACAGCTACATTGGTGGTGGGAGGAGTTGGGGCGAGAGAACCATTGCTTTCTCCTTGTGTTTGCGCGATGCGAGAGAGCACTCGTTCTGCTGCCCATGTGCTTTATTATGTTATATACCGTCTCATTGCGCGATATAAGGAGAAGAGGAGTCAAGCTATTTGACTGGCAAACAACTCGTAAAGAATGAAGATGATTGTCAGTTTTTGCATATCAGGATTGACGTGGTTTTTCACAAGTGCTCAGCTCAAGCTTGGATGTTGCGCTAAAGGCGGATTGTAAAGTGCAGATAATTGTCATGGGATTTCCCGGGAGGGCGGCCCTACATCCTGAGAGCCTATATGCAGAATCAAGAGTCTTATTTTGCTGCGCATCAGAGCGATGTAAGACTGTACTTTCTAGAAACACGGGATTCTACTCTCCATTCGGTTATATAAGAAAAAATTATACTAATAGATTCTATTATATAGTTTTTAATATAAACTATTTAGGTCGATTTTTCTTAACACATTTCATCCAGATGTAGCGCTTCACGAAGCTAAGATAAGAGTAATAAAATGTGATCGTTGGGTCAATTTATGGATTAGCTCCCGTCCGCTCGGGGGTGTCGTAAAAAAAAAGGGAAAAGTGGATCGATGGATGTAATAACAGATTGATGTTTGAATAACACCTTACACACACACACACTCTCTCTCCTTTATATTGGAAAATAGTCTTCTCAAACACTTTTATGTTATCTTAAAATAATATGATGGAAACTCAATAGAAACTTTCTGGTCCAATACTAGATTATCGTAGAAGTTGGAAACTGGCAATAAAGTATGCAAAATAACCACTTGTTGAACGACATTTCTCAATAATCAATCGGTCTGGTGCATTCTAAATGAGCCTATAGGCGTATCGATCCAGAGACTCAAAAATCCTAGTACGTCGTTCAACCACAAGAAAATTGAAATTTCATGTAAATGCTAAGATCGGGAATCATCAGTATCAGCTGACTTCTGAAAGATTCCCAAGGTTTCAAGTTCACTATTGATCATCATATATAATACTTTGCGTCTCAGTACAAAGGCCTGCGGCAGGATCTCATACTCATTTACATAATCCCTTCGGTTATGCCGATGGTCATCATATATGATGGACGCCCGTCACTAAAAGTTGATATTTTTTTCTCTTTTGGAGCTCTTTTGAAGAAATTTAGCTTTACAAAGAAATGGAGCTATATAAAGAATGTTTTGCTGTTTATACAGCCTGAATCGTAGTAGTAAGCTTATCTTGTTCATTCGTATAGTAAACGCGCAAGAGGGAAAGAACAACAACAGCTTTGTTGTAAGTGTATAGACTTTTACGCAATATTATATGACGTCGCTCAAGTTGTTTCCTCTTTGTGTGTACAAGAGAATGAACGACGACCTGCTATTGACCTGAAAGAGAAAATAGCCATTTATTTATGTATTTAGACAAGGGTCCTGGCTACTATAATAATAAATGCCTATTACGTGCTGCCCTCCAAGTTTGTGGAAGCCTTCACTCTGCTATACGCCGTCACCGCTATTAAGACCTAATGACGTCATTGTTTACACAGAATAATTAAAGCACAGCAGAGGATAGGCATTACCATGAATGTATTCAATTGCCAACATAGATGCTAGACACGAGGCTTGTATAAGATAGTATTACAGAGAGTACTTTACCAGTAGAGTGCCAGAAAGGAAGTGAAGTGGGGGGAGCCGTAAAGGCTCACAGGTGCCAAAAAGGCCTACTGACCTACGGTAATTACTAGTACGGTTCGGCAACATGACAACTGCGGAGTTGCGGAAACCCGCTGCGTTGACACCTGGTCTAACTTCGTAGTTGGCGTGAAAATTGTTAGAAGGAAGAAGGATTTTTAGAAATGTTAGAGGATGGACTACTCCCGCAATGTTGAATGTGCTCCTGTTGCTTATTCCTTAATCCTGGTCTCAACAGGGGCAACTAAAACTTGGGGGGAATGAACACGGAGTATGGTTTGACGGCCTGTCGACGGATTCTAACAAAAAAAAAGGTAAGGAGAGAGAGAGAGAGAGAGAGAGAGAGAGAGAGAGAGAGAGAGAGAGAGAGAAAGGAAACATGTGAGGAAAGACGACATTCAGCTGGTCGGCCTGGTCTAGTTTCTTAGGCATGATTCACTCTGTGATTTCGCGTAGACCAATGAGTTCTCGGAACTTTTCAAATGAAGGTCGTGGTAGCGGTTTTGTGAACATGTCCGCCGGCTGGTCTTTTCCACGGATGTGAGTCACCAGAATGTTGTTCAGGTTTTGTTGTTCCCTTACGTAGAAATATTTTACGTCGATATGTTTTGCTCGTTTGTGGTTTTCGCCATCAGTGATGAGTGAGAGTGCGCAATTGCTGTCGCATCGGATAAGTACTCGGCCGACATCTACTCCAAGTTCCAGCAAAAGGCTCTTCAGCCAGATGGATTCTCTTGCACCTTCTGATGCGGCGTAGAATTCGGCGTCCATTGTGGAGATGGCCGTGGCTCTCTGACGTCGGCTGCCCCAGGAGACTGGTCCGCCGTTGAAGATGAAGAGAACTCCAGTGGTCGACTTTCGGGCTACTTTGTCGTTGGCAAAGTCAGCATCGGTGAACCCAAGTAGTGATGGATCGGAACTTCCACCATAGCAGATGCCGTAGTTGATTGTCTTAAGTAGGTACGCCATGATCTGGTTGACTCCATCCCAGTGTTCTACTCCTGGGTCTTGGACGAAGGCGGAGGCTTGATTGACGGCAAGAGCAATATCTGGGCGTGTCATTGCCATCAGATACATTAACGAGCCAATACACTCTCTGTAGGGGATTTTCTTCATCTTCTGACGTTCTTCTTCTGTCTTAGGGGACATTGATGGCGTGAGTCGAATATTTGGGTTGGCTGGAATGCTAACGGGGAAACATTCATCCATGTCGTATCTCTTTAGTATGGCCTTGATGAAATCCGGCTGGTTGATTGAAAGTGTTCGATTTTGGCGGTCTCTTGTTATGTCGAGTCCCAAGAATCGATTTGCAGGGAGTGATCTGACCTTGAAGTGAGTTTTGAAAAAATCGACGATTTCAGTAAGAACGTTGGGGTCGCTGCTGCATAGGAGACCGTCATCTACGTAGATAACCATGATGGTGTATTCTTTGTCCGGGATGATGCGGTAGTAGACGCAGGCGTCGTGTAGACACTGTACAAATCCAAGCTGAAGAATTGCGTCGTTGAACTTTCGGTACCAGCATCTAGAGGCTTGCTTGAGACCGTATAACGGTTTTCGTAGTCGACACACCCAATCTTCTTTTCCTGGAATCTTGTAGCCCTCAGGTTGTGCCAAGTAGAGCTCTTCCTCGAGCTCGCCATAGAGGAAGGCGGTTTTAATGTCGAGTTGGATCATGTGGAGATCTTTCTGGGCAACAAGTGCAAGAACCAGTCTGATGGAATAGTGCTTCACTACTGGGGCGTACGTGTCCAAGAAGTCGACGCCAAACAGTTGAGCATATCCACACGCGACCAGTCTGGCCTTGTAACGCGGGTCGACGCCTTTGTATCCCGGTTTATAGTCGAGTACCCACTTGCATTTGATTGCGTTTCTTCCTGCCGGCAGCTGCTCGATCGTCCAAGTTCCGTTTTCTATCAGGGATTGGTTCTCGTCCTCAATAGCAATTTTCCACAGTGACGCTTCTGGACAAGATACAGCATCCTTATAACTGATTGGAATGTAGGGTTCTATGGCCACAACACTGAATGGTGTAAACGGCGTTGATGGGTCGTGGTCCAACATCATTGCACTGAAGGCCTGGTCTAGGATGACAGTGTTCTGGAACGTTGCCCCAATGCTCCGATTGTGGATTCGAGCAGATCTCCGATGCGCCATGGCAATCTCGGGCTGGAGTAACGGTTCGGCCGGTGCTTCTTCATCTTCGAGAATTGCTATAGGCGGATTTGCATCAGGGGCGTCTCTCTGGTCGACTAGTGGGGCGTCGAATCCAAAAAATGGCATCTCTTCGTCAGTCTCTGGTTCATTGAGAACGGGTGCAGCGGCTTCCTGGTGGTCGTTATGCACTGCTGCTGCTTCCTGATCGATCACAATCATCTCTTCACCGTTAAGCTGATCACTACGAGGGTTAGTGTTCAGTAAGGCCATGTTGCTTACGTTTGGTTTCTGGTCGCTCACCAGTACTTGGAATGGGTCCGAAATAGAGTCGATCTCGGAGGAAGCAACTGGATTGTCCATTTGATTGATGTACATAGTCGTTTCGTCGATCTGCACGTGGCAGCTGACTATTACTTTTCTCTCAGAAGGGATGTAGACGCGGTAGCCCTTTTGGTTCTCGTCGAAACCGACAAGGATTCCTTCTTTGGATTTTCCATCGATCTTCGTTCTGTCTTTATCCGGGATGAGGACGAAAGTTCTTGAGCCAAAAACCTTTATGTTCGATACATTCGGTTTAGTTCTGAAGAAGAGCTCAAAAGGGGTCTTCAGTTTCTCTCTCGACGGTACTCGGTTCAGGATGTAGGCTGCGTACGTGACGGCTTCACCCCATAGCCATAACGGCGCGTTACTTGAGTGGAGCATGCAGCGAGCGGCTTCCATGACCGTTCTATTGGTCCTTTCAGAGACGCCATTTTGAGACGGAGTGTATGCACAACTCATTTCGTGTCGGACTCCTTTCTCTTTGAGATGATCTTGGAACTCGTTGCTTTCGTATTCACCGCCCCCATCTGATCTGAACGTCAAGACGTCTTTTCCAGTGTGGTTTTTTACTAGCGCGGCAAACAGGCGATAATAAGCGAACACTTCAGATTTCTTCTTCATGAAGTAGATGGAAACGAAACCACTGAAATCGTCCTTAAAGGTGACGAAGTAGCGTGCACCTCCAATAGCCGTGTAGGACATTGGGCCACAGACGTCGGAGTGGATGATTTCTCCTATATGACTGGTCTTGCGTCTTCCATCAACGAAGGTAATTCGATGTAGTTTCCCTTTTGCGCATCCACTGCAGAGCGGTACTGATGAGTGTTCCTCGGTACCCCGGATATCGTTCTGGTTAAGACCATCGACGATGTTTTTGCTGAACATTCTCCGAATCGTTCTCATGTTGACATGCCCTAGACGCCTATGTGCAATAGGGATGGAGAGCTGTATGTCAGCTACGTTTGCCGTGTCGTCGTTAATGGAGCTGGACTTTACGTGAAGATGGTAGAGTGTACGACCAGCTCGCTCACCAGTGTAAACAAGTTTGTTGTCCATGTGAATGTACACTTGATGATCTTTGAAAGATGCCTCCATGCCTGCTTCTGTTGCAGCTACGATGGAGAAGAGGTTGGTTCCAAGCTCTGGTACGTAGGCCACGTTTGAGATTATCTGGCAGTGTTTGATTCCATCAATCTGTGTAGTGACGTGTACGTCGCCTTGACCGTGTACATCTAGGACCGTGTTCTTGATGCCCGTTACTTTCCAGTCACCGAGTTTGACTGGTTTAAAGTTTCGTAAAAGGTCTTTGTTGTCGGTCATGTGTCGTGTGGCAGCCGAGTCGATCACGAACCAGTCCGACGGACTTCTATTTTTGTAAATTTCGAATGCTGGGAAAGCTGTGTCGTCTTCGTAGTGAGTGATGTCATCTTTTGCCCTTCCCATCTTTCTACAGTCTTTGGTTTTGTGAGTGTAAACCTCACACCAGAGGCAGTCAAATTCTCTCGTAGGAATAGGATCCTGTTGTGTGACCGAAGTAATAATAAAAACGAAAAACGAATTAGAGCTGGCCAATAAAGATGGCAAGGCAATGTATTTTCCATTGAAAGTTTCAATCATGTACTGATGGATCTTTATTAGAAGACTCGTTTCTTGCCTGTTTAGCACGCCTCATCTTGTTGCAGTCGCGTGTCTTGTGTGTGTAGACTTCACAGAATAAACATTCAAACTCTCGAGAGCCAGGATCTTGAACTGCTCCTGCATGGGGGAAACCGTTAGGGTTGAATCCTCCTCTTCCACCGCGGTGCTTGTTGACTCGTCCTGTCTTTACTCTGTGGAGGTACCTGCCTCCTCCTCCTCCGCGATTGCTTTGATCAAAAGGGGTCTGAGTAACGGCTTGATCCGTGTTACTAGTTGATTGTCCTTTGGAGAAAATTCAGAAGAAAGAAAAATGATTGTTATTGCCAGGTTCGTAGAAACGATTACGGATTGTTCAAGAGTTTTACCTGCGGCAAACAGGGCCGTCTCTGTGCTCTTCTTGGAATATGTGGCAATAATCATTTCTTCGGACTTCAGTCGGCTCGTCAGGTTGGTGACAGTTCGATCTAGTTCTGGAGTGGTGGTCCAGATTGATCTTGCCCTCGCATAGCTCTTTGGAAGAGATGAGAGGATGATGTTGATGATGTGAAGCTCCTGCATCGGCTTTCCGATTTCCCTCAGCTTGTTGGTGAAAGCGAGGACTCCATTAATGTGATTCATGATGTCCTTGTCTACAGATACATAATCATGGATGTACTATAAGTGGTTGATTGTCAAAACGTTTATGTTCATGAAAACGTGTGATTTTTATGAGATGGGCAGTTCAATATGTAAGATTTAACATGTGAAAACTAAATTGCAACTCTTTTAGATAATAAGTAAATTAAATTGGCTTTTGAACTTAGAGTTTGCCTTTACGTTTTAGTTACGTTTTTCAATATAAAGGAGGCATATTGTTAAATTATTTTTACCAGGGTTGTGCTTGTAGTTGTAGAGGCTCGTGAGGCAGTTGTTCTTTATGTCGGCTGCGTTAGAAGCATATTGAGTCTCGATCTTGAGCCACATCTCCCTTGCAGTGAGCAGGCCGTAGATGTTCTTCTTCTGGCCTTGTTCGTTAGTCGCAAGAATGTAGTTTCTGCACGTGATGTCCCTTAGCAGCCAGGCATCGATTGCAGCTTGGTTGGTCACATTGTCTCCTTCCATTTCCTGAGAAAACGAGGAAAGTGCGGACATGTGAAACAGTTATTGAACGAGTGTGGAGTAAACTTGATGTAAGATTGATTTGTCAATGATATGTTATGTCCATGTCAAATCGTCTGAGTTTTAAGAACCAAGCAAACGTTTGAGATCAATATAATGTTTGAGTAATAAAACCAGGCAAACATGTGTGATAACTTCCATGACTTATGCTTATTGTTTGAGTGTGTAACACCAGGCAAATCAAGTAGAAGCATAGTGTGGGGAAATAGCGAGTATTTCAGGGCTTACCACAGCAGGTAGAGATTCAATTTGTCCTCCATTTGGGGCGTCTAGCATGGTCTTCAGGCCTAGTTGCTCCATCATTCCCAGAAACTCGCATCGGTAGTCACTATAATTCTCACCGTTGAATTTCACCACGTGACTGACATCTTTGAACGCGTTGTGAGGGGTTGGAACAGCCATGACAAGTTGAGTTTAACTAACACAGTATTTTATGCAAGTCCTTCGATTATTCTGGGCCCATAACCTGTTTACACAGAATAATTAAAGCACAGCAGAGGATAGGCATTACCATGAATGTATTCAATTGCCAACATAGATGCTAGACACGAGGCTTGTATAAGATAGTATTACAGAGAGTACTTTACCAGTAGAGTGCCAGAAAGGAAGTGAAGTGGGGGGAGCCGTAAAGGCTCACAGGTGCCAAAAAGGCCTACTGACCTACGGTAATTACTAGTACGGTTCGGCAACATGACAACTGCGGAGTTGCGGAAACCCGCTGCGTTGACAGTCATTTCCTATAAAGCTTTCAAATACTATACATTACTTGCGCAACTTATGAAAATGTGTTCTTTTCTTCTGGATGACGCTCATTCCGTCGAACTTAGGATAGTATTTTACTGCGAATTGGTATTAATAGTACGTTTATAAAAATATCTCCATTATGTAACTTTACTGAAAGTGTGTACCTTTAGACAAAAACCTATAGAAACTAAGTTTTAGACGGGCTGAGATATTTTGCGCGTTTTTTTATTTTCATCATTTTAGTGCACTGATTAGATACTGTTATTAACCTCTGCATTCAGCTGGAATAAATGTAATATGCTATAATAAAATGAGTAAATATTAAGGAGGTATTTTTATTAGTTATCCTCCTTATAGCGACTATAATCATCTTTTTTGCATGTTATTAATTAATTATTAAACTTGTAATTCAGATATAGCCTAAATGAATTTAATATTCTATAATCATATAAGTAAATGTAAAAGAGAACTTTTTACTATAGTTCTCCTTTTTGCGACTAGCACCACCTTTTGAATGTTCTCTGATTTTCCGCCTTTGAGTGTAATGACTAGATCTTGTGAATGCACTCGTAATTCGTATGAAAATGAATATAATATTCCATATAATGAAATAAGTTAATATGGGCAGGAACTTGTTCTTGGTTCTCCTTCTTTACTCGGCTATACTCATCTTTTCTAGAAGTAGTAATACTAGAGCATCCTAATCCGATTTCATAGTATATATTGTATTACTTTGGGCAATAAGCAAAAAATTTTTATCAAAAGTATCTTTAGAATACATTTCTAGGTTGAAGGCTTGCAAAGCAGAGCATATAATTAACTGAAAGCTGGGTAGAAGACACGTCTCAATCCACTGTTGGAGGATAATTAATTCTGGATTCTTGGAAAATCTGAAAGGATGCGCACGGCTAACAGAAAAAAGGCATATAGATTCAAATTGTCATTTTTCTCTTCGATTCTATGCGAACTATAGAAGAGAAGGATCAAAAGGAGAAGAAACAAAGCCACTAGGATCTCAAAGATGACACGTTATAGTTCTGTGATCGTTGCCGGACTGCTATATTGCCCATCTGTACTGTTAGTTTGTTTGTTCATATGGATGGATGATTTATCGAGTTTACGCATATCTGGTTGCTGTGCGACAGGTACTGGACCGTCACGTCCGTCGACTACATCCATCGCAGGACATTCGCTCGGATCAACGTGATGATCCTCCTGGTTTGGGGCGTCTCGGGTCTCGTCTCCTGCTTCCCACTCTTCGGATGGAAGGATCCTGATTGGCACCAGAGGATCCAGTACCAGCAGTGTCTCATCAGTCAGGACGTCGGCTATCAGGTGAGTTGATACGAGATGATAATATTTTACCTTCTTAGAAACTTTAATAATATAGATTGTATAACACTAAACAAGAAAAGCTATTCAATCTTTAGTGTTTCATAACATGATGGTTTAACAAATACATTTCGAAGAAGACATTTTGTCAGATCTCGAGAGAGTATGGTTTAGTGTCAATAATTTATAAAATAAGTCAATAATTATATAAAGGGCACATTCGAAGAAATCCCGCAATAGAAAGACTTTGGGGACTCGTTTTTATGAATGTATAGATTTTGTTTATGGTAACCCCGCCCTTCTTTCGTTTACCTGAACGAGACATAAAGGTCGGTATCTCCAATTAAGATAAAGCTATCGCCGGAATAGTTAATGAAGTGAAAATGTACCGCAAAGAGCGGCTCTCTTTTAGCGACAACAGCGCGCGCTTCCGATAAATCGTGCGCTGCTCTGTTTATACCTTCAACCATTTGTGTGACGTGGGAATGTAAACCGTTGTTTCGTGCTGTTATTTTTTTCAAATTAAACGGCGAGAGAGAGAGAGACTGATCCTTTTCTAATTAAAAACGATTCCATTTGCGTCATTCGCGATCTATACCATACCAGTTCCACTTTCTTGTATTAGTTCTGTGACGACACGCGATTGTTTCTCGGATCCTTCGAGGGTTTCCAATTCAATAGTTGAAGCTGTGAAAATCTTTTCTGCAGCAGCATATACTTCGTTATATAAGGATCGCCTCCAATAATGCCATGGGCTCATTTAGCTGGCTATTGTCCCACGACAGGCACGCCAACCCTTATAAATTGGAATTGCTGCTCAGCAGTGTGTATATATAGTCTTGTTTAATGAAGAGTAATAGCGACCATCTCCGCTGCGTGGCGTTCCCCTTCTCTTTTAATTAGTTTCCAATTTTGGGACAATAACATGGGATCTACCTCTAGTCTTATCACGGAACTACAAGTTTTCTTTTCTTCGAAGAGTATATCTATGCATATCCAACTGTTGTGTGCGTAGGGAAAACGGGCGAAAGATTTAGGATCTATCGATCTTTATTATTCAGCTGCTGGGTTTCAGTATGGCGCTGGACATCTGGTCTCGCATATAAAAGGCCTTATTCGGTCGAATTCCGAACGCAAAGTACATAGATATTCAGATTATACAATAATGTATGAGAACGAGGATGAATAGGGCGGCCTACCCTCACATCGTCGCTACTGCAGAGTTGTCGAGCATTATTGATGTTTTTCGCGGTCCGATAGGCGTTTACTGAGGCACTGCTCCGCTTTCGTAACGTGCCGGTGCTCTTCCATCAGGATTTCCCATCATCTCTCTCATCTGTCATCCGGATGAATTCATTCTACCGCTTCCGTGAATCTTTCCTTCGCTAAAAGTTGAAGTGGTATATATATACAGCGCGCAGAACTCTCTCGCTTTATATATGCCTGCAGCAACTTGGGTTTTGATTATATTGCACTTGAGATGCGCTTCCTTATTATCCAGGAAGTCGAACTCTTAGAGTCCTGCTTTCCCTGCATCCTGGAATATACCTATTTAACCATAACAGAATCTATTTTCGCACCGTTAAATATAATTTCCATCATTATAAATCTGCATCATTCCTTTTTTAAAAAGGTTTTTGCGACATTGTCCACGTTCTACCTGCCACTGGCAATCATACTTTTCCTCTACTGGCGTATCTTCGTAACAGCCAAAAAGCGGATCCGGCGTCGGAAACCGCAGGCTGGCGTCGGATTGAACATAGGACGAGGGGCCATGTCTTCAGCAGCACCAACGACGTCGACCAGCCAAGGAGTAAGCATGGTGACGGCCGAAACGGCCTGGACGATAGCCTCAGCCATGGCTGCCGCAGTTGGAGTTCTGGAATTGGGCAGGCCCCCTATAGAGGCGGAAGAGAGCACAGTGACCGCGGAAAGGAGCGGTAGACAACCCTCTCATCGGACCATTATGAGGCGGAACACGTCCGTGGCAGCCGTCGTTGCCACTTCGGCTCAAAACAAAAGGAGAAACATGGTACAATTCTTAGCTGGCTTAATATGATTACCGTACCAAACTTGGTTCTCTTGAGAGTATAGGAACCACGTTTGAATGATGATGAACAAGATGAAGTTCTAGACACTCTTTATTGCTTGACAACTTGTTATAGTTTTTTCCCTCAATCTTTAATGTCATAACAGAATTTATGAGCAGTTAAAATATGTGAGACTTAGGCACTCTTTCTTGCCATATTATTTTTTACTTGGCTTCACTTCTTGAGCTGTATAATAGTTAGATCTATGAATCGTCTAGTTGTAATACTGTACTCTGTTAATAATATCTTTTTGATTGTTTTAAAACATGGAGGTCTTACCAGAGCCATGGCTCTGGTCTTACGGTCTATTCTTTTTTTGTCGTCTCTTTCATTGCGTGCGCCACAAAACCTTATGGGAGTCAAAGAGGGAACGGAAAGCAGCTAAAACATTGGCCATCATCACGGGGGCGTTCGTCGTCTGCTGGCTTCCTTTCTTCGTCATCGCCCTGCTCATGCCCCTTTGCTCCGATTGCCACTTTAACGACAATATGGTCGCCTTCTTCCTCTGGCTCGGATACTTCAACTCCACCCTCAACCCGATCCTGAACACCATCTTCAGTCCCGAATTCCGCAATGCCTTCACCAAACTGCTCAGACTCAATCGACCTTCGGGTGGGCAGCGACAGCCTGGCCGCTCCCAGCAGCTACAGACGGCCGGTGCGGCTGGGGGAGCTCCCGGTGGTGGGAATAACAACAAGTTGAACGGCTTGGTCGAGAGACAGAGCATCTGCTCTGGTTAAAAAGAAAAAAGAAAAAAAAAGAGAGAAAGAATCTTTCTTTAAAAATATAAAAAAGAAAGAAACATCTGGTCCATTATTGAAGCGCAGGACTCACTGACCCCTTAATGCACACCGGAATGATTATTACATATAGATTGAGCAAGATGATTTTCCTGTGAACGGTCGACTGCACTCTTTGAGCTCATCCTGAATCTGAGAGGGGATAGATCGGGTCTTATATAATAATAATAAAGACTCCCTCTTTTGTTTGCAATCCTGGAATTGGGCACGAATTTATCCGCCGAATCGGATCGCTATGTGTATGCTTGTTTGATCCGCTGAAAGCATTGGAAATCTATCCTCTCTCTCTATTCAGGATCTGCCCTGTTCTTCCTTCTTTTTTATTTTATTTATACATGTACTGTCTGGGTATATACATCACCCAGCGCCGCCTTCATTCCTTACATAGTTCGATGTTTCAATCAAATTGATTAAAGCCTTCCGCAGGATCCTTTCTTTCAATGAGCTCCTTTCTAAAAAGAGAAAGAAAGGATCCTGGTCGGATCGCATATTAATAATAAAGAGGAAACCAAAACTCCTGCATCCTCTTGTGTGTCCTTGTGAATGCATAGACTGATGGAGACAAAAGAGTCCCATGGATCCTATAGATGAGGATCGAATCAGCTTACCTTTTCATTTCTATTTCAAGCTGGCTCTTGATAACATTATAACAACATTCCACTCATACGGTATCATCTCCTTTTTTTATTAAATTTATTTACTTTGGTGGATCCCAAATGCACATCAATCGCGCCATCAAAACAATAACATTTATTAACATTCCAGCCTATTACGATACATTTTATTGTACCAACACTTTTTATACTGTATGTGGTTCCTACTCCAAATCCACTATCCCCAAAAAATACTTTTAAATGTTGTTACATCACCAATAATAATAATAATACAATTTATATTTGCGTGTTCATATAATATCTATACATATACATAATAACATATTATACAACCCATTTTTCTCTCTCTTTTCTGGATGTGCCCATCATCTCACACTCGCTCCCTCTTATGATTATCGCTCTATTGCTGGGTGTAATACACTTTGTGTTTATATTATTGATTTATTCTTCTCGATCTAATCAGAATGATACTTATTTCATCAACCGGATGCTTAGTTAATTATTCATATCCTATACCTACGTGCGTGGATCTGCCTTAATGGTCGATATTGATGCAGCATTCAGGATGAGGATAAGCTCTTTTGTTTCTTATTCGCTTTTTCCATAGAATCTCACTTAAAGATGCGCACACCTGAGCAACTCCACCATCACTACCACTTGGAGAATATAAAGAAAAGAAAATGTTTGCCCAGCTGAGTGGATCCCCTTGCTCTCTCTATTAAATGGGTAGAAAGGGGGTCAGTGTAGACTCCTTTTTTTTCCTTTACGATTTCGGTCTGCCAAATCCATTTAGGATGTCATTTGGCTCGACCTTCGTCTTTCTCCCGCTGCCTTTCTCGGCTCATTAAGAAGTTGTGATGTTTTTTTTCCCTCTCTCTCTCCCTCTCTTTATATTAGGAAAAGAATAAGGTGGAATCGGAACCGGAAAGGAAAGTACATTGCTGATTTATCTTATGTGGGAAAGAGAGAGTGCTATTACTGTAAAGAGTCAGCAGGAAGAGCGTCAGGGTCGATTTCTTATACTGTTGCGCTCCCGATATTAAATGACGACGTACTAATCAAACACGATATACGAGCGGTATATATAGGGATTATCTTGGCAGCTAAGGGTGGAAACAAGTCGAAAATGATTCCACCAGTACGATATTGTAACACTATTATACGTTACTCGGTGAACTCTGTGAAAAGTGAGTTTTGGTGGAGAAGTATTATCAGGTTCCATATTATAAAGGTTAGGGAAGACATATTGATTTCTTTTATCTCATTCTATTACCTTGAAGCAGTAATTATTGTAGACATCGTTTGATGCGCTTTAGTCCTTTGGTAACAGCGATTACTGGAAACATGGGATAACAGGTAGAACACCTGATAACAAAGCTTGTTCTTATAGTTAGTAAATCAATTAAGCTCCACGGCGGTAACAAAGCAACTTATGTTCTTTAGCGAACATCGTCTTGGTAATTCAGTATTGGGTTCTTCTCATCTCACTTACTCACTTGCTTTCAGATAAAGTTGTTGAATTGAACCCATATCAGACAGTAAATCAGTCATACAGATTCAAAGCCGCAAAAAAATTAATATTTTACAAAAACTTATTTTCATCACTTTTTTTTTTTGGGGGGGGGGGGGGGGGGGGGGGGGAATGTCACTCGATTGAAATCTTGAATAAAGAATACGTAAGCATAACAAATCTGGATTACGGTGGTCATCGTTAAGACAAATTCCACAAAACCCAATTATTTTAATTCATACTGTTGTTAAGCAATAGAAAGGGGTAAGAAAGATCTGATGATATAATAAGATATAATTATATGTATACATCGTTATGATCGTTTATCAATTAATATGATTATTAGTAGCAAAATAATAATAAAATACTAAAACATTACTGATACAATCAAAGTATTTCAGATTTTCTTAGTGCGATAGCTTTTTCAGAAGAAATCTATGAGGAGTAAAAGCGGCATAATGCTGTATTTTCGTCATGCTTCATCATCTTCTTATTTGTAATAGATAGACGAAGAAGAGGGGATAGTAATAGAAGAATATACAAGAAAAAACACGAAGTGCGTCAGTCGGTTTCCGAAATCTGGATGAGGCTTCTTTTCACCGACTTGATACGATAAATGGGAGTTCAATTATCTATTGGTTGCATTTTGAATGAAAGGAAATCAGCAATAGCAACTGCATGGCCATCAGTCCAGATTTCAGACTCCAGCTTAATATTATGTTACCGATGTTGCCAATTATTGATGTTCTTCCTAGTATTTAATTGGCTATAATTATTAAAATTATACAAAAGAATCCAAAATTTCGGTAAAACCGTAAAACCATCCGTATTATTAAATTATCTACGGTAATTATTGGCTGTTCTCATATTGAATTCGTTTTTAAAAATGCTGAAAACAAATTAAGTATTATCGAAACCACGTCGAAAAAAATTTAAAAAAAATTAGGACCGTGCGGCAATGGTGCGACTGCGTATTGAACAAGGTTGCCACCTTGTTTAATACGCATTTGAGGCCGTCATCGATTCGTGTACATTACACGACAATACCTATGTAAAAGCAACAACTTGCCTTTAGAAGTCACGGGATTTTGCCGGATTTAGCCGCAACGAGTTCAAGTGAGGGTATAGTTGGTCATCACTTGTTGCGCAGCCATTCAGCAAACCAGCAACTGTTCCCTCGCTTCTCTTTCTATTTATTTAGAGGATTCGCCTGTTTTCCTGCCAATTTAACATTGTGGGATCTCTTCATCTCGTTCATCCGTACGTATGATCTTGTTACTTATCTATCACTCATTTTTAATTGCCCAACTGTATGTTTTAAATCCTGTTCAACAGATTACCTACCTACGAGCTCACCTGTCAGGACGTTCTGCTTGTGCAGCCGCTGTAGCCCACTCCAACCGTTCTTTTGCAGCCATTAATAGTTACCTGCGAGGTAGGGAAACTGTCATCATGGATGGTTATTTGGAGGGAGTGAAAAACGCCGTGCTCTGGCTTGGAGGTATTGCACCAACATTATATTATTACCCCGCAGACCTGTTTACAGTTTTATTGCCCTACAGATAGTGAAACATTCTAATTTCTGATTTTTTTTTATAGCCTTTGTTGGTGTGCATCAACCCCAAATAATGGCAGCCTCCTTAATTACGTTCGCTGCAACTTACGAAATGCTTGGGGAAAGCCTCGGGGGAAGCCATCGCTTTCTCACCGGCTTTCTCTGTGGGATTTCCATTCTTAGTATTGTGCTACAGGTAATCCAAAAGTTATTACCATGATGCTAAAAATGTTATTACTTTGTAAGTCTCTGCAGCCAGTGTGCTCCATGCTGTCAAGAAAAAAAAGCATTTATTAGTTTCTCTGTAAGTAAGCAAGACAGTAACTTATTCCATTTTCTTCTCGATTCACCCTGACAGATTGCTGTTTGGATTCTGTCTTTTGTCTATTACCTTCAAGTCTTTGTCTGCCCAGGAGCCCACATCGTTCCACCTGGATGGCTTGTGACATTTACAAAAGTGATTGGATGGTTTACATTTTGTGTTCTTATTATAACCACCATTATTTACATTAGTCTAATTGTAGCTAATTTAAAGAAAATTACTCAATATTTTATTCCCACTTTGAAAGAGTTCGTAGGCTTTCCATTTAGCAATAACACTTTGTCCTCGAACACGTCGCCATCAATTAACTGTACCTCTATTATTATATCATGCTGGAAGAACTTAAAATTGTTTTGCTTCCCATTCAGCAATAACACTTTATCCTCGAACACGCCGCCATCAGTTAACTGTACCTCTAGTATTCTATCATGCTGGAAGAACCTAACATTATCGTGTGAAGTTCAGATGGAGTAATGGTTTTTTTCGTATTCGAAAATCTGTCGCTATTGCAGACTAACTTTTGATCTCTCGGCACGTTGTCATGTTAATCCATTCTATTGTTTAATTTTCCCTAGTTATATTGTTTGATTTCCCCTACTTATTGTTTGATTTTCCCTACCCGAGTATGGGGTGCGAAAATACCACACATTCTCAATACACATAGTTCTTCTACTCCTTACTGTAATAACTGTAGTGTGTAACTCTGTAACTCGATCGTCCAGGTGGACGGGCAAGCGTTGGTCGGTGTGACGCAAGCTTACGTCGCATCCGTCCTGCGCAATACGTGCGAAATGGTCCAATTCCTCATCGGCAGAGAAAGTGACCCCCTGAAGTACGAAGTGGTGCAGGTCAGCCCTCAATCCGTTCAGGCGGATCGGGAGCGAGAAGAGCACCGCCGGGCGATGGAAGCGGAGCTGACCCGCCACTTTACGAACAAAGTTCACAGGGCCAAAGAACCGGATCTTAGGACACCGACCGTATCTCCGCCCTGTTACCAATCTAGTGTTTCTCCGTCCTACCACATCAACAGTGCTCCGGTTTCCCTATCGTCACTTCCGGGTTCGGCCCCTCCTGGTCCAGCAGCTGCCCAGCAACAAGTCAATACGATTCCCGATGTGCTGAATACTCATGAAGAAAGCGTTCAGGTCCTTCAGCAAAAGCTCAAACAGGTGATTTTTTTTGTTTTTTTTTATTTGTTTCCTGTTGTAAATAATATATAAACTTAATAAAAAATAATTAAGTTATAATAGATAGCGCCTCTAAGGACTAATCGTCAACAATGCGATTATCTTGTTTTTATATTTATATATATTTATACTTTAAAAATGAGCAATATTTTTGGTGTTTATTAGCAGTCAATGATTTTAACTCTGATAATAAAAATTAATAATCGTAATGCTGGCGTCACCTCACAAGCCCATGTGCGCACTGCTAAATCTTGTGTTGTCAGATCTAAAAAAAATAGGGCATAAAACATCTGCCTATCCTCGCGAAAAATTGACAACTCACTCACCAATACTAACCCATGAATGATTTTTTTTTATTAACCCCGAAAAATTTACCTATCTATAATTAATTAATTATCAATATTAATCGTGAATTTTAATCCAGCTGATGGAATTGGCAGCCAACTGTCGGCATCAAGAAGCTGAGATGAGCGGAAACGTTCGGGAATTCGAGCGTTTTTTAGTTATTATTTTTATTACCCATACCAATTAATGAGTCTTTCATAAAAAATATTTTTTTATTTCAGACACTGAACAGACTGTTGACTCAGTGCAGCTGTCTTGAAGATGAGTAGAGCACATTCAAGCAAATGATTTGCGGGATGCAGGAACGGGAGCGTGATTTGCTCTTGGAAAGTGAGGCTGAGGAACGTCGGATACCACGCTCTACTCCCTATAAATATCGTGTTTCATTATGTAATGTTTGTTGCCCGTGTGTGAGTGTATAAGTGAATGAATGAGTGAGTATCTGGCTTTATGCGTGATATAACATGAGTAAGGAACTTCCAACTTATAATAAAGTTCCAGAGAAATAATGATAGGTTAATTTAATTTTTTTCTTTCCTTTGGATTTATTTTGGATTATTTCCGGTTTCCTATTGGATTATTTTCGGTTTTCTGCGGATTTTGGCGGATTTTGCAGTTTTCAGATCATCTAGCTTAATTACAGTCCATATGAATTAATTTTTCTTCCTGAATGAGTAGAGCATCATCAATCTTTTTCTACCTATGTAATACAAATGTCCTGCAATGCTTCACTTCTGTCCGAAATTCAGCTTTTATACCTCCAGTAGAGAGATAAGTGAGGTGAGCACTTAAAGATATTCTTAACCAATAACATTAGCCAATCAATAAAATTCGTTTGCATTTGAAAAGCGGTTGAAATAGGAGATATGTCCGATTTAATCGGAAAACAAGGGATGTTTACTCCGGAATTGAAATGGCTTTACCGTTATAAGCGACAAAAAATCAAGAATATTCCGCGATTCCAACCGCAAAATTGCTACTCGAGTAGTATAGATCAACATTCAAAAGTTCCAACATAATAGATAGATAAACATCGTGCTGCAATTAATATTTTTTTGCTGAAATTTACGTTGTCTATTTTCCCACTCAGAGGCAAAAAATTCAGCTCCAGCAAACAAAAAATTCTATCTCGTCATCTCATAGGTGAATAAAGTGGTCAGAATGATATTAGCAATCAACAAAAATAAAGATAGGAATCTGACCACTGATAAAGAACATTTAAATTCTTCAATGGACATCTTATTATCTTTGGATGGATCGTTCAGCTTTTTGAATTGATAGAATAGTTTGTCGGCAATACATATTACCATGATCATCTGAATAAACGTACAATCAATTTCATTCTTATTATATTAAATTATGTACACCATACCGATGCAGAGAGACAAAGAATATCTAAGATAGCGATGGTAGCGATGGGGAAGTCATGTTGTTTGGCACGATTGGAATCGTTGGCGAGGAATGATATATGTAGAAAAATCTGTGTTACAGTGGCCATGATAGACACAAGGGCCATGCTGCCTGATGAATTTAAATTCAAAATAAATTAAAGAAATCGCAAATTGATGGTATCATCGAAATTCACGCAACGTTATTATTAGTATCAGCCAGATAATAAATACAATTCTGTAAATTATGAATATAGTTACACAGAGCTTTTAAGATTTTCTTTGTGTGATGGCTTCTACGGACCAGGTCCAGCTCAATGTTTTCATCGTCCTTCATCTCCATTTCAGTAATAGAAGAATACATATTTACAAAACAAGAGAATCGTTGCTGGTCGACCGATGACGGTCGAAAACTAACTGCCGGTAGATTGTAAAGAAGGGCATTTGGTGGCCTGAGGAGCATGAACGTCGGGCAATACTCTCAGAAGACTATATTCTAAGGAAATGTAATTTAAAAAACGTTTGTCTGTTATTGTGACCTCTTTATGAATAATTTAGGTCAGTTACAAGGAATGAAGGAATAGATTTATTGTTTACAAAAAAATATAATAATATAAAAAATAAAGCGCATTTTTCTCTGCTTCCTTCATCCCCTGGTTAAACATGCTGGTTCTTAAGATCCATCTAGGATTAATCTTTATCTGAATTGATGGAGCGAAACCACCAAGACGAATATCAATATTAACAATAAGAGTGGCTCATGGAAACGTTAGTTATTACTGTGTGGGTGGTATAAAGATAATTCCGACAAGATGTCGCAGCTTTGTGTCTTACTCTTTATGCGTTTGCGATACAATACCTAATAATTTCTCTTGTTTAGCAACCTGATAATAATCCTAGAACAGAGATAATTCCTAAAAATAAAAGGTCGTCATCAGGATGAAAGGATCCTATGGGCTGCTTTATTCTCTTTCAGGAAACACCCCCGCGAGCTCACTACACACACACACATATATATATATATATGAGATCCTGATTGATTTCCCCAATAAAAATGATGGATCGAGTTTTCTGTGTGTTTAAGGAGCACCTGTATATTGCTTCTTTCTCTTTTCCGGTCATCTATGTGAAGGAGTCTGTTTTTTTTTTTCGAGGAAAGATCGACAGAATCCGGCGGCATCCGTCTGATTCAGAGAGCTTTGTACACACACTTTTGTATATAAACGAATATAGGAAGCCTTATATGTCTGTTGTTCGTTACTTGAATCCAGCATCTGAGAAGAGAAGAAGAAGAAGGAAAAAATCGATCCTTCTATCGATCCTTTTTTGTGTTTATCTATAAAAGTACCGTCGAGAATGAAAAATTCAGTGCCCATCGTCCTCTGAGACTATAGAGAGAGCATCAGGTGTTTGAGCGGCAAACAACGGGATCCTTTGGAATATATTTATGAACATTCTACAGACATAATAATGATGATGATGATGCTCCTGTTATATATATATACACATACAGTATACACACACACACACCGACCATGATGATGATGCTTTTCTCTAGGCTAAAAAATGATGGAGTAGGAAAAATAAGCGATGAGGAATAACAGCGATATAGAAGGGGATCCTCTTCACATCATCCTTAGAATACATAACAGAAATAGCAAAAGGGGAATATTGTACACTTATATACTTCTTTTTTTTTAAACGTTGATATAATATACAACAGAAATAGAAATTGATATCCGTATGTAAAAATTCGTCGAGCTTTTTTATAGTACAAAGTTCAGGGGATTAAAGAGTAGTATTTTCAAACGGAGCAAAGCGCCATTAAACATCATGAGGAGGAGGGAAAAAGGGAATAAAGGGAATAAAGAAAAACAACGACGTTGAGGTGATGAGTGTGTTATTTCCTTATTCCATAACAATCATTAAGAAGGGGAGAATTTCGAAAAGTAAATTGACACGTCTTATCTTAATTTTCGCGGCCTGTAATAAGTTTGAACAGCGGATTTGCCGCACAGGAGTCGTTTGAATGCTTGCCGGAATTCCGGACTGAAAATCGTGTAGATGATGGGGTTGAGCGTGGAGTTGAAATAACCGAGCCAGAGGAAGACGTTCAGCATAGTCTCGTCGAAAACCCAGTTTGGAAAGATGGGCATGAGGAGGGCGCAAACGAAAAAGAGTAGCCAGCATACGACGAAAGCTCCCGTGATGATTGCCAATGTTTTGGCTGCTTTGCGCTCTCTTTTAGTCTCGGGAGTCTCTCGTTTCTTCTTAACAGTTTCGGCCGTCTGTTGATGATTCGACTTTGGAATCTGAGTGTGATTAACCTGAGTAGCTGTGTTGACCGTTCCGGCCGGAGGAACCGGACTATTGCTCGTCAGAGCGATCGTTGAACAGTTTTGATCTCCCTAAATATAAATATTAAGTGTTATTCGTAAAAATTCTAGTTTAAATTAAATGAATATCGTATTATACCCCAGTAGTGGACTAGTGGATCCATTGAGACTTCCCACATTGCTGGGAACTTCGATGGTAAAAGCAGTCGTCTGCAGTTGATGTTCTGGATCCTGTTGACCATTCTCTACAGCTGGATGAGTTTGATGGACGGGTGAGATGGTATGCGGCTCTTCCTCTTTACTAGGTTCGTCTGTCTCCCCAGCGCTGCTACAGTTAAACCATCGTCGTTGAGGAGCCGCCTCCGGTTTCGTCACACCGGCCACTGCTTGCATTTGATGCTGCTGCTGATTATTCCGCTTCCTGGCTGTCTGGAAAATCTTCCAGTAAAACGATCAGGATAACTGTCAGAGGTACGTAAAAAGTGGCGCAAGTAGCGAAAATCTAATGAATCAAATTATAAATCATTCAAGTATGATTTTTAGTGGCTTAATGTTCTTAAATGTACTTGATAGGAAACATCTTGGCTGATTAGACAGCGCTGTTGAACATTCACTCGATGAAGGAAATCCGCATCTTTCCAACCGAAAAGAGGGGCCACAGAGACGACCAATGCGACGGCCCAAACGAGGAAAATCTGGGAATCAAATGATCAAAAGGATCATTCTTCATTATACTGATGAGCTCAGCAGGCATGAAAAAATATGATTAATATGTACCATTGTGCCGATCCTGCCGACGTTCCGGTTGTGAATGTAATCCAGATTCGTTACCGCCCAATACCTAATATTGTATAAAGGATCATATGATTAGCATTTCCAATTTCGGACTTCCGAAATATATGCATTATGATGTGATGAGCTGAATAAATAAGAAAGGATCAAAGGGATTTTCACATATTTCTCCTTGGCTGCTCCACATAAGTAGCACGTCACGTCTACGCAAATAATCTTATTTTATGCGGAATAGACATTCGTCGACGGACTTTCCGGTGGAATTCAATTATAAACAATACAATATACTAAGCCAGCCCCGTGCGAGTCGACAGTTCAAACAATGCTTTCAGCATGTAAAAGAGTATAATGAAACGCGATCCTGCTGGGTGCGGGCACCGAAGCTGCTGCTGCTGCCTATCTTTTATGAATATGCTAAAGGGATATGTGTCCATGACGGGTTCATCATATAACTTGGCTTTTATCACGCAGCTTCTATTAGTTACGTTAACTCATTCAAAGTCGAAAGCGTCCTTGTTTGTGTTGATGATTATTCAGAATTTGTCATTGATTCAAGATCAAGAACGACGAACGAGTTAACTTGCTTGACAAGTGAGCCATGAAGAGCTTTAAGCAACTCGTCGTGCAGTTTAATTTCCTGTGTCTTTACGCTCGCATTAGTACCTCACGAAGCGGGTGCCCACTCAAGTTAAAAGCGATCCCTCTTTTTTAATATCATAATATCATATATTACCTGTCCTTTGCGATGGCCACTAGATGTAGGATGGATGCAGTGCAGCACTAGCGATTAGTCAATGCCACTTTCTCAGCACTGTTCACTGCAAGCAACTATTTCAGAAACACTTATCACCCTTGTTGCTTACAACTTTTGATGCCAGTCATGTCTATTGGATTGCAGCACAGACCCTTGCCAATGCAGTGGTCCAGATGCACAATCTTTTGGAGCTTCAAATTCAAGATACCAAGCTCTCTCTGTTCCACTTACTCCGGATTTTTAAATCCTGCAAAAATATTGTGAAATTGAGTCTGAGCTTGCTAGAGACCAATCTAGATTCTTTTCAAGAGGTTCCAGAAAGTTTTTTGGAATGATTTGGTAGGCTCAACCATCTTAAAATTTTTACCATAAACCAAAGTGAAAAATTTCCTGTTGAGACTTAGCTGGTGACTCTTGGCGTCTTGAGGTAATGTTTTTAAATTTGATTTCCGTCATATTTATATTTCAAATTAGTCGTAAAATATTTACTTATTCCTATTTTAATTTAGTTGGTGCCGTGATTGCGTGCATCTATACATAGAAACAGTCTACTCTCAAAATAGAGATATTGACAGTCGAGTTATTGAGGAAATCTGCCAAAAATTCGAACCAAAACTCGTCTGGATGAAATGCTTGGAGAGTCTCGCGATCATCCCTCGTCCCCAAGACGACTACGATTATAGCTATCATAATGACCCTTTCGTATTGGAGATACTCGACTGGGCGTTTGGATCTCAAGAACTACTTCCTCCCTCTCTCAAGCGCCTCTGGATTCCGCAAGAATTCAGCTTTGATCAGTGGTTTACTATCGACCACCCTCATACTCCCTTCGTGAAATCGTTGTGTTTGTGGGGGTCTGATAATGTCCACGCTCAATTAAACCATCCGAAATACAGCCAAATGGAACACTTGAGTGACATGAACTTCTCCAATAGCTTGGCCCACATGACCCAACTTGAATATGCTAATGGGCGCTGTGTTGACGATGAGGTAATGAAATCTATTTATTACCATGTAACATTCATCGCAAGTTCTCTCACCTATAATTTCTTTTAAATAGGGACTGAGTGAATTTTGTAAAGATCATCCGCATTTGAAGTACTTGTATTTCAACACAGCTATGCCTGTGCATGACGAATATCACAATTATCTTGGTCTACAGGATTATTTGATCGGGAACGGCGACTTCGTTCTCCACAAATTAAAGACTCTGGGTTATTACAGTCTCCGCGGCCCTTCGCAACGTAATATAACCAAATTAAATTAATGATACGCAATACTAATTAATTGATTTTAATGCATCTAGTCACTATGGGCCTTTTAATTGAAAAGTGTCCCAACATTGAAATTCTTGTTCTGGCCGTGATAGATGATGATACATACTCAATGATGACTGCCACCGATTACAATCACTTGAGCCGCATCCAGTTCCACAACTTGAGCACATTGACACTATTCGGCTTCGATATGGGTGACGGAGATTTCCTCGTCCCGGTATGTTATTATTTAAATGAATAACATGTTTACGCAATAACGAACTTAAATTTTGTTTTATGACTTTAGGTTGTGCAGCAGTGCCCTAAACTGCGGAGTCTCATCATTGACGGCTATTTTACGCCAGGAGTGTTCTTCTCGAATCTTGCCGAGTGCCTCCCGTTTGCAAAAAATCTGCGTGATATCCAGTAAAACTAAAGTTTGATTTGTACTTCCATTTCAATAATTAATAGTTATTATTTTGTTCTATAGAATGAAATCAAGGATAATACAGAAATTTTCCACAATCCTTCTCTTCCTGAAGAATATTCTTGTTTGTTCCGATCATCTGGAACGTCTGGTTTTGGATCATCGAGGAAAAAGGTGGTGGGCTCCAAAACTTTACTTGAAATGCTCTCCGGAATTGGAAGACTTACTGGTCGGATTCGCTTCAGAAATGGACCACCTCAGAGCTCTTTGCTTCTCCGGGTTCCGTGTAGCTCCCAATGTCGTCCGCAAAGTGAATCGACGAGTGAAGAAAGAGGTCCTACCGCATCGCCCGGAATTCTGGTTCTATCTCGGTCAAGACCTACCAAATTGCAATGATGCAACAGTCCCACGAATTCACATGCAAGAAATTATTAATCCCATCAATGTTTTCTGCCCTGCTTCTCCCCCTTCTTGATATGTAATTTTCAGGTGGACTGGATAGTTTTAAAAAAGTTATTATTGTATTGTACGTATAACTGTTACGTAGAAATACAAAATGGTTAGGATAATACGGATGTCATATAAATTGTTAATCTCGCTATTTATTGATAAATATGTACTAATTCGAGTGCGTGCAAAATACGGTTGCATGATAAGTAATTAGAACTTATCAAAGAGAAGAGAATGGCTATATATCGTTGAAAAATAAATATATATACATATAATTCATGAAACAAAGATGAGAGCGACTTTTTGACGTGACAGCCTATTTAAACCACATGCACATTTTTATTAATTAACCTTTGCTTCTAAGTTATATAAGAAATACATCTAAGTGATGAAAGAAAAAAAATCATGGAACACCTGTCAATTGAACAGATTTGAGGAGGTTTCTTTGACAAAAGCAGTTACCTTGAGAAAAGCAAAATAAAAAAAAAGGGATTGTGAAAGAGGTGCACTTGCCGGCCTAGCTGGAGTCCGGCAGTAGCTTTAACTAGCTTAATAAGTGGCCAGTGAACACTTTATAAGCCTTACGTAAACCGACTATTACTTTTTATTTTTAAGAAGTGGCATGTGATCTGTTAACGTCTTAAAATTAAGGAGCGGTGGGCGGCTAGGTTCGCTTGAAAGCAATTTGATAAATTTGACCGTCGCAAAAGTTTACGCCATGGTTTTCGTGTGTTGTAGCCAGTGTCGTAACCAGGGAAGTGGCCGAGGGGAAACCACCCAATGACCAGGCAAAACAGGATTTATTTTAGGAAAATGATCTCTCAAAAACACTTGAAAAGTATAGTCAATTAAAAACAATAAAGAAGAGCTACATTCTTGATAATTTTGCAAAAACTTCGTATAGCTATCTCTGCGTATAGCTAACTAACAGGTGCGCTCAATGGTCTGCCACTGATGCCCAAGCCAAGAGCGCAGAGAAAATATGCTAAAGTTTATTTTATATCTGAGATTGTGAATCTTGTGAATTCTAACTATAAAATCTATGCCCGAGAATAATCCTCCCTACCCATTGTAAGCCTCAATGCCTTTTCAATACTCGATCATGTAAAGCTTATTACATTATAGTTTAACTAGCTGAAGTCATTATTGTTGAAAACCGCAATTACGACGAGCTAGCAGCTGATGCTAGAAATTGACTTTGTAGAACTTATATTCAATGTTATCTTATAATCGCGCGAATATCTTATGCTTTGGTTGGTTATTTAACAATAGAAATTTAAAAAAGAACTATTATTTTAAATCTGGGATTGTGAATCTTGTTCTCTCCCTGAACTACTGAAATATGAAATATTAATATGTGACCCACTGGACATATATTATGCCCCCTGAGAATCGTAAGCCTAAACTCTACGCCCATGGGAGATAACACAAAAAGGACTTCACCTATGTAGTGTCGTTTACCTTGAACTGCTTATCGAAACAAGGCATTTGTAAAAAATTTCTACAAGGTCATTTTGCTTGCATTGCTCTTACTTCAACGAAGGAATAAAAGGAAGAGGGGAGCCCCTCACAATTTCAGTCGTTTACTGGATAGCGTAGAAAAAAGACGTTCTAGAGGTGCTCATTTCGGTCGCAAGGACCTCGATGAACACTTTTAGAATACGGCTTTATTGTACGCCTCACCAATAACAGCTCATAGTTAAGTTAAGAAAAAACGGTTCCCAATTTAAATAATTTTTAAGCTAAAAAATCACTATCAAAAGTTTTGAGACTAAAATTAAATACGTCAAGGTTTTCATAGAATATCGAAAAGAAATATTTGACGTAACGAAGATGTAAATTAAAAAGAACTGGGGAAACCAAAACTTCGGTATCATTTATTTCACACAAAAAATCTGTATATCATCAATGTTAATGTTTAGTCAACACTGTAAAGGATTTCCTGCTCTTCCATACGACCGAGGACCCTTTCGACATACTTCAGTTGCTCTCCGACTTTCTTTGATAGTTCAAAATCCCCCGTCTCCTCTCCATTCCAAGATAAAATTCCATAGGCCTCCCGCAAAACTTTGTGAAATTCCTTGTCAAGATAATGGAAAAAGAAAATTTTTATTAATGATTAACTTGGTATTTTAAAATTTTAAATTATTCAGTTTAAAACATACTTGGGCACTCCGAAGCGCTTCTTCGGATGAAATGCTTTTCTCATTTATCAGCTTCTCGCGTCGAATGCGCAAAACCGAAAAGAGGTTGTATAGCGAAACTCCTCTTGAACGAACAAATCCTAAGTTAAATAAATAATAGATTTTAATATTTTCGGTAGATTAATAAAAGTATAATTTAAAAAATTACCGGGTGAAAGGATATCAAACAGTTTTAGCAATTGAAAAACTAGTGCTTCCTTTTTAGCTAAATTCTCATCTAAAAGAGAAAAAATAATAACTCATTAAAAATTAGTTTGGACAATTGAATTAGTTACTGAATGTACCATTGACGATTCTGTTTTTCTCGTCCTTGTAAAATTCGTAGATATCAAGCAGGTTCATCTTGACTTCAACCAGCAAATAATGATTAGGATGGAGGATCTTCTCGTACTTTTGGATAACAGTTTCACACTCGGAGACGGAATCCCAGTTTAGTTTGCCCAAGTCTTTTCTGGTGATTTTCAACAATTCTTTGACAAAATTAGCCGACTTTCGGTCTGCGCACTTGGGGCATACCCAGTCAGAGTCTTGATTTAAAGGGTATTCTGGGAGAAGAACCACTTCTCGATTGGGGCATCGGAGGCAGTAGATCCCGCTTGTATAAGTGCCCAGCTCAGTAGGATCGCGGCATCGCTGACAATTGCATCCACCAAATTTTGTTTTTTCCATGATCTGTTGTCTCTGAAGGGTGCCAAACATGGAACATAAGGAATCAAGGGTGATCTTAGTACCCTTAACGATTGGAACAGCCGCTCTCACTACAATCTTGCCATCTTTTGTGAAAATGTAGTTTGCATTGGAGATACAGCTGTGATCCAATAGGCTTGCTGCAGGATAGATTCCCTATAAAGATTGATTTAAATAAAGTAACTAATAAATTTGAGTTGAACATAAAGAAAACTTACAAGTAATCCTCCCTTCGAAGTATGTTGGGGATAAAAATATGTGAAACTATTGGCGAAGGTGATGAAACAGATGTCTCTGATTAAATCTGGAGTGACGATGTCTTTCCGGAGCCACTTGTTAACCAGCTTGACAACATGTTCTCCGCTCCACATCAGTTCCAGTCCTTTGAATCGTGGGCTGAAGCCACAGTTTTTTAGGTCCATCAGCTTCTCCCATTTGGCTGGATCTCGTTTACGAAGCGCGAGGAAGCGAAGTACCATGATGCTTACGTAGATAGTGTTGTTTTCTGGTATAGCGTGATAATCTTTGACGGCGTTTGCTGCTTTTAAGACAGCGCACTCGCCCAGTTCGTGTTGGGATCCTTTTCCGATACACTGTTTCTTCCCACACATTGGCCATTTGCAGTTTGCGCAAGGAACTCGTTGACCTTCCAGTTTGCTGCAACATCCGAGACAAACCATCGATCCATCTACATGGCTCGGCACTATCAATAACGGTTCCTCTCGTAATATAATGGCACCTAATAAAAAATAAATCAAGTTATATGAAAAAAGAGTAATAAGCTGAAAGTCATGAAAGACCTGCTGGGAAATCCTTGGATGCTACTAGGTGACGGCCGATCTCCTCATCCACTTCTATTCGGTAAGGTCGGCAGGTGAGCTTGTGCTCCGGCCAATGACTTTTCTGATGATCTTTGGAGCAGTAGTGGACAGCTCTGCAACCAGAACAAATTTGAAGGCCTCTTTCACTACAGACCACACAAATTTTCTTTTCCATTCTAAGAAGTAAATAAAAAATAACTGAAAATCAGTGAATAAGATCATTTTTTCCTTCCGTAACAGGTCTTTAACCAATAGGCAAAATAATTTTAGAAAATATTTACAACCAAGCTATAAATAAATTCATTTTTAAGAAATTATATGATGATCGCTGCATGAACATTTAAATTATCAGCTGAGTTAGAGCTATTAGTGAGAGACTTTATATATTTAAAGTGATTATAACCAGCGATGTCAAACCTCTTCATAGACATCAACAATCAGTTCTGTTATTTTAATTATAGTTCTTGCCTCATGTAAACGGTATTCAGCAGGATGTTCTATCGATACCGGTTTGACGCCTCAATACAACCGAAAACGGTACTTCAATATAGATATACTTTGCTAACTTTTCAAATTCACTCTCTACTTATTGCGATGGTAAACAATTACTACCAATATAAATAATAAATGAATGAATGAGGAAGCTAATCATAACAAGATTCAAGCATGATGAATGACGGTCAGATGACGGCAGCCATTTTCATAATACGGTTGAAAATATACATCATTGTCAGATTGAAAATTTTAATTAACCAACCTCCGTAACAGCTGTTATTTTCTAGACGCGAAAATTGAAAAAAAAGATTTTAGAGTTTTCAGGCTAGTGAGAGGGAAGCTATTTTAAAGCACATCAAGGCGATAATGAAATAAATACCAAGTATCACCCAATTAATCTGACGTCAAGACCTGACTCATAGGCTATACAATTTCGTGATTTCATCGGTACCGCAAAACACTCAAATGTATCAAAAACGCTCACCTTCTTTGCTTCACTCTCAACTTAAAAAAGGGGTGAATAAGTTAATAGGATAGCCTACAGTAAGAAAAAAAAAATCTCCAATGTAGCTATAAATTTGACAATTTCAGTAGAGAATGGTATCCATTTTTCAGTAAAGTATTAAAGATCAAAAGATTTAAACAACGTTGTCGAAAAAATCAAACGCGGGAAAAAGAAGAAAATGCGAAAAAAAAAGTTTTCACTTCTGCAAAAGTAATCGTTCATTCAATCCGATCAATCGATATTTTTAAACTTTACTATTATCAAGTCAAAGAGATTCCGTTCTGCAATTTCTACTGCATGGAGCGCAAGCGCAACTAATGGTGGCCGATTAGCCGAGTGGATCGCAAAGCTTGGCCAGGACTAAAACAATCCTTGCTTATCGCTTTCCGCATAACCTTTTGATAACCGTAAAAGAAATTAACATTTTAAATGTGCAATTATGGTGTTTCAAATATGATGGTATTGAAAACACATTCATACGGTGTATAAATGTTTTTTGTCGAATGCAATTACTGATTCTACCTTTTATTCGATTCACTTAAGGTGAATAAAAAATGAGACGATAACGGAAGGAACACTCAATTACCTGTTTAGCTATGAGAAAAGTGTGCTATGAGAAAGCTATGAGAAAAGTTGATAACGTGAAATGAGGAGAAATATCACAATTGTTTAAAAAACTGATTTTTATTACAAAAACCTGTTATGAACCATTTATTTGCAATTCTAATCTACACTGAAAAGAATCGCTTGCATTTCTTGATGGGCGAACAGTCTTTCGACGTCCTTCACATGCTCTTTGCATGCGCTTGCAATTTTAAAATCCTCCGTCTCCGATCCACCCCAAGAGAAAATGCTGATGGCCTCGAACAAAACCTTGCGAAACTCCTTGAAATGAATGTAAATGTTATTCTTTGATTTTGAAAGTGAAAATAGATTTTCAAACCCACCTTGACACGACGAAGAGCCTCTTGGGCTGAGATGCTGTCTTCTACAACGAGTTTCTCGCAGCGGATACGCAGCACAGAAAAGAGAGCATAAAGCAGCATGGCTCGTGTGCGGGTAAATCCTATAAAATAGACAAATCAATTAATCTTTCCTATACTCGTGCATTAAATGATCTTACCGGGAGTAAGGATGTTGGCCACATTAAGCAATTCAGAAACTAGGGTTTCCTTTTTTAAGAGATTTTCCTCTGAAAAAGGAATCGGTAATGAGACAAATGAATAATTAAAATATATTTTAAAAATTTGCATATCAATGATGACTTGTTAATGCTCATTGTTGTAAATTCGTAGTTATCGAACAGGCTTAATTAAACTTCAAGTAGTACGAAATGATTTGGATGGAATATCTTTTCATACTTTTGGATAGAAGTTTCGCTTTCAATTTAATGGAATCGCAACCCAGAGAGCGAAAGTCTTCTCTGGCGGTTTCCAACAATTTACTTATGTGATAAGCCGACTTCCGGTCTGAGCACTTGTTGCACATCCAACCAGAGTTTTTCATTCACTGATGGATAAACCATTCATCAGTGAAAATTTGAGCCCTCTGCGTAATAATAATGACACTCCAGGGAGAGTAACAATCATTCAAAAGAAGTAACCAAATAAATAGAAAGGTCTAAATACCTCGTCACGATTAACAAGAAAAGTAGAAAAGCTTCTTTCCAAACAATTAAGAATTTTAATGTAAGCCACTGCTCTCGGCAGGCTCCTCCTAGAAAAAACCCTCCTACATATAGGGCATTTAACTAATTCGGTTACTACTCGGAATTCTTTACTACTAAGTATTTGTTTTAAAGGACGTACTTTTAACTCTTCAGCAAGTTTTAGAAAGCATTCTCAAGGGCTGCTAAGCTGTCCTCTTAAAAACTCGTGGAATGTCTAGTGCTGCAAATTGTAAACAAACTAAATCAAAAGAAAGAGGCCGGATTAGTAGCCAAAATCATGCTGCCTTAATCCTTTTTTTCAATGTGAACGAAATGTTAATGATTGTCAATGTCAACTTCATCGTTCTAAGCCTAATTTAGGCTTAAAAAAAAAATCCGTCTTTATTTAGAATTGTTGCTCAATGTGTGAAAACACATTGGGCGCAAACAAAACACATTGGGCGCAAAACACATTTACTGCCGATCAACAACGAAAAAAGTAAGAACAAGATTCGCAAAGCTAAAAAGAAACACAAACTAAACTAGTTTAAATCTTGATTTGTAATTTTACGCAATATTCAGTGGGTAGCAAATTATTTCTTTATTTACCTTCCAGGTTCACTTGACGAGTAACACTAATCCAATGCAAAAAAGGAATCCTACACTGCATCAACTAATTTAAATTGCACAAACTAAAACATTCAACAACTCGATTTCTGACTTCGAGTTCCGTTTCTATTTTCTTCCTTTGATGACACTCTCGACTTTAGCCAACTTTTGCCGGAGTTGTCCGGCCAGACGATTTTCCACTGTGTGCTCCGATTCCCAGGAAAAGATTGTGATGATCTCCTTCAGTGTTTCAGCAGTTGACTAAAAAGAAAAAAATATTATCTAATAGGCTGCCACAAAAGGGTAAAATAAATTTATAGTTACCTGAAGGCAAGCTAAAACTTCATAGGCAGTATTCAAGTTGCGGCGAACTGAACTGAGTTTCTTCAGTTTGGCGGTTAGAGCTGTATACAAGTGAAACAGTAGAGAGCCCCTATTCCGATTCAATCCTGTAGAGACAATCCATTTTTGAATAAATAAAAACTAAAGCTAAGCCTAATCAATCATACCAGGTGAAGTAACGTCATAGGATGCAAGTATCTCCCTCGTTACGGCTTCCCACTTGTCAACATCCGCTACAATAATAACAGTCTTTAAAAAATTCAGTTAGAGGACTTTTCTTCAAATCTTACCATTCTGAATTTTGCCGTAGTTCAAAACGATGTCGAGCCTGGTGTTCGTCAAAGAGTCATGGTAAGGAATGAGTATCTTCTGGTATTTCGAGATGAAGGCCTCGCATTCCGGAATGGAATCACGATTAAGACAGTCCAAATCCTCATTCACTTTGTCCATTACGTTGGCTATGAATTCGGCTGACTTCCGATCAGAGCAGGTGTCGCAAACCCAGTTGCATGATACCATCGGATAGAGGGGATCACTCGGACGCAAAGTACCCTTTAGATTGGGGCACTTGAGGCAGTAGATCCCATGGGTAAGAGCATTTAACTCAATAGGGACGTCGAGGTCTTGGGCTTCAAGTACTGAGCGCATTTGCTGGAACTGTTTCGTTCGATTAGTGTTTCCGAATCGAATCTCACGAGCGTAATTGACAATGATCTTGGCACCCTTTGCGATGAGGACGGATGCTCTGACCACTATTCGACCCTCTTTGGTGAAAGTGAGGGTTGCATTAGGAATGAGGAAATCGTTGCACAAGTCGGAAAAGGAATACAATCCCTAGAATTAAGAGCAGAGTTACTATTACGATTATCAATTCCAAGTAAACTATTGTTTACCTTTACTCCTTCGCATCCGTTTCCCAGGGAATCAGACAGTTCGAAACTCTTTCCAAAGTCGAATGCGTTGCAGATTTTGACGATACACTCTTCCTCGATCCCGGCTTCCGGTAGCCACTGATCCACAAGCTTGACGATAGCAGATCTGTCACAGTTCGGATCGCCATATTCCTTAAGCTTCATCAATTTCTCCCACTTGGCTGGATTCCGTTTCAACAAGGACAAACAGCGTAGAACCATAATAAGATGGTAGACTTCACTAGGCACTGACTGAGCGTAATTGCCGGTTGCTATACGATGACTGGCTCCATCCAGTAGGGCACACTCGCCTTGAACATGTTGGGATCCCTCTGCGAAGCATTCTTTTCGGCCGCACATGGGCCAGCTGCAATGGGGGCAGCCAACTCCTTTGCCATTCAAATTGCGGCAACATCCGAGACACATGGCCACTCCATTGTCATTCATTGGTCCAAAAACTAATGGATCTTCCTGGAGAATGATGCTACCTGAAAAGAAAGAAATTTAAATAAGTGACTTCTCTATTCTTATGGAAAATTTCACGGGTTTACCTGGCGTGATGTCCTTGGTAGCCATCAGATAATGACCAGATTTACTATCACTTTCAATTGTAAAGTTTTTACAGCTGTTTTTATGCTCCTTCCAATGGGACTTTTGATGTTCCTTGGAGCAATAGCGGATGGTGTGGCAACCCGAACACACTTTGAGACCCTCATGGCCACAGACAGCACATCTCTTTCCCTCCATTACAGAATTCTCTGGGAAAAAATAGTATTTAATGGAAGCCACTAAGATAGGTCACATAGATGAACTTAAATTAAGTCCCCAAGACATACTGAGTTTACAACTATTTTAAGCATGCTTACTGGTAAAATGAAAATATTAAGATAGAATAAAGATAAAATGTAAAGACTGAACCCAAAAGTAGATTATAAGAGCCCAAGAAAAAAAAAATGAGGAAAAGCTTGCTCTGATACCAATACTAATAAATGTGCAGATCCAAATCCAAATTAATCTACTCAGAATACTAGTTCACACAATCATGGTTGGTCCCCATAAAAAAACCTCACTTATTGCCACATTTGGTAGTTCAATATTCAAGTAAGTATAAATAGTCACACCACAAGGACATCTAATTACCAAGGTTCTGTTCAATGAAAGGAGTATACAAGTATAAAACTTAATGATTAGACTTATCAGATGAAAAAAAAAACGAATAAATGGAGCCTGCACGCACTTTTTCAATTTAACGGGGGGAAATTCACTCTTTCCGGCAGTTAAATCATCACAAATTCCTGACAAACTCAAAGAATAACAATGAGGTCAATGGCGGACACAATTCTCACGAGCAGTCGAGCCTGAGTCGAGCAGAAGAGTTTTAGAGGGATCACGTGATGAAGTATTACAGCATTGCCAGTTTTCATTCAATTTTTAAAATTAAACCAAAGCGGTTTAAACAATTTTTAAATTCTGTCTAAGTTTTGAAGTAGTTATAAACTAATAACGCAATGAGATTATGATAATTCTAAGTTATTCTAAGTTGTTTAAATTAAAATGAGAATGCGTCGAATTCTTACACAACAATTTTTAGAAGTTGTACAGTGGGGTTCTTTAAGACGCTATGAAGTCTCCCTTCAAACGGAACAGAAACTTGAAACAGAGTCCTAGAAAAAGCTCTTGCTTGAAGCAGTAGATGTGCGTAAACGTATTCAACTCAATCGAAACGTCAAGAAATACTAGTCCTACTAGTCTCAAATCTACCAGAATGGCCTGGTTCAAAAATGAAATACTTTAAACAAGTCTTGAAAGTTAAACAAATCACGACAAATCGACAATAATTTAAATCCGTAAAACGGTAAAACTGATATTTAAAAAAAAAAACAGCCAGGTAGGTATCAACAACTCTGTATGCCTTTTTAAGAGTGCGCAAGCGGAAACATGAATCCAAAATTTATGGTTAGGCACGAAGTTGGTGCAACTTCGTAAAAGTTGGGAAATTACATTACCAGTACCAATAATGCTTTCGAGTACAAAATTACGTTAAAACGGTTACGTCATTATTCTAAGGTGATCCGAAATATTTCAACTAATAAGACCCTAAATGAGATTGAAAATGAAACCAGCAGCAAAAATCAAGGCTAGTAACTTATACATTCTCGCTTGTATTCTAACATAAGTTTTACAGCGTAAGTATAATTTTTTTGTAGAATAAATATACACTTATCCAATTTAATGACAGATACACTTGGATAAGTATATGTTATCGGAATTCTATTTCGCTCCACCATTAATGAGGGTTTCGATAAAAAACAGCTGCTCTCTAAGCTCATTGACTAAGCCACCTTCAATCGTATGCACCGATTCCCACGAAAAGATGGTGACAACCTCTCTCAGCGTTTCGACCATCACCTTAAAATAACAAAATATAATTGACAAAGTTAACAGAGTAATCGTAAAAACTAGAAGCAAGTTACCTTGTAGTATGATTGAATCACGTTCTCATCCCTTGGAACGTTTCTTCCACAAAGCTTGTCCACTCGCGCACTCAAAACGGTGTAAAGTTGGTGTAGTACAGAGCCTCTCATGCGGTTCAATCCTACAATTTCAATTAACACAGTTTAAAATATAATTGTATTTATTAAAATGTATATACCAGGCGAAATGACATCATAGTCTGCAAGTAGCTGCCTGGTCACAGCTTCCCATTTATCGATAAAATTTCCTTTAAAAAAAGATAATAAATTATGCACGTCTTTAAAATGAATTTTAAAGCAATAACTAGAATACCGTTTCTCATGCTTCCGTAATTCGACATGAGATCAAGCCTGATGTCCGTCATGCAAAAGTGATGAACGTGCAGAATCTTGCGATACTTGGCGATGAATGCTTCACAATCTGGGATGGAAGTACGGTTAAGACTGTAGAAATCCATCATCACTTGGTCCATTTTGCTGACAATGAACCTGTCCGATTTTCGGTCGGAACACGAATCGCAAATCCAATCACAACCGGTCTGATGCGGATTTTGTGGTCGCAGAGTTCCTTGCTGGTTGGGGCAATTGGAGCAGTAGATCCCAGAGGCAAAAGCTTTCAAAGCGACTGGGTCCTTGCGAGGTTCGTCCGAGTTGATCATCGCACCTAACTGTTGACTTTGAAGTCCAAGCATCTGGTCAGAAGTTCCCAAATGAAACTCCTTGCCGTAATTGACCACAATCCTTGCACCCTTTGGGATGAGGATGCATGCTCTGATCACCATACGAGCGTCTTTAGTGAAGCAGAGCGTCGCATTAGGAATTTGAGAATCATCGAAGATGTCAGTGACCGAAAAGATACCCTACAACCAGTAATAAATAAGAATTAATTTATATTCAGAGTTGAAATTGATTTAAAATAAATGGCTTACCCTTAGCCCTTCACATTCCATCCCCACAATTTCAGACAGTTCAAAACTGTAACCAAAATCGATGGCGTTGCATATTTTGATGATCCAATCTTCCGGAATGGCAGCCTCCGGTAGCCACTGATTCACAATCTTGATAATAGAAGCCCTGTTGCTGCTAGGCTTCTGACCAGTTGAGCTGAAATCCTTCATATTCATGATCTTCTCCCATTTGGCTGGATCTCGTTTCAGGAAAGACAAGCAGCGTAGAACCAAAATGCAATAATAAACTTCTGGAGAAGCTGATAAAGCGTGCTTGCCGATGACACGGTTTCCAGCTCCCTCGAGAAGAGCGCACTCGCCCAGTTCGTGTTGGGATCCGTCAGCCCAGCATTCCTTGCGGCCACACATTGGCCAGCTGCAATTGGGACAGTTAACTCCATGACCTTCTAGACTGCGACAGCATTCAAGGCAAACAGGGGGCCCATCACCAATCATCGGTCCCAGTACCAATGGATCTTGCTGCAGAATGATTGCTCCTGAAAATTAAATATTGTTTTAGATTTGGAATTTGAAAAAAAGGTTGTGTTGCTTGGTTTCATTACCTGGTTTAAGGTCCCTGCTGGCAACTAAATGGTGACCAATTTCAACATTCCATTTCTCTTTGAATGTTTTGCAATGGAGCTTGTGCTCCTTCCAATGTAGCTTTTGGTGTTCCAGGGAGCAATAGCGAGTTTCGCGACAGCCCGTACAAAGTTTAAGTCCTTCATTTCCACAGACGGCACACTTCTTATCCTCCATCATTGATGATTTCTGCAAAGGAAAAAATCATAAGATTGAAATCAAAAGCAAGTGTAAGAAGCAGGTTCAAGACATTTTTATAAAACCTACAGTGCACTTCTCATCTCATTATATGACTCTCGTCTCATAACATACTGTATTTGTTTTTTCTTCTAAAATATAAATTGTGATTCATTTATGATATTATATTGGGTACCCTATACTCTTTAAATTCAAAAGAGAATTAGCTTCAAAAGTTAATGGCTAGACCTTACCAGAACTCAATTGAAACAAGAATCTAGAAAATAACATTACTAATTTTTTCTCTAGTACATGCTGCACCATTTCAGCTTTGTAATATTATCATGTATGATTTTAAACACATGTAAGTTCTAAACAGCCTACCGTTTTGTTCTTACTCTTCAATAAGCCACGACAGTCGGTAGACAATATCTGCTGAACTTTGAAGACACGCACACGTTGTTCAGTTGCAGATTTCTGTTACACAGAAGTGTAGAACTAAATAGACAAGTTTAAACTGTAGAACCAAAATCAAGGAGTCCACGAATACTTGAAGTCTGTAATACGATATGAGCTTAGGTTTTACCTTAAATGGCATCTAGAATCTGGGAAAGAATAATGCGGTGTAGGAACTACAATTCTACAAAGTCAAACAAGAAAGGCAATTTTCCACAGTCGGCTACGTAAAAAATTCTGTATCCTTAACGGGATAGCTAAACGGACAGCCATTTTTGTTGTGATTTACGTTTTTAGCAACATTGCCGGTTCAACGATTGGGCGATTAATAATAATATGAAAGAAAAGGAAAAAAAATTATCAATCAATTAAAATGTTTTGAATATCAAAAGTATAAAATCGGAAGTATTTTGTTCGAGCATCGAAAAATGTTAATTTAAAAGAAATACGCTTTACAAAAAAATGCACCCATGCGTCAACGCCTCAAAGGCAAAATCGTTGCTAGACAGGGACAGAGAAAAGTCAGTAGTCAGCAGACATTCCAGTCTCCAGACAGCTCGATCTCGTCTTCCCTTCGTGACCTACCCAATTTAGCAGCTAGTCTCCAACCAATTAAGCAGTTCTTCACCAATCATCCAAACCTTCATCACCATGGCGGTTCAAAATGGTAAAGTATTACTTTTCTTTTTCAATATTTTCAATGTTCTCTTGTATTGATTGTGTGTTTTTCGTATATCAGCCTTACCAGGCCTGTTCCTGTTTGCGGTGCTCGTGGGTTCCATTTCCGGCAAGGCGATGACCGGTGGTGCCTACTCTTACACGACGGCTGCGCCTTACTACGAGGCACCCAAGCAGTACTACACCACCACTACGGCTGCACCTTACTACGAGCCGCCTAAGCAGTATTACACCACCACTACAACGTACGCTACGCCTACCTACTACGAGCCGCCTAAGCAGTACTACACCACCACTACAACGTACGCTACACCTACCTACCACGAGCCGCCAAAGCAGTACTACACCACAACTACGGCTGCGCCTTACTACGAGCCGCCTAAGCAGTACTACACCACCACTACTACATATGCTACGCCGACTTACTACACACCAATGTACGCCGCTCCTAGCTACTACACGGCAACAGCTGCTCCTTACTACGAGGCACCCAAGCAGTACTACACCACGACAACGTACGCTACGCCTACATACTACGAGGCACCCAAGCAGTACTACACTACAACCACGGCTGCCCCATACTACGAGCCGCCTAAGCAGTACTACACCACTACCACTACTTATGCTACGCCCACTTACTACACAACAACGTACGCAGCTCCTAGCTACTACACGGCAACAGCTGCTCCTTACTACGAGGCGCCCAAACAGTACTACACCACCACCACTACCTACGCCACACCGAGCTACTACCCGGCTCCAACTGCTGCTTACTATGAGGCTCCTGCTTACTACACCACCACTACCTACGCCGCACCCACGTATTACACTACCACCTACGCTACGCCGAGCTACTACACCACTGCCGCTCCTTATTACACCACTGCCGCTCCTTATTACACCACTGCCGCTCCTTATTACACCACTGCCGCTCCTTATTACACCACTGCCGCTCCTTATTACACCACTGCCGCTCCTTATTACACCACTGCCGCTCCTTATTACACCACTGCCGCTCCTTATTACACCACTGAAGCTCCCAAGTACTACGTCGCTCCGGTCTACTATGCTCCACCGGCTGCTCCAAGCTACTACGCCACCGAAGCAACTTACTACACTACCACTACCTACGCTACGCCGAGCTACTACACCACTGAAGCTCCCAAATACTACGTCGCTCCGGTTTACTATGCTCCACCGGCTACTCCAAGCTACTATGCCACCGAAGCGACTTACTACACCACAGCGGCCCCCTACTACACTACCACTACCTATGCCACACCTAGCTACTACACAGCTCCGGCGTATTACACCACGGCCGCACCCTACTACGAGACTCCGAGCTACTACACAACTACTTATGCTGCTCCTAGCTACTACGAAACACCGGCACCTTACTACGCCACCACCACGTATGCAGCTCCTTCTTACTACGAAACGCCGGCTCCTTACTACACTACTACCACAACCACGTACGCTACTCCTTCTTACTACTCCGCTCCGGCTTACTACGAAACCCCAGCACCTTACTACACTACTACCACAACCACGTACGCTACTCCTTACTACTACGCTCCGGCTTACTACGAAACCCCAGCACCTTACTACACTACCACAACCACCTACGCTACTCCTAGCTACTATTCAGCCCCGGCTTACTATGAAACTCCGGCTCCTCATACAACAACCTACGCTGCACCGGCCTACTACGAAACACAAGCGCCTTACTACACTACTACAACAACTTACGCTGCTCCAACCTATTACAAAGCCCCCAGCTATTATTAAAGAGTATATTTTATTGAATGCGCAGAGTCATATATATTGTTGAACTTGTATATTTATCCGGTCTTAACTACGGTGGTCCCAAATAAAATATTTCGTACACATTATTTATTGTTTTAAAGTTGTAATTCATTCAATTTAATTTGAAGAAGTAGTAAACCCAATTGAGATTTTTTACGAGGGTCGATCGAGGATTTGATCCCTAGTCGACGACTACGTACCTAATACCTATCCCACTTTAAAAAAATAAGCGGTAAAGGAACATTAAGGAATCGAGAAGTTGATGAGTGATGGACTGATGGTGTATCCGGACAATACCAGTTTGGACCTCTTCCATTCCACGTAATACTCAATCATAGTCAAATATAATAAAAAGCTTTTATTACTAAGCATCCAGAAAACATAGTGTGCTAAAATCTAACATATAAAGCTATATGAAGATTCATTGCATAAATGGGATGAGTCTAGCAATCCTTCTCCGTAAACCTCTTATCCTTGATTATCCTCGTTGATTAGACTAGGTCTATACATCGCTTGGATAGGGCCATTTCGTCGACTCAGCCCTTGAGTCTTGAGCGTAATAAATGTCGTTCAAACATATCCCATTCTTCTATACATCAAGTGAGTATCTGAGGCAAATGGAATTTATTTGGAAACCAATCAACATTTATTTGGCACTCTATATTCACTCATACAAATTGAGCATTAGTAATATGAGAGAATCGTATCTGTAACATCCTCAATTTCAATCAATTGTGTGGTAGATTTGCACAAGTCGGCCAGCGTCTTCACTTCGTATTTGTCGGCCAGTTCAGAAAGCTTGTCTTTGTTGGAAGAAGGCGCCAACGTTCCAGTGTAGACAAACATGAGGAAGTGACGGAATGTAGCGGGATCTGTATCTTCCACCGGTAAAATGACTGTTTGAGCATCATCTAGTGTACCCGCGAACTTTTCAGCGAAAAATTTACTGCGAGCAGAGAGAGCGGATTTATGAGCAAAAAAAGATTCTTCTCCCAAAAGGAACTCGACGTTTGTAAACTTCTTAATGGCAGTAGAAGCCCAGATCTCTTCTTTCCATGTGGAGTCAACAAATTGGTAGTCGAAAGTTGGAATGGTACTGGCGAGTAGGACGTGAAAGGTGATTGACCCCGGTAAACCTCTAACGGAATCAGTTCTTGTGAATTGAAGAAGTAGCTCCCCTTCTTTGGTACCTTCCTGTTTCATTCTTCTTGGTTCGAACGAATAGCCATCAACAGAGTAGGACACTTCATCTATCTTGCAACCAATCTTGTCATGCGCGAAGCTAACAAAAATGACTTGAAAGTCGTAGGAGATTCTATCGCTATCGGTCTCTTTTTTACGAGTCGTCGTGACTTGAGCCCTAAATGCTTTCTCGCCTTCAAACTCGAATGCCTCTGATCGCCAAATATTCACGGACTTGTTGTCTTTCAATTCAAGGTCCCAAGTGAAACAGAATCCGACAGCTGTCAATGATACATCCACTTCCGAGTCGACATCAGGACTATAGTTATATAAAATGTTAAAGTCAGTTATAAAATTAAAGAATGCATTCATTGTAGACGATATTACCTGATTTCAACCAAATCCTTTTCCTCGTTTTGTTTCTCTAACCGAACCTGTTTTAAATGAAGGACCCACGAAGCCATTTCGTCACCCCCAATGCCGTCGTGGCATGCAAATCGGCACAGATTTTGAAGAGACTTGATTTGATAAGTTTCAGCCAGCTGTTTCAGTTGATGATTGATGACTACTCCCTCCAGTTGGCCCGTGTAGATAAACTTCAGGAATTGCTCCATACAAGTGGCATCCACCGACTCGGTCTTCTGTTGGAATTGAGTGTCATCTTCGGACGTATCGCACAGGGAAGCAAACACGGGGCTCCGGGCTGCTAAAATGAATTTGTGGACGGGGAAACGACGCCCTTCTAGTGTGATGAATTCGAAATCTGTTCCACATTGATCTTGGGCAAACTTCCATAGATCATCTATCAAAAGATCCATTCGTTGAACTTGGTAATCTTCAACGACACCCGCGATGTAAATACGGAAGTTGAGAGTACGATCTCCAGCAGGCAATAGTGAGGACATGGGATGTGAAAACAGTTGAAAACTATTGGTTTTATCGTCTTCATTAGATTCTTCCGTCATCGGATGATACTCGTTTTCTTCATAATTGGATGCTGGGAATCCGGAAAAAGCTACATCAGCTGTTTTCATCCCCATTTTGGGTAAGTTTGTGGTCATGAAAATAAGGTTGCAATCACTCAAATTAGTAGAATGTGCAGCTTTCTTTAGACCAACTCGAAAGGATTTTTGTTTACGAAATTGAATCATTTTAGATAGGAGAGTATTTGTTTCATTTTTGACATCTGTTGGCTCCCATTGATAATGGTATACCAATGAAAAATCGTTCAGCTGGGTCATCTAACAAAAATAACAAAGAAATATTTTTGTAAATATGTACAACTTCCATACTAAACTGTAGATATAAAGCACATATAGCTTAAGTAAGTGAAGGTAGTTGTTAACATACCATGGATGTTGAAAAGCGGCGAATGAAAAAATAAAGATTGATGAATTGTGTGTAAACAGATTAATAAAAAAATTTGGTAGCCTCTGATTTTTGTTTACTTTCCCATACTCCAAGCTCTTTTAACTTTAGCGAGCAGCCGAACAACCTTGCCAGCTTTATTGAATGATTCAAGCGCATGAAGATTGACGCAGTGGCCGGCACGGGTCGCGGAGTACGGACTCGGACGTGCGGCACGCACGAGTTCACCGCTTGAGCACCGCTTGAATAAATAGGAAGGCGTCGAGGACATCGTCATATTGATATTTTTTTCATTTGATCAAAGAGTTAGCTATACTTCTGTTTGGCTAAGAATAGCATTGCGAATTTGCGACTGCTTTTTCATGTCAACAATATTTTATCTCGCCTTTTTTGTCATGGCTGTTTGCTGCTTGCATCGAACTGCAGAATGTTCAAATAGCGCAGTTGCTGACTCAGTGTTCAGTGCGAATACAGTATTGAATGAAATATGATCAAAATCGGCCTGTTCTGTGAGGAGTTCTCCTTTATTGATTTAATTTTTAAACGATTGCCATCGAATATGTTCGTCTAGAAAAAATAGAATAGCTTTCTTATTGGTGCGCCGATTGCATATTCTTTATATTGATTATCGACGCTTTTCAAAGACATTACACAACTACAAGGCTTCTTAAATTTTATACAATATGTTCCGGGTCAGTGCTATTAGATGAGATTTAATTAATCGAGGAAACGACTCAATTTCACGCTTGGCATCCAGCACAAATCCATCTGGGTGTATCATCGTTATTTCTAAATCAATAAAAGAACCTTGTAGCGTAGCATCGGCTTATGTATACAGCTCTTCTGTTTGGGAAGCGTTCACTCTCCAACTGACTAGTGCACTTTAAAGAGTTCTTTAAGTAAAATAAGTAAAATGTTTTCTCTTGTCAAAGTAAATAAAAGTAAACCATTGGGAACCTTTCTTAGGATGATGGTAATACACGGCATATTTCATGTCGCTTCTGGATCACCAAATAACCTTCATGGTGTACATCTACGCGTTGGCGCTTACATGGTGCTAATAGTTTCTATTTATCAACGAATATTTCTTGTACTAATTAACTGCTTTTATGTAACAAATTTAAACAGAATCCACTGGCTGGTTCTCTTCGTTTACCCAATCTTGCTGTTGGTCGATTTGAAAAGGACGTCGTCGACCTATTGGCGGATACTATGAATTTTACGTAACTATTAGCTCATTTAAATGCAAGTTTTCCTTTAAATCACTTTCATCAACATTGTTCACGTTACAAATAGGTACGAAGTTCTTTTACCAAATGAAATCGCTGGCCCAGGTGTGATGGAGAACGACACTTGGAATGGTTGCATGGGGCAAATTATGCGAATGGTATAGAACATTTTAAGTCTAAAACAAATATCAAATTAAATGATCGATTGTTATCTACTTTTGCTATAGGAAATTGATCTGTGCGCTTCTTTTGTTCTGACTTGGGAAAGCACCGAGAAGCATGGGTTGGCGGATTTTAGTTATCCTCTCACCTTTGATTACATCGGAATCATCATGCCGGCTCCGTATATGGGCAGCAAGGCTCTTCTATTGTTTGCTCCCTTCACTTCTGAAGTATTCTATGTCGTCTATAATTTCTACAAGTTTTCACTAATTAAAATTTTTACGGAAGGTATGGACATGCTTGATAATCAGCGGTTCATTAGTAACTATTCTCCTTTGGCTTTCCTACAAACCCGATGATAAAGATGGGGGTCAACGAATACCGTTCACTCGTTGGATGATGTTTACTATTGCCTCTATTTCAACAGGCGAACGAGGTCTCATTATTATTGTTAAGTTGGTAACAATATTTGTTTTCTAATTTTACTGTATAAAAACAATTTACAGGATACTTTATGTATCACAAAAATGTGAGAGATATTACGCTCGTGTATCGTATTTCGACAATCCTTTGGTCCTTTCCCGCGAGCCTTGTTTTGGTTTGCGTATACAAAGCGGTATATTTGTCTTTGCTGGCTTTTCCTGCTTGGCAGTACTTGGTCAGTGGCATTAGCGATCTCCCAAACCATCCAGAAATTCAGGTTTTCACCTACAAAGGATCGACTACAGAAGAATTCTTTCTGGTCTTGTTATTTTTAATTCCCTTTTTTAAAAATATGATCATTCTTGTAACGAAAAATGCATTTTACAGTCAGACTTGGACGGACTTTACAAAGGTGTGAGTGATCAGTTTCATTACCATCCCAACCAAAGACTCCCAAACGATAGGCTCGATTTCGTATTCGATTCTATAAAACAGGGCGACAGGAAAAATGTTTTTATCCAGGTAAAATTACAGCTTATAATATTTTTAAATTTTTAGAAAGAAAACATATATGATGAAATTAAATATTCAATTTAAAATATTATATTTTTATTTATACAGGCAGGTGATATTTGTCGTTCCATCATTAAATATGATCGAGAGCTCTATCCGACAAATCCGCGTCTGTCTATGGCTAAAAGCAGGGAGAGGTTCTATCCCAGAGGTCGCACAATGATGCTTCAAAAGGACAGTCCTTTTTCCGAATATTTTGATCAACAGTAAGATGCGCGATACCATTATTATAAAATGGAAGGAACTTTTATTTTAATTTTTCATTAATAGAATCTTAGTCCTACAACAAGCCGGTCTCATTGATTTTGCATTACGAGAAAATGATTTGAAGAATGTTCAGCTACCATCAAGCAATCGTAAAAGCCAAGAGACCCATGTCATCAATCTTCACGATCTCACCGGTTCCTTTATCTGCTATGGTATATTAGGAGGGATTTCAGCGTTGGTTTTCTTTGCTGAAATTGCACTGCATCAATTTCATATGGCTAAGAAACGATACATTTCATCGCATCAAAATTCTCTGATGTTTCATTGATCCGATTATGTATATTAGTCTGGAACTGTGGGTATAACCCTATAGAACCGTAAATATTTTTTCACATCAGCCACTTTTTTTTACAGATCTAGTGACTAAAAATGTTTTAGTAGTTAGTATAATGCGCGACAGTGTAAAAAAATATATCAATATTTATGCTGGTTTTATCATTGTACCGCACCATGATTATTGCATGTTATAAAATCTACTGAATATATCCCACTACCGTATATTGTGTAGCATAAAAGAAATGAGACTTAATGATATTAAATAAAATATAGACCGTCTTGAAATTGTAAAAAAGGATAATAATTTAAAAGTGAGCAGAGGAGCTTTCAGCGGTACGGTAGATCAGCAGAGATAGTGTATGCATGATACGTCATAGCGAAAAGAAGTGAGCTGTACCTACTTTTAGTACTTTATCTATTAGTTTTAAGTATATTTTCATTAACTTGTTTGTGATTACTATTTTTGAATTTGCCGAAATTGTTGGTATGTTCTTCACTTTTTTGGATCGCGATTCGCGGAATTGTTCGCGTGTTTTATACCAGTTCAAGTGTTCAACGTCTTTTTTCTTCACCGCATAAGTCCCTCGTAATTTAGACCGGTCCCACGGGCCACGGCCGCGGTTTTTATACCTCCTTCCGCGGCCGGTAGCCCGCGTATTTTATACCCACCCCCGCGGCTCGCCGTTTTAGTTACAACCTCATAAGTCATAATATTTGGCTGCGTCGGCGTCGTCGAATAATCGAATTTGTTATTCTTTCTTGGAAATTGGGAGCATTGTTTCCAGCCAAAACAGTATTGAGTTTCTCCACCTGCTGCTCTCGATCCTGGTGAGTTCATTTATATAAGTCTGTACAATTTCTCTTACCAAACCCATTATTTTCATTCATTCAGCACACACTTGATTGAACAAGTCTGTAAGTGGCCTGTAGGACAATTGGTGTCATCATTTTTCATCACAGTAGGTGAATAAGGTGAATATTATTATATATTATTGGCTCATATATTAAATGGCAGTGCCTTTTAAGCACATACGTTTAGAGCTTATGGGTGTAGAGTTTAGGCTTACAATTCTCAGGGGGTATTATATATGTACACTCGGTCACATGCTATTATCATAGTTCAAGGAGAGAACAAAATTCACAATCCTACATTTAAAAAAATCATAATATTTTTACATTGTTATTGTTCACCAACCAAGGTGTAATTGCTAGCTCATCATGATACGATTTTCAACAATAATGACTTAAAGCTATTTCAACTATAATGTTATATGCTTTAGAATTCAGAAGATTCACAATCTCAGATATAAAATAAATTTTGCCATATTTTCTCTGCGCGCTTGGCTTGGGCACCGCAGTGGCAGACCTTTGAGCACACCTGTAAGGGTAGTTATTCGCAGAGAAAATTATTATTACAAGCAATGTTAATTATTTATTAGCTCTTAATAGTTTAAAAATTCGCTGATAGTTATATGCTATATAGTAATCTTAATTAATATTAATCAATCTATATAGGAACTATGATTGATGCGATCTGATTCTTCATTCATCTAAATTTCAACACCAACGCAACGTCAAGATAGGTAATGTTAGTTGTTAATGAATGTGTGAAAACATTAGGATTGATTTATGAGTAAAATTTTCGTTTGTTGTAGAGCAGTAATGTCTTTAGAAGAAAGTAGAAAGGCTGCTGGAATGGAACAGGCAGAAGCGGATGCCAATCTCCAGTTCGCCATCAGTCTTCTTCATCCTTCCCTAGTGAACCTTCTCCTTTCCAACCCCGTTACGAAGAAGAAGATGGGGAAAAAGAAGAAAGACTTTAGCCAGTCTCTTCAAGCCATCATTGAAGATTGGAATCTGTTTTATCCAGCTGAATCCAAGTTTGCTTCCTACCAAAAGTACTTTTCAAGAGCTAATCAGGTACGGCATTTGGTTGCCCACCAATCCTTCGACCGTACTAGGTACCAGCATGACATAGAATGCCTTTCCATGGTTGCTACAGCGATTGGACAACCTAACTTGAAGGACACTATTCTCAATCTAGTCGTCGACAAAGATGACCATAAAGAGAATAAAGAAAGAAAGAATCAAGTGAACATCAATTCCATCTTGAAGAAAGAAGAATGGATATCGTTGAAAGAGGAAGGCAACCAGCTCTTCAAAGAGGAACGTTGGAATGAAGCGTTGAACTGCTACACTCGAGCCATCCATTTAAACCAACAAGAAGCGGCACTCTACTCGAACCGGGCTCTCTGCGAACTCCGTCTTTCCAAGCTCGATCTGGCCCGAGAGGACATCGAAGATGCCATTCAGTTAGATCCGAAGAACGTCAAGTATTTTCGTGTGCTCTCTGAAGTTCTTCTTAAAATGAAAATGCATCAAGAATCCCTGTCAGCATGTCTACAAGGTCTAGAGATCGATCCCCGTGATGAGGTGCTCAACATTCGTGAACGAGACTGCTGTGCTCTCATTGAATCGGATTTAACGGATCAGATTCCTGTAGTAATTGGTGACCTATCAGTGGAAACGCTTAGACGCTGCAAAAGCCTCCCTTTGACGAGCGAGGATATCGAAGATTGTCCTAATCTGGACGCGTTTCTCAAGCGTTGCCAGATCTGGAAACTTGTTGACGAGGGTCACCAATTAGAACACGGGGAAATGTCATCTTCAACTAAGAAAAGTCAAGAGCGAAAAGCATTTGACATCTTTAAAGCAGCGGCCAAAAAAGGAAGCCCTGATGGACTCTACAGAATGGCCATATTCTACAGTAAAGGAAAAGGTGGTCTTGAAAGAGATTTCAACAAAGCCATCGAGCTGTGTCGAAAGGCTGCCAGTCACAAAGCTTTCTACCGATTCAAAGAAATGATCATTCCCAACAATTGCGTCGTGGCAGCAGAGGCCTTCTTGGGCAAGTGTTACTTGGATGGGCGAGGTGTCGAGCGAAATACAACTGAAGCCTTCAAATGGTTTCTTAAAGCAGCCCAACATGACTCTCCACCCGCTCAAAATAATCTTGGTAGCCTCTTGATGAGCGGTGTCGGTTGCCAAAAAAACGAGGTATCTGCCAGATACTGGATCCAGAAAGCGGCTGAACGGGGCCTCGCTGTAGCCCAATTCAATTACGCCATGGCACTTGAAGAAGGTCGTGGAGGCCCGGTAGACACCAAGAAAGCTGCTGAGCTACTGCAGCTATCCGCCGACCAAGGTATGCCTGGGGCATTGGAGCGCCTTCAAAAACTATCAATGAGCGGAGCTCTTGGGGGATCCAATATGATGGAAACAAAAGAAAATCTCAAGAAAGCAGGTGAAAAAGGAGACCCGTCAAGCTTATTTCTACTCGGGGAAAACTACTTGAACGGAACCGGCGGATTCGTCAAAGACATCCGCCAAGCCGAGCGGTACTTCAGAGAAGCCTCTAAAACGGGTTTTGCTGATGCTCATTATCCGCTAGGAAAGCTACTCTTAGAGCTGAAGAAAAATGAAGAGGCTTTTGAAGTCTTCAAATTGTCCGCCGAAAAAGATCCTCAGAAAGTCAGTGTGAGTTGGGTCTCCTTTTTGCTTACGGTCATGGGTGCGCTCGAGATGAAGACAAGGCAAGACGGTGGCTTAGTCGAGCCAAACAACAAGGACTGGATATTGCTAATCGAGAAGGAAGAGTCATCGAAGACTGGATCGTGAAAGCAATCGATAGTGGAAGGGAAATATTCGAATTCGAAACACAACAGCAATTGAAAACTGAAGGGATGTCAGTTGTAGAGAGGAAAAGACGTTTCATTTCCAGCAAACTGAAAAAGAATGATCCAGCTGCATCTACTTTAGAGTTTCATCGTTCGTTTCCTCCTGATGTACTTGCCCTTCCCATCCTAGAATTCATCATCACAACTCCCGAATGCACGAAAGAGATGATTTCCCGAGCTGTTAATGGATCTGCCACTGCCCAATCGTATTTCAAAGCCTGTGAAACAATGAAACAAGCAATGGACTATCTCGCCCGTCAACAAACGACTGAGGCATTCAAACTGTTTCGTTTGTGGCAGCGCATGTTTAAAATGACTTCGTTCGACCGGGAATTCGTCGACGCCGCAAAACAAGCCTTGGATCGTAACTCAGAAGACGCCGAAGCTCTTTACGTTCTTGCCTGTTTGAATAGGACTAAGTCGACGGAGGAAACTCGGCAAATGGCTAAACGGTGTGTCGAACTGGACTCTTCTGTCCCCGATTTTCACCATCTGTTAGCTTGTTTGTTGGCCTTATTGAATGACATTAATAACGCATTGAGAGCCATCGACCGAGCCATTGAATTGTTGCCTAATGAACCAGATTGGTTGTTTGATCGAGCATCAATTTTGAAAAGGAAGGAAATAAACGAAAAGAAGTTTAGTGTTGATGTTGCAGAAGCCTACCTGAAGTTCATATCGTCAAATCCAACGGATCACCGCCACTATCCTGAGGCTTGCTACTGCCTTGCTCACATTTACCTTCTCTCACACGAAGTTTCTAAAGGAAAATTGTATTTTCAAAAAGGTTTAGATGCTGAAAACCCTAGCATTCGTTTGCCATGTTTCGAACCGATCGCTGTTGACCATCCGGGAAAAGCGATTATAAGAATGCTTCTCAAAGGTATGAAGTTGATTGCAAACAAAATGTATTCAAAACATAATTTATCCGTTTCTTTTTTTGCAATAGATTTGGAGAAAGTGGGCGACCCCGCCGCCGCAGCATCGAAAGAGACGGCCAACAACTGCGCCAATTGCTTCAAAAACAACCAATCCTTCCGCTGTACCGCCTGTAAGAGTGTCTGGTACTGCGATCGAGCCTGTCAGGTGGCCCACTGGAAGAAGCACAAATTAGATTGTAATCGTTTAAACCGCCTTTAGTTTTTTTTTCTTTTGAATTGTATACCATATACCATACTGTTAAAAACAAAGAACCATTTTTTATTACTTTCGAATTTCAAAATGTTAACAATACAGTAATGTCACTTTACTTGAATCTTCTTGATGTAGGGATTTAAAACCTTCGGGACGCGTAGACAGTTCTTTCTTTTCGTAAATGAAACTATATTCAGTTATTTTCGACGTATGGTTTGATCGTATGACTCCTAGCACTTATGTAGGCTAGCCAGCCGTCTGCACCGACGCGAGTCCAACTCCTCCGGGTGCCGTGAGAACCGAGACAGCGAGCGAGACTTCAGCAGTAGCCGATGGTGGTGCATAAGAATCATCTCTTGTTTCAAACTTCGAATTTGTTTGCGAGAATTTGCTCCGTCGTGCTAAGTAGGTCCACAGTCCACTGTGGACGGTGGTAGGTCTATATCAACATGGTAACGCAGACATCCATGTGATAATTTAAAAGTATTTTAAAATATTCTCTGACTAGGATAAATTTTGATCATATGTTAACTGTTTTTACAGCTTACTCAGGTAGTTCCCTTTCCCAGAAGGGGGGAATGATTGCTGATTGTGTAGCGGTATTATATTAATTATTTTACTATATTTGTATTTGAAAAGATATGTTCTAACCTAGTGTCCAGCAAGAAACTCAAAGTGCTGTCCATTCGGATCGCAAATGTGAGACTATCATGTGTGGGACGGTGTCCCCTCAAAATGTCGGATAGGCTTAGGCTGGTAGATCATACACAAATTAAGCAATAAATCAATAAAGAAATAAATTCTTCCATAAGTTAAGAAAATATGAGGAAACGATACCAATCCCGCATCATTGTTTTCTTTCACGAATTAAGCTGCCTATCTATGAAGGAAAAAAGTAAACAATATTAGCTGCTATATATTAGACCACAAATTAAGAACAAGTGTCGAGCAATGTTACCATAAGCTTAATGAAGAAGATCGAAGATTTTATTGATGAGGTCATGGCGGGTTTTCTTCAAATTCAAGCGTCCATTCGATTTCATCACGTCTTTTATAAGCTTGGGGCGTTATGCCAACATATTTGCACAATTTTTAGCCGTGCTGATGCGCTGAGAAATAAAATCTTCACATTTAAATTTGAGTAAAGGGGACAAGTGTCGGTTGACCACAACAAGAAATTTTTTTTTATCAGTCATTATGAGGTCCACTTGATCAGTATAGCAGAAGGTAAGAAAAGATTCAAAGATGTTTGGCTCAATATCGAGAACATCAACTTGGTTATCTATACTTCCTCTTCGCTTTCATCTTCTGGTGTCAAAAACAGGACTCCGTGGGCAGATAAGGTTGCTTTCCGGGCCTTTCCAGTGACAAGCCGGACACACGCACACATCAGTACCGTAGAACGGCTGTTGGAAAGTTTTTCTATATCTTATATTTGACTTTCTAGCTGCCGTACCCCAGAAATTATTGTCCAAAATAGATGCAGCCTTCTTTAAGTTCGTAATGACTATTGCCAAATCACCAGAGTGCGATTGAAGTTTATTTTCAAGTTATTTATATAAATGCACGAATCTGTTATCTTGGTAGCATATCGCTATGGAGTTCCTAGAGACCTGCAAAACATGGCTTGGAACCAAAACAAGCAAAGTGGTGATGATGTTTAACCTTATGACAAGGAAGTCACTCGAATTAGTTGGAGTAAAGGAGTCCGATCCGCCCTATGAAAGCTTGTTACCTCCCCGGGAATTGAGCGAGATTAAGTACTGTATTACGCGCACACCTAGGCTTTTCGATGAAAATGAATGTTTCATTTGCTTAGATCCACAAGTAAACAAATCATTCCCACCTTGTGGACACGTGTTTTGCTTCGAATGTCTGGTTCAATGGTGTGAGAAGAAACTAGAGTGCCCCACTTGTAGGCAGAGATTTCGCGATTTTATTCACAGTGATGGGAAAGTGGAGTATGATGTCGTTGACGTGATAAGACATCGCGAGTTCATCAAATATAATCAAGAGCTAGAAATGCAATCGAAGAAGGATCCGCCAAGCAGCCTCGATTGAGAAGAATTAAGATATTTCGTTAGTTTATGCGTTCAATTATGAAATAATTCCTTGGTCTATTTTTAAATACGTAATCTACTTATTATGCTTTGTGTTTTGCTTTAACTTTTCATTTTCTTGTGGTGGTTATTAATAAATTTTTTTTAAAGATTCTCAAATTTTCAGATGTATACCTTTTTGATACATTCATCGCCCACGAAGGCACATTTTCATTAAAAAATCAAGAATCGATATAACAACATCGACGTTAAACTCTCCACGAAGTAAACCATCTTCTATCCTCTTTCGTTAAAGGAGGTAGGCCACGCCGATACTAACGTTCATCCGAAATTCCATCTTGAACCTCAATTGTTTATATTTTGCCGTTGATAGATAATGTACTATCGCATTGTACTTTTCTCCGATCATGACGACAATACAAGATGAAAAAAAGGGAAAATGTCGAATCAACCAAAAATCTTTTTTATTATTCCGAATCACTTAACATCTGGGTTTAACCAATGAAAAACATACACACAAAGACTTAAACATAAAAAAGAAACACATAGCTGAGTTAATTGTTACGACAACTAAAAGAAAGCTTTTCCTCTACTCTTCTAAAACATTATGAGGACAAAACAATATGGGAACAAAGAAAGACTGAACCTTTAAATCTAATCTACGATAGAAGGAAGGCCGACAGATTCAATTTCCGACTGGCAGCAATCAATCCTGATTCGCTTGGTCTGCGGAGGAGACGATGCCAGTTCAACCATCTCATCACCGTTGGAGACGGAGGAATCCATCGGAGCCAAGCACTTGTTATTGTCAGGAAAGAAAAACTGCGATTTCTGGCGAGGGGCGAATTTCTGTCGAGCAATGGTCAAGTGCTCCAGTTCACTCCGCATTTGATCTGCATCCAGCAAGACTGCTTCTTCTTCCATCTCTTCTGGTGGACTGGGCGAAGACGACGAGGAAGCAGCGCTACTCAATTTGCGGAGCTGGCATGTGACTTTTCCGGCTATCCATAACGTCTTGACGTAAAGCTCGAAACCACGACTATCATACTCCTTTTTGAGTCGAAGACTGAAGAATGCCGCAGTATTGAAATCCGGGGATGCTGGATGGATGTAAAACAATTTATCCTGCGCAGGTGAACGGAGAAACTCTTCCACTTCAGGATGGCCGGGAACACGGGCTTCGGGATCCTCCCAAGAGATGACTGGTAGCCGAGCCAGGGCGGCAGATAGCTGTGCCATTCTTTCGTCAAGGAGGACCAGATAAGCGACTCGAGCGCTTGTATTATAGCTGGTCATACTGCGGACTTCAACCGAGCCCAGGACGTCCCAAAGCAAATTGTTTTCCTTGGGAGGTGGAAAGGCAGTCGCCAGTTGACAAGCGTAAGCTGTAACCACCTACAAACAGAAAAATTTAAATAAATATATTTCCGAAAGAATGAATGAAATATCCAAGTTAATCACCTGAGCATCTTCTAGCCAGAAAAGGCCTTTCATAAGCTCCAGCGTATCGTCCGATTTGGTTATGAATTTGGAAAGGTCTCTTCGAGAGAAGATCCGACAAAGCTCGCGGAAAACGTTCCAGTGTGGCCGTGATTCTCGAAGACTAGATGAGCTCCTCGTTTTGTGGGCTCTGTACACATCAAGTACAAGTCGCGACAGTATTCCATCGGTGACTAATGAGAAAAGCTGGCTAAACCGGGCGACCAGGCTTTGATGATTCTCTACTGTTTGGAATGCCAACGTGAGAAAGAGTTGATGCTGGATTAGCTTGAGGAATGCATCGTTGTCGATGGAAGGTGTTGGAGTCACTTCAGTTAAAACGGGATGATTGCATAGGGCGGTGGTGGCGGCCGACATCAATTTGACGAACACAGAAGAATTGCAATCGGTACCCAACTGACACAGAGCTCTATGAATGATTCCAATTTTCGTCTCATTCCACGTATCCTGATTCAGAAAAGAAAATTATAAGCAAGTAATTTAAAGAAGCTGAAAAAATTTAAAATGTACCGAGGTTTTTTCAGCCAAAGATGCACTTAATTCGATGTTATCAAGATGGTTGAAGAAACACTCGAATAGTTGATTCTCCAATTGTGCAGGTAGCTGTACTGGCTCCGTCGCCAAGGAAACGGAGAGGCTGCAAAGTTCTTTGAAGAAATTGAAGACAGCCGGATATCTCAGCTTTTTCGCCAGAATTCGACATCCGTCCATCATCCAAATATCCGCCAGCAGCTGGAATCGCTCTTCTGATTCCAATTGAGTGAAGAAACTCAAGAACGAATTCGTCAACCAGGAGGGACCGTTTTCATAAAGTAGTTTTAGTCCAAGCCGGAAGAGTTTGAGAAGATCTCCAGGTTCGCGCACAGCTCGATCTTCAACCAAAGTTGTAAGCCGAGAAGAAATCATCCCAAAGAGTGACGATTTTTCCAAGTGAAGGATAGTTCGACAATCCAAAATTTGTTCCAGAAGAGGCCCATGGCTTGAGCAGATTGTTTTGAGCAGCTTGTCTGTCATGGATTCGTTTTTCCAATGATGAAAGCCATCGAGAAGCTTGACGGCAAAATTGGCTTCCTTTCTGAGGACGAGTGAGTCGTAAAGATCCTTTTCCTTCGATGATATTTCAGTCAGCAAAGCACGAAAGAAAGGTCGGCAGGATTCAGCAGAAGTTGAAGGGCGGAGCCATCCAGAATCGCTCAAGTGAACGGCTAAAGAGGTCAACGGTGAAATACCAATCGATGGGAGTAGTCGAATGAGTTCATTGACCCTTTCGCTACTTTTGGTCTTCTCATCCATTTCAAGGACGATGACCAGGTCTATTAACTTGTTCAGCAAAAGTTCGGTCAATTCTTCTTCTAGGCTGGATTGCAGAGCTAGGGGTAAGAGAGCGACTAGTTTCCCAGCTACTGCGGCAACACCTTCGAAGCAATTCTTGTACTTCAAGTGACGAACTAAGCTGATGAAATATCCCCATTGCCGGAGACGTAAGGTGATGAGAGCAAGTACAGTATCTGCACATGATCTCCAACCTATTAAAAAAAGTGGTTATAGTTAGTTTATTCAAATAACTTTATATATGTGGTAAATTACCAGCAACACGAGTAGTGAATTCTGCGATGACTTTGGCATTTTTCGAACCGATACCAACTCTGAAAAAAATAATAATTTTAAACGATAAATAATGAGGGATAACATCTAAACTAATTAACTAAGAACGAAAGTAAATGTAAACTTACTGCTGTTCCATCAAGCGGAGAAGGGTAAGTCCCTCTTGTTTAGCGTTGAGGTGAATACAAAGTCCTAAGAGAATGCGTGATCTCGCAGCAGAAAGAGAATGATCCCAAACTTTAGCTGGATTTTTCTCACAAAAAGAGATGACCTGACGAAGCGTTTTCATCGGTTCAGTCTGAGAAGACGTTGGGAATTCTTCAAGCCCATCCAAAAAGTGATCAAAGATGTAGTTGCAACGGAAACTGACGGAGACATCACGAGGCCAAATGATGAGAACAGTGCGGTGATGAAACATCCGCCCAGAGGAAAAGAGAAAGTCTTTCACTTTCCCTAAAAGCTGACTTCGGACGTTTAAAAGCAGACCCTCGTCTTCCGGTAACCGGATTGCTAGTTGACCATTGCTTCCAGCAAATAAAGCAAGTCGAACTTTCAGTTCAAAAGGGCAGTCGCAGTCTTCATCAAGCTCTTCAGCGCAACAATCCTTTTCGGAAGAGACTCGCATTGAAACTTGGGCCAAATCCACGTCAACTGCCGGAATGGAGCGAAAGACAGAGGCTACTAGACGGTCGCGGCCGCGTAAAGCGCTGAAGTACAGTTTTTTGGAACTGTATCTACCATCAAGTGGGAAAAAGAGCAATGGACTAATCGCGGGATTGTCCTGAGATTCTGTGATGCGAGACAAGAGATTCAATTCAGATTCTTTCTCGTCTTCTTGGCTAGAATCCTCTTCTGAGTTTGAGTGAGAGGTAGGTTCAGTTGAGTTGTTTGTAGAAATCGCAGGTTCTGGTGAATCAGGCGAGTCATTGACAATCGTTTGCAAGTTTCCTTGAGGCAGTTGGGGGTTATCTGTCAAACAAAACAAAAATAGTGGATAATTTAACGATTCAAAATAAGTATTTAAAAATACATAGCTTCGCAAAGGATTTAGATAATATAACGGAATTTAACACGTAAAACAATTCATCGAAACAAGAATATATATTTACCTTCGCTCGTAGAAGAGATGAATCCCTCATCAATGGCAGAGTGAGTTACATCCGATGAGTTGTTCCCATTTAAACATTCTTTAGTGACGTCTTCTGAAAAATAAACTCGATTAGATTAATGCATATTATATAAGAGGAGGCAACATTTTAATGACGTAATATACCTTGAAGGTCTGATTTTTTTGTTTTAAACGATGAATCCAAGTTTGATAAAACGCAATTTCTGTCTTTACTCGGGTCCTCATTCAGAAGCAGACATTGTGTAGATGATAACTTATGTTTTTGGGCTGTAAATTAAACAAATCACTTACAATGTGAAAAAAAATACAGGATGTGTTTTTACTATTACGGAGCTGGATGGTTTCAGTAGTCTTCTCGTTTGATCGAAAAGAATCTCCGGTCCATCTGCTCAAAATTGACTGAGCTGTGCTCACAGCGGAAGAATAAACGGGAAAATCAAGAGGAGAATCGGCTGCAGCAGTTGCCTCCTTCCAAATCAGGTGAAAGAAAAGCATAGCGCAGGTACCCTCGGTAACCGGTTCAAGTTCAACTTCAGAATCCATGAGAAAGGTCGTCAGGTGAAAATTCTCATCGTCGCTGCCTCTTCCATCATTAAACGATTGCTTTCCTCCGGGATTAGTGATTTTTAGACAGCCACCACGGTGACCACCAATTACAGGAATATGTAGAATGATGACCCCAAACATTCCTAAACAAGTAATGAATGAATACATTAATTGTTTTAGTAAAGAAGGCTTAACATAAAGTTTCTTAGCATAATAAGCCATTTACCAGGGAGAAAGTATTATTTTTTTGCGAAAGTGTATACAGTTCAGTTTTCGTAAATCATAATTCGGCAAACTAAAAGGTTTGTTGGGATAATATTTTTTTTTTGATCAGCCCTAACGGCCATTAGTATTAAAAATCCTTTTTATTCTTTAGGGACGAGGTACAGTAGTAAAAGTAGACTTTCAAGGACAAGGATTATTTTTTTTCTACTCCATTCCCAAAAGAATTCGAAGGGTAAAAGCGACCTGACTGAGTTCGACTTCTATCCACCGCACCGGCCTATAAAAGCTGAGATTTTCTATTTCTACTTTCAGTAGAGTTGGAAACCTCGAGCAGTAAACTGAGTGTCCCAGCCAGTCGTATTAAAGTCGGAGGAATTGGCGATTCTAACTGAATTCTTTCATGAACTGGGCAATCCAATGCAAACTGATCCAATGCCATAAAGACTTATTTATTGACAGCAGAGTTTAGATTTTATAAGATTCTAAAGTACTGAAATTTATTTAAGGAACTATTTAGTTGAGAACTGGTTAGATTTAGAGAACTTTAGTTAAGATTAGTTAAGAATTAAAGGTTAAGACGAAGCATTAGTTTAGAAATTCATATATTAATTTTCAGTCGAGAATTAGTTAAGATTAGTTAAGAATTAAGTATAAGATTAATTAAAGTATTTTAATAAAAACTCCTGCATATGCCTTTCATAATATAATAACAATAGTACACATATACCTGGCTTTTCAATTGGAGAATGATGAGGTTTCCAGTAGCCCCCTTTTTGGATCAGAAGAAGTTTATCACAGTGAACTTCAATAGTTGAAAGATCACAGTTTTTGGGAAACATGGAACAGAGTGCCAACTTTCCCAAGCCTTGCATTACATAAGGTTTAGCAGTCTCCAGATGCCTTCGTGAGAAATCAATTTGATGAACACCAGTAGGTGACCAAGTATCAGGTTCTAGAACAGGGTTAAGTGCTGCCAGAAGCACTGCTGACTCTGCATCAGTGGCAAGAAGCTGGGAAACATCCTAGATTTCTCAAAAACAAATATTTTCAGATATATATTTTTAAAAATCATAAAAAATAATGTACCACACATACCTGAGATGAGAGTGGGATTGGCATTTTCCATGGTTGATTGGCACCACACAGGAATTCCAAAATACTGCTGCCTTCATCTTTGTCAAGCTGTTTTCCCAGGACAGCACAAAAAGGTTCCTTCTTCCTGTCTCGTTTCAATGCACCAAGAAGCAACTCTTTCTCTAGAGTTGACAGCATTATTGGGTCATACTTTAACGTAATGGAGGGATTAAGCAATTATTTTTTGGCAAAGTGATGGCTAATATGTATTAGGAGGTAGGGACAATAAAAATTATATTCAACTTTCAAAGCTATAAAAACACGAGGTCGAGGTGTTGTCGTCTGCTCATAAAAGGCACAATTGCCGCCATTGGTATGAAATATGAATATGATTTAGAGGATTTGGGAATTGGGTTCATAACACGGTATTTATTGTTACGATGAATGCAATCAAACTCTTTGCTATTAGCATGCCATCATTATGTATATCTTTTTCCCTGGTAGGATTGATAACAAAAGTATTGAGAAATTGAAGAATTCCAAAACAGTCTCAAACTGTGTGTATAAATCCACACATAATATCGAGTGGCAAGTGTGGAAAATATTCTCATTAATTATCTTACGTCATACGTCGCTCATATTTCAATGTTTTTGGCATCGATAATTTGATACACACTATGGTTTCTATTTTAGGAGACATCGTCATCTAAGAGTTGTAAAAAGGTTTTGATGTACAGTACCCATCTTCTTTGAATTCTTTTACAACGAAACTGCCCTCATTTACGAAACCACCTTTGGTTCAAATTGACTATAATCCTGCGATATATAGAAAAATTCATTTTATACTCATAGACAACCAACATTTTAAACTATAAGTAGTACTCTATCATAGGCTGCGGCTTGCTCCGTTGCTCGATTTCCAAATGAGTAGGCTCGTTCAGTCGAATCGCAGAGAACCGAGTAGCCGTGCCTCAGTGCTGCTCGCCTCTGTCACCCAAAGATATCTTCCAGTTGGAGTTCACCGACAGACCCCAGAAGACCAGCACCAAGAATAGGAGTAAAATAGGAGAGCATCCCGAATGGTTGATACAGAACAGCAGTAGCATGTCCTCGTCGAATCCCAGAATGTTACGTAGGTAGAACGCCAGAACCGCTATAAATTTATCTGGTTGTTTGAAATAATTCAAATAAAATGCGAGATAAACAGTGAAAAATTAAGCCTTAATTCGCATTACATTGTAACAGAAACACTTGCAAAACTCGATTGATACGATAAAAATAATTGATCGGGGATGCCTCCTGATCACTTTCTTTAACAAGCGTCAATGAATTTATTTTTGTCTAGCATCATTGCGTACTATTTTAACGACGTATTTTTTATTTTACTTTTAAAATAGTAATCAAACCAAAGCAGCATGTATAATTTTTTATTGATTCATCCAAACAAAGACACACAAAAATTAAGACCCTGACATTTAAAAGGCCATCTAATCTCTATTTTTTCGCATAGCGGGCGGCAATCTCATCGTGCTCGACCATGATAGACTTAATGGCGTTTAATTCATCCCGGCAGCGTTCCTTATTCTTTCCTTCGATGACTACCAAGTTCTCATACTCGCTTAAGCCGATGTGGAAGTTATACTCCTTGCGCAGGCCTTTAATAACATTTCCTTGATGACGAGTTACGATCGCTCCGTGGTAGCGTTTCTCTATTTGGTAGGTCAGCGTACACGGAATGCTGTTGAGTATGTCTGCCGCTGGCAGCGGTCGCTTTGTCGGCAGGACCGGTCAACAGAATATCACCATCGCTCTCAACTGGTAGAGTCATTTTGATGCCGTATTCCTCCTGCAATCGGCGAATGTTGGAGAATTGATGGCCGATCACGAATCCTATATTTTCCGCTGGGACGAGCACTTTTGCTTCGACTTGGTTTTGCCGCTTCTCAATGGGAACGGTAACTGCTCGTAGAGGCACGTTCTTGGCCGAGGTAAAGCTTCCAACGATGGAGTCTTATTAACTCTTTCTTCTACCATTGGAACTCTCACTGCATCCACGAAGGACTTCTTTGCTTCTACCTTTGGAACAGTAGTATTGTCTGGAATGGGTTTCTTAGCTTTCCTGTCTATCTTTTTCTTTGAGACGAATTGAAAATTTGAAACTCATCTTCGTTTTTTGTGGCAAAAGGACTTATATTTTCTCAACTTCTTCCACAGACGTCTTCCTCTTTTCTTCGTCCCCTGGAAGAGTAGCACTCACTTTCTCTGAGCCCGGAAGTGCAGCAGTATCAGGACTCTTCTGGTCGTTAGCATCACATCATTTGAAGATAATAATGGTGCATTTTTATCATCGTCCTCCTCTTCGGGTGATGTCGGAAAATCCATAACCAAATTATATCAGTCTTCTTCTAATTATAGGCCTTGCCACATTGCTCTAAAAATATGTTAGTTCCCTGCTCGTGCGTCATTTATATCTACAGACGAACAGTATACATTGTGTAATAATAAGTAGTAGCGCATAGTAAATCGACTGAACATTTATAACAAGTATAAATTTTGATTTTTACAGCCGAACAGTATAAAGGCCGAACTCCAGCAGAGACCTAAAATACAGTAAACGTCTTTGTTTCTACATGATCGTAGCTGACTTTTGTTATAGATACTTGATTAGATATAAACATTTTAAAAGGCTGGCTTAACAAGGATTAAGGGTTTAGCATATTGTAAGCCTCGGGTAGATAATAATAAGTTTACCTAGACAAGTCGGTGATTTTTACCATATAACTTGATTAATCAGTGCTGTCCTACAATAATGAGCCGAGTGAGTGGCTAAGTGGTACAGCATAAATAAACTATATTTTCTTCTAACGTACATCCGATTTTCTACAAATATCTCGGAAGTTCGATACTGAATCATTCAATTTGATTTCATTACCGTACTAAATGTAGGTAAACTATCAAGTCTCATCCTGCCTATTAGTATGTTATTATCGCATATAATATCCTACACATTCCTGTATATCATGTATATTATGTAAGGAGTTGTACTAATAGTTATCAATATTATTTATTTCACGTACAGACAAATTCAAGCATGAAGCAATATCAACATCATATCCATACAGTAACTTTTCTTCTAATCAGCCATCTAACTCTCCATGCATGTTGGGAAAATCCTCCTTCTCGTAATGGACCTCCTGCCAATGGATTAGATTGGATAACAAACAACTTAATTCTCCCAAAAAATTCGAAGCTGGATGATGAAGCATCATTTCTTTTTCCCAGCTCCAAGTAATAGTATACAATAATATGACAAACACTGTGGTGTGTACTAATATAAATGAAATTGGAATGGTTGTACCGTAATTTATATTAAAAGAATCAACACGGATGAGAACCTTCGTCTGCCTACCGACCTCCTACCAAGCATCTACAACATTCAACTCTTACCATTCATTGAAGATGGAAGAACGGATGGCGAAGTGGATATTTTGATTGACTGCATCCGATCAACAAGAAATATTTCGTTTCACAGTGCTAATACTACCATCCAAGAAAGTTCAATCAAGGTAATAGGCAATTATCATAGGCCCTCCCCTATATTAAAAACGTGTACGGTATAGCGTGGTCAATTTTTAAAATGCGTAAAAGATAGTGAGATTTACATAATATATTGAATTTTGACAATGAAGGTTATTAATTTGGCTACCGGAGCTGAATTACCGATGGTTAATTTCTTTAACGAGCAAATATCTCGAGAAATTGTAACCATTCAGACTTCCACCGTACTCGAGCCTGGAAGACAGTATCAAGTATCCATGAAGTTCTCGTCTATTTTGAACAATTCAAGCTGGCCTCGAGGATTCTATCGAGCATCCTATGTGGAGAATGGCATAACAAAGTAATGTGTAAAACTTAAAACAGGATAGACTTTCATTTCCCTACCAATTGCATTACAGATATCTAGCCGCGACGCAATTTGAGCCTCCGCATGCCCGACGAGCTTTTCCATGCTTCGATGAACCCGGCTACAAAGCTCGTTTCTCCGTCACTTTGGGCCGAAAAAGAGTTATGAAAACAGCTAGTAATATGCGGCTTCTTAAAACATATGACATGTATTATGAGATTGCTTAGTTTTTTCCCCAGCGCGCCGTTTCCTATTTATTTTAAAACACTTTCTACTCATAGGACTGGAATGCCCGATTATGTTTGGGATTATTACGAAACATCTTCGCCTATGTCTTCTTACTTAGTGGCTTTTCTGGTTGCGGAATTTGAGGCCGTGCCGGCTTCTATCGGTTTGAATCGGGTGCCATTTAGAATTTGGACTCGGCCTGATTTTGTTTACAAAACTGGGTTTGGTTTATTTTTAGATTGTAGTATCAAACTATTATTACCTTAATCATATTTCGTTTCATAAATTTAAAATATTAGGTATAGCTTAGATCGCGCTCCACGGATCCAGCAATTTTTTGAGGATTATTTCGAAATTCCGTATGCCTATGCAAAGCAAGATTTAGCAGTAATAACAATGTTTTAATTCTTTTACCATTTCTACATACAATTTATTCTTACTATAAATATTTTATTACAACTATGAATATAGGCTATACCTGAAAAAGGACAAGGTTGGTACAATAGTAAACAATGATTGTCGACAATCATGTGAATTGAAACCTGCTAATGAACGTTTTACGAACATTGACTCTATTTAGGTGCAATGGAGAATTGGGGTCTGATTACTTTTGGGTGCGAATTTTTTTATTGAACGAGATCCTCGTTGATTTTTACGGAATATTTGTCATTTTTTAGCGAGAACATACTTTTGATTGATGAAGCCACCGCAAGTAGGATTCAATATCAAGACGTGGCCTCTGTCAATGCCCATGAACTGGCCCATCAGTGGTTTGGTAATTTGATGACGACCGAGTGGTGGAACACGATTTGGTTGAACGAAGGGTTCGCCACTTATTTCGAATACATTGGCATGGATGCGGTATTGGCTTATATTAGTATCAAATATAAAGCTAAAAGGAATGAAAAGTAAAACGTTTTGAAATTTTAGGTAGAGCCAGAGTGGATGGTAAAGGACCAGTTCATCGCAATCACGTTGCATAATGTATTCGGACCGGACAGTCTCGAAACGTCAAGACCTATTAACAAACCCGTGCAAGGCGCTCCAACTGAAATCAGTGCAGTATTTGATCAAATTAGCTACGACAAAGGCAGCTGTATCATTCGAATGATGTCTGATATACTTGGAGAACAAACTTTTAAAAAGGGCCTCACGCGCTTTCTGAATGACAGGTCTTAAAATCATTTATTAAACCAACCAAGTTAAACATAAGACACTTCATAAATTTACAATTGTACGGAAAATAGAGCTTTTAAAAACGCAGTGGAAGACGATTTATGGAAAGCGCTCAATGATCAGGCAATCGCGGATGGTGTTGTCTTACCCAGCTCAATGAAAGCTATAATGGATACCTGGACTTTGCAGATGGGTTACCCAGTCGTAAGCGTCGTCAGAAATTATGAATCCAATAGCGCCCTCATCTCTCAAGTAAACCTATATTTAAAATTGAACTTTTCAAATATTCATGCTATTTTAATTTTAAACGCAAAGGAACGATTCTTATTACGAAAATCCGAAAAACCATCAAACGATACCCACGTTTATCGTTGGTGGATCCCTCTTAGTTACGCAACTGAGAGCAATCCAAATGAAAGAAATGTAGATTGGCTCTCGGATGAAGAGCAATCTAAATCAATCTCTGTCCAAGGATCAAATAATAATCAATGGGTTCTCTTTAACATCGATCAAAAAAGTATGTACCAGAAATAGTTTCGAACTGCTCTGACTGTAAACTTGATTGTCTATCATACAATATATTATGAATTCTATAGATTATTACCGCGTTGCTTATGATGAAGTCAATTATGGGCTTCTTACGCGCCAGCTATCAACGGATCATACACAAATTTCGGTGACAAACAGAGGACAGCTTCTTGATGACGCTTTCAATTTGGCGTTGGCTAATTTGATTCCATATCAATGGGCTCTTGATGTCTCTCTCTATTTACAATTTGAAAAAGAATACGTTCCTTGGAGATCCGTCCTTACTGAGCTCGATTACATGGACATAATGCTGTACGGATTTCCAGATTCTGACTTGTGGAAGGTTTTTATAGATTGTCATTCAAATTTATTTTTCTCTTATCATTTTCTTTTCTTTTAAATGATACAATTTTTCTGCATTCATAGAGCTATTTAACAACGCTAGTTTTGCCTTACTATGAGCACGTCGAATTTTCGGAAAGTTCGACGGATACTCATCTGACAATCTATTCGCGGACTGATGCGCTTAATTGGGCTTGCAAGTTGGAGATCCCCGAATGTGTACGGAACGCTAAGGAAATATTCGCCGCTCTAATGGATCAGCCAGACTTGTACCTAAATATTTAAAATTATTATTATCCAATCATTAAATTTAATTTTGGATGTGTTTTATTCAATTTAAAATGGCATTATCTATATAGAAAAATATCGCCTAATCAGAGAAGCTTGGTTCTTCGAACAGGAGTCGAAAGCGGCGGAGAAAATGAATGGAATTTTGCTCTGGAACAATACAATATTACCGGAGACTCGGAATATTTAGTCGCTATGACTCAAACTAAACAGGTTGATCTTATAACAAGGTATGGCGATGTAAGGAGTACCTAATTAAATTCATCTATAGCACGTATGATATCGTTTTTTTTCTTCGGCACTATGATTATTTCTTCAAAAATACGTTTAAAAGTACATTGAAATGGATATAGAAGTTGGCGTAACTATTTGTATAAATATTTAGGACACTTGAAAAGCTGATTGAAAATCCACCCATTATAAAACGGAGCGATGTTGAAACATTGTTTACGAATGTTGCTTCAACTCCACTGGGAAATGGCATCGCATTCGATTTCCTGATCAACCGATGGAATGACATCTTAGCAGAGTATTGTTTAAACTCTTATATGTTATTCCGCTATTTTTTTTTATTGATGTTACATTATAGGCTTGGAGATTCGTATTTTGCCAGTTTTTACTATTCATTGAGCAGTCGCCTCAACAAGCAAAATGATTTAGAAAAGGTATATTTTATGAGGGAATGTACAAAACTATAAAAAAGAGATTAGTAATTTTAAGTATAATTTTTAAAAAGTGCATTTCCCACTTATATTCATTTTCAACTGTTTTGAATTATAAAAATTTTTATTATTACTATTTTTTACGATTCAAATAGTACTTGAGGCTACGTGATGATCATATCGACATTCTTGGCTCCTCCATTGTTGTTGAATCCGCTATAGAAAACGTTCAAATTAACATCAAATGGCTTGAATTCCATCAAGTCGAAATCGGAGATTGGCTTAAGGTAAGCATGAATTAAAAAAATCCTATTTATTTACACATCCATGATTCCATATTTGGTCACACATTTTTCCATAATCGTCAAATTTTAGCTTTAAGTATTATTATCTGTTAATTGATTCATTTTCGTATACCTATTCAGAATCCTACAACAACAACGACCACTACCGCTCGTGTAACGCCTTCTGGAGCCAATAAATGGGGCCCGAATTATCTAACGCCTTTATTGACCATCTTAACAATAATTTTCTTAATGGCTACGGATTATTGATATTTTAATAATACCTACCAACAAATAGGCCTACCGTACAAGTCCGAATTATCAATCATAATAGTATAGTATTATAATATGTTTAAAGTAAATTAGCTCCTGTTGAAAATATCGTTTTACTACCGCAGAACTTAACTCTAGAACTTGAAAGATAATTTTAAATGAAGTACATATACATAAATATACTTGATTTGTGTTTATATCATGGGTTTTTGCCTTTTGATCATCACTTTTTTAAGCGGTATTTCCTTTTCTCTCTTCCTAACTTGGTGCGGTACCCCTACATCTACTTTCCTTTCTCTATTCCTTAGGAGCTCTGGCAATGAGTCAAATATTTGTTATGTCCAGTCACGTAACTTCGTGATTCAACAGGTTCGTCGTTTGTACTAGTTGATTGGGCATAGATAAAGGTTTATCATAGAAAACCCACGATTTTAAGATAGCGGAAAGATTTAATTTCCGATGTCGTAATCAGGATGTTAATTATTATTATTTTATTAAATTTTATAAAAGTGAAACATTTTCCGTATGAACTGCTATTAGCATGTATACGATCTCATTGGATTCACACGTTTCGTTTTATTACCATGAATGAACATGCGGCTAGTTCGAACAATGAAAATGAATAAAAATAGTTCGACACGACGGGATCAAATTATAAATGCTGATGTAACTTTTGTGTACGGTAGGATGCATGCGGAACTATGAATTCAACGTTTGAAGGGCGTCGAACTCTTATATCTTACATTTTATATTTTAAAATAAGTTCCAACTTGTAATATACATACCCTAAACAGTACATGTACATGTGTATCGTACACAGTACAATACAAAGACACATTCCTAGAACAAACAAACATTTCATACTCCATCTTGATTATGAATAGCCAACAATCTTGGTAAACAATGGGTTACAATAAAAACGTTTCTAAAATATAATATAGTTCTTCCCTCAGTTGATTTCGAAGCGGTATTGAAAGAGAAAGCTAAATAAATTGCGGTGAACACTTCATGCGCAAATAATTTCTTGGTGTGCTATAGATGCAAAAAAGTGCAATTAAATAAACAGTTTCTTATCAACTATTATCAACGTTATAAGGTAAAACTACACATGATTGAATTTTTGCTTCATTTACTATCAAATACTTTATAGGTTCCCCGTTGATATTTTTTAGTGTGGAAATGCGACAAATACTTAAAGAAGCCGTTTTGGTTACGGTGCTTTTTAACAAATGTTTGGCCATTATTATTGATTCACCCAATCAAAGTATAGGTCCATCAGATAATGGCTTAGATTGGACTCTTAGTCCTAGTGCTTTGAATTCACTTGATCTTGAAGGAATTCTGTTTCAGCACCAAAGTTCCGTTGGTAATTCAGGATCATCATCACTAACTGGATTTGTAAAAGATAATATTAAGAAGAATACCATCGATGAGACTTCAAAAGATATTAAGTAAATCATCAGTTACTCGTTCATTTCCTTTTTTTTTATATATATAGACCACAAAACTTAGTTACTTATATAGAGGATGACACGCAGAAATTATTAATGTTTTTTTTAAATATCTGTTGCATAGTAGAGAAGTGAAAGATTTTCGGCTACCCAACGACGTCTTGCCTAACTTGTACAGCATTCAACTGTTACCGCACCTAGAGAACGCTACAACGGACGGTCAAGTGGACATCCTAGTGGATTGCATCAAGGAAACCAAGAATATTTCACTTAATAGCCGTGAAATAAATATTCATGAACAATCCATTAAAGTAAGGTTTATAACTTTCTTATAAAGAGTAAAAGTTTTAAAATTAAAAATCTTTAACCATGAACAGATAACTAACACGGCAACCGGTTTTGAGATGTCGGTAGAAAAATTCATCGACGAACAAATAGAGAGAGAAATGATCATCATTCAATTAAAAGAACTTCTTGAACCTGGGAGGCAATATCAAATCTCTCTTAAATTCGTTTCTAAACTGAATATCGGTGGTAGTGGATTTTTCAGAGTTTCCTACGTTGAAAATAATACTACAAAGTATATGCGCCTTGATAGGACTGAGCGTAACGTAACTTCGCTAATTAAAATATATTTCTAATAAGGTACTTGGCAGCAACGCAGTTTGAAAGTACTCATGCGCGTCGAGCGTTCCCATGCTTCGACGAGCCCAACTTCAAAGCTCGATTCTCTGTCACTTTGGGCCGTAAAGTATCCATGAAAACGGCAAGCAATATGCGCATCGTCAGAACTTCGGATATGTAAAATTTTCATAGATTGAAACAAATAAATTTAAATAGCAGTATTATTTAAAAATATGAAGGATGGGGATGCCTGGCTATGTCTGGGATTGTTACGAAACATCGGTGATCATGTCTTCTTACTTGGTCGCATTTTTAGTATCGGAATTTGTGGCGGTTCCATCACCTCCCGGTCTATACAGAATACCTTTCCGCATCTGGACTCGGCCAGACTATGTCAATCAAACTCAGTATCTACACAATTATACGTTAACTTACTATACCAGCCATTTTCCATGTTAATTTTTTAATTTGATTAGATACTCTTTGGATAGAGCGCCAAGAATTCAAAAATATTTTGAAGAGTACTTTGAAATTCCTTTTGCATTGTCTAAGCAGGATTTCATGGTAATTTGTATAGCTATATTCCATTAAAATGGTTTGTATAAAGTAGAAAAATGACGAGTTTATTGTTTTAATTATATAGGCAATTCAGGGATTTGGAGGTATATTTACATGTTTTACCAAACCTATTTTCGTTGTTCAAGTATTTTCAAAACCATCCATTACAATTTCTAACTAGGTGCTATGGAAAACTGGGGGCTGGTGACTTTTGGGTAATGCTTAAAAAATAGTTTTATTTTATATTGATTTTACACGACATGTATGAATAGCATATTGCTGCTTTTATATCTTATTTGTTCTTAACTTTTATAGAGAAAGGTATTTATTGGTGGATCCTATGAAAACCAAGAGAGTCGATTGGCAAGTGACGGCCGAAATCACATCTCACGAACTGGCACATCAGTGGTTTGGCAATTTAATGACGACGGACTGGTGGGATACCATCTGGTTGAACGAAGGCTTTGCAAGCTATTTTACACCACTTGGCGTAGATGCTGTACTATATAAAAGCACAATGAAATAAGCGGGCAATAATCATGATATATTATGTTTGTGTATATTTCAAGGTGGAACCGGATTGGTTAGTTGCAGAGCAATTCCTTACTAATTTTTTGCAGTGGGTGCTCCAGTATGATAGTCTAGAAAACTCACGGCCAATAAGCATGCCTGTGGTAGATCCGGCAAAAATTGACAATATGTTTGATCGCATTACCTATGTGAAAGGTACGGTATTATACTCATGACTAGGAAAATACTGTATTACATAAAACTTAATTGAGTTTGCATAATACGGTATATGATGTTAACCTTAATTTTTTTTATAGCTTCACATTCAAAATTTTCTGTTTGGCTCGTATTATTTTTGCATTTTTGCTTCTTGCAGGTGGATCTGTTATACGTATGATGGCTGATTTTCTAGGCAAAGAAACGTTTCGCCTTGGATTGAAGCGCTTTTTAAACGATAGGTATCTTGTATCAATTAATCGTCCAGATAAAACAACAACATATGAATCAATTACGAGACTTTAACTAAAACCCTTATGCATACGACATTTTGTTTAGCTTGATAATGCGTTCTTATTTAGGGCTTTTGGAAATGCCGTTCAGGATGACTTATGGCATGCTTTACAAGACCAAGCTATGGAAGATCACGTTCCATTACCTGGTCATGTAAAAGATATTATGGATTCGTGGACTCTGCAGATGGGTTTCCCAGTTATCAACGTAACCAGAAACTATGGTCAAAATACTACTCACATTACACAAGTATGTATTTCTTGAAATATACTTTTGTATTATGTACACAACTCATAATAAATAATGCATAAGGAGCGGTTCTTATCAAGGAAAAACGTAAATGGTAGTCAAGATGCTCACATCTACCGATGGTGGGTTCCCTTGACCTACGTAACTGAAAATAATCCTACGAAAAAAATCTCCACTTGGCTTACGAATATGGAAAATCACAAGACCATTGTTATCGAAGGGGATTCTAGCGATAATTGGGTTCTTGTCAACGTCGACCAGCAAAGTAAAAGCTATAAATTAAACCTATATAATAAGCATAACATCTTATCTGTGTTGGTTAGACTATTATAGGGTGACTTATGACGAAAAAAATTACGAGCTCCTCAACCATCAATTGATCTCGGATCATCAAATTATTTCCAAACTAAATCGAGCTCAAATCCTGGACGATGCTTTCAATTTAGCTTTAGCCGACATGATACCTTATTCATGGGCATTGAATATCTCTACCTATTTGAAGCATGAAAGAGATTATGTTCCTTGGAGAGCTGTCCTCTCGGAATTAGATTACCTAGATGTTATGCTCTATGGATCTCCCAAGTTTGATGATTGGAAAGTAAATAAAACTGAAGTCAACTATGCGCGTGCACAGAATTCTAAATAATATTCAATTTCGTAGAATTATTTGTCTGGATTGTTTCGGCCCTATTTCGAACATGTTGGATTCGCAGAGACGTCTTTTGACTCTCATTTGACCATCTTATCAAGGATTGATGCTTTGAACTGGGCCTGTAAAGTCGGCGTTCCGAGTTGCGTTTCTCAGGTCAAAAACCGATTCAAGGCTCATATGAAGCAACCTGATGAGTAATTCATTTTTAGTAAAATAACGATGTATTTGAACTGCTTGTTAAATTTGATTCAAAATATTTTAAGGCACATTTCACCTAATCAGCGGAGCCAGATTTTGCGCTATGGTGTTGAATACGGAGGGAAAAAAGAATGGGATTTTGCATGGCAACAGTACAACTTGACTGGAGATACTGAATATCTGATTGCTATGATAAAAACCAGACAAACTAACATCATAGAAAAGTAAACTTTACTTTTTAACTACGAAATTGACAATAATTTGATTGATTTCATATTAATTTTGGTAAAAGTATGCTAGAGCTTGTTATTGACCCTACTGGACTTGTTCGTGAACACGGTCATTCAGATATGGTTTTTAGATATATTGCCGGTACACCTTTGGGAAATATGATGGCATTCAAGTTTTTAACAGATCGATGGGATGACATCAAAGCTCAGTATATTATACATGTTCCTTATTTTACAAAAAATTGGAATGTGCAAATTTTAAAGAAATGCATCTGTAATTAATTCTTGCAATAAAAACAGACTCGGAAGCGGAGCATTGGTTAGGTTTTATACCTCTCTTCATGGGCGAATCAACAACCAGAATGATATGGACAGGGTAAGAAAACAAAACAAAACCTATTAAGAATGCATAGAATTATGCCACATAATTTTTTTTACCATTTTAAATAATTGTAATCGTATTGCATCATACATACATTTATTACAAATAATCTCATACATTTTGTATGACATCATACTTTTTTTTTTAGTTTGTCAAACTACGAGATGATCACTACGACATTCTTGGCTCATCGAGTGAGGCAGAGTCGGCCATACAAACCGTTCAAAATAATATTAAATGGGTGACTACGAACAGGAAAGAGATAGAAGACTGGATTGAGGTATTTTAAAAAGAACTTGGTTGAAGGCTACCGAGCAAAATATTATAATCAGTTTACATTTTTTTTCACACCATTTCAGAGGTTCGTCGTTAAGAAGGAAGAATACGTCTGGATAGAAGATGAGATAACTTCAATAGCGCCGGTGTCTTCAACGACTACATTGACAACCCAAAAACCGATTAGTAAAAGTCCCAAGACTAGCAAAACTAAAAAGCCTGCCAAGTCATCCGCCCCGGAGAAAAATACTTTGTACCATTTTTCTATGGTGATGATTCCTCAGTTGATTGTTATTGTCTTGCTGAGGCAAGGATTTTTGTAAATCTATTGAGAATTCAATCAAGCACACTGTGCAAATTATAGTAGCTGAGCGTTTTAAAAAATGGGATAGATGAATATAAAAGTTTCTACAATGCGCCAGAGTACTACCATAGTCTATTATTGAAAATACAACTGATATGTGAATCATTATTATTAAACAAATTTTGCCTCATAATAATCCCATTTTGCTTTCAGCGCGATTTTTCAAGTTATACGTTCTCTTCTCTAATAAAACATGAAATCTTGCTGTAAAGTGCCTTGTTGTAAAAACAATTAATGGTAATAACGTTCCGTAAATCCTTTTCGGTAACGGCTGGCTAGTTAGTAGAGAGTGAAGAGTCGAGTTCAAGCCAACGAGATTTTCAAGCTGAGTATCGAGCGGCCTAAACTTTCTTTTGAATGAGAAAATCGTATGCCACAGCCTAGAAGTCATATAATGTGCTTGGAACTATAGTAAGTAAATAACGAAGGGATGACGAGTACCGCTACAGAACACTACAGAACGGTTGATAATGAAAAGAAGGCATCAAAAAGACGAAAGCTGAGATCTTCCCGAATGGTGTAGAAAGGAGCTCGAAGTTAATGACTTGGTTCAGCGCTAAAGTGATCTCTGCCCAAAAGGTTCCATTCTTAAATGCGCGCCTTCTCTCTCATCTCTACTTACTCTTTCGTTCTACAGCATTGATGGCAGTATTTCCTATTCAACCAGGTAATTCATTTTTTTAAGAATTGGATATTTCTTTACTTTCATTGAATCTTTTTTTTTATGGATTCCATTTAAATTCGAATCTATTTTCGTTCGTCGCAACAAAGCCCCTTATCATTAGTGAACACTGCTTACCTTGTAGCGATATAAACTTAGCCTATATGAAACTTTTATGCGCAAAGTTCAACTTTAAATTTGCTTCGTCATTGAAAATTTAATTTGATGATGTTGCATCACGGTCCTGATTACAAAAAAATTACACAAACAACAGCATAGTCTACCAGCCCGTATTCATGTGGGTTGGAGATAAGATATTGAGCGCCGTATCAAATAATTTTTTTAATAAGAACATACAAATAATATATATTGACTGCATTGGCAGGGAACCGATAGTCGAAGAAGAATATATGTTTTAATATCTGAAATGGCAGTCCAACAACTTATTTCTAACTGGTTTTCGGCGTCATCTATATTCAATTTAACCACTTACAATGTCCTTATTATTGCTGTTTTGACTATTATATTTGTGTTAGCGGTTAAAAGAATACAGTATGTTCGACGAATCAACAAAGTTCCGGGCATACCAGGAGGATATACCATATTGGGCAACGCGGTCGATGTAAGTAAACTGTCGTTTACATCACCTTATTATGCCATATAAATTGGTCTAACTGTAAAAAAATAAATAAATAATAAGTTGGCTTCACCTTCTCGATCCTTAAATGTACTGTGGCAGGAATTGCGCAATGAGCCAGCTTGAAGCTCTTCCTTTTTTAGAGTTACCTGTTGCTCAATATAGATTTTTTTAAATTAGCCTTTATTTTGCTTTTAAAATAATATATGTAACGTAGTTTTTTTTTAAACTAGTGTTTATCAAGTAAAATTTGAAGGCTACCTTTGTATTATCTCATCATCGGCCACGCTGATGGACATTACAACATAACGATAACATTTATTTCCTTTTTTTATTTTCTTTTAGATGATTGGTGTGAAACCGGAATGTAAGTATGGGCTTTTTTAACAGTTGCTATATTTACAGGCTGGATGGAACACCTATTAGATTCATTTTTTAAAAATAAAATACGCTAGTTTTCTTCGATTATGCCATGGCTCCGATGGCTTTCATGAACTCCCCAGTTGTACGAATTTGGGGTGGACCGATCCCACTTTTCTTTGTGAGCAAAGCAGAAGGCTTTGAAGTTTGTAACATTCTTCTTTTTTAATGAATCATATGACTGTCCCAAGTCTTTAAAACAATTTTAAATACATTTTACAGGTGATAATGAGTAGTAACAAGTTAATCGACAAAAGTGACGAATACCGTTTTATGCATCCGTGGCTTGGTACGGGTCTCCTCACAAGCACAGGTATAACGTATAAGCGCATTTGATTTTTATTCTATGAGAAAATAAATAAAAATTTTCGAAATATTCAATATGATTTCCACAGGTGCCAAGTGGCAATCTCGTAGGAAATTGTTGACTCCAGCATTCCATTTTAAGATCCTGGAAGATTTCGTTCACGTATTCAATCATCATAGTAATATCCTCATCAAACAACTGGATCAAGCTGTTCAATCCAACCGCGACTTGAATATTTATCCATTCATCACTCGTTGCACGCTCGATATTATTTGTGGTATAGGCTATACTATAACAGTTATAAAAGCAGTGCACTATTTTCGTTGTGTTAATTATTTAAAAATGTTCTACAATCGTATTATGTTAACTTTACAGAATCAGCCATGGGATGCAGCGTGAATGCTCAAACTGACAAAGAATCAGAATACGTAAAGGCTGTCTACGAGTAAGTCATATTACATAATCAATATATTAGCTTATGCTCAAACATAGGCCTACTATATGAATGGTAAAATTTAATTGATTTTTTTAAAAATTGCATTGTATAGTATGGGCCGGATAATCCAGAAAAGAATCATTCATCCGTGGTTACAGCCTGAAATACTCTTCAAACTCACTGCCGACAGTAAAATACAAGAAAAATCACTTCGAATTCTACATGGATTTACTTATCAAGTTTGTAATTTGATTCTTATTTACACGAGTTTCATTGTTTCATGTGTTTTTCTAAATAGGTAATTCAAACAAGGAAGCAGGAATTTAAACAACGAAAAGCCCAAAATTCGACATCGTCGGAAAGCATTCAAAGTGATGACGATGCATTTTTAACAAGTATATTTATTTAAAAAATAATAGTAGTTATCAGTTCATTACTAAGCGCCTTGTCTTTAGAAAAAAGACGCCTAGCTTTCTTAGATTTATTAATTGAGGCATCAGAAGATGGAACGGTACTCTCCGATGTTGACATCCGTGAGGAAGTGGATACTTTTATGTTTGAGGTCATACGAATGGGCATTTAAAATATTTACACGAACAAGAATTCCATTTCCAATATCCATTATAGGGTCACGATACAACCACAGCCGCTATAAACTGGTCATTGCTTTGCATTGGTAGCACTCCGCTCATTCAGGTAATTCACAAATGTAACATATATTATGATTATATCACATTATTTTTCATACATATCGACATTTGCTCATATAAAGGAGCAAATAAATGAAGAGCTGGAGCGAGTCTTTGGTGATTCCGACAGACCCGTTGCAATGGCAGATCTTAGCGAGTTGAAATATCTCGAATGCTGTATTAAAGAAGCATTAAGGCTCTATCCCTCGGTTCCTATAATGGGCCGTACTTTATGCGAGGATACCAATATAAGTAAATATTTACCATTCTGATTCATAAAGGGTCGAAAGGTTTTAAAATGCGCATATTTATTTTAAGTGGGCTACGATATACCGGCTGGATGTTCTGTGTGGATGGCTCCTTATATGCTTCACCGAGATCCCACCCATTTTCCGGATCCTGAGCTCTACAAACCGGAAAGATTTTTCCCGGAGAACGTAAAAGGACGTCACCCATATGCTTACGTTCCTTTTAGCGCGGGAGCGCGTAATTGCATCGGTATTATATGTTTACAATATAATGATAAGAAAATTTGCTGAAACTCTCTACGTATAGGTCAGAAATTTGCTTTGATGGAAGAGAAGGTCTTGTTGGCATCGATTTTGCGCCGCTTTACGGTCCAGTCTATTTCAAAACGTGAAGAACTTATTCTTACGGGAGAACTGATTCTTCGCCCTCGAGACGGAATAATGCTCCGACTCATTCCGAAAACAAATTGATGGAAGTTGTTCCGATAGTTGGTTAATATTTAACAAATTAATTTTAAGAACCACTTTTCATAATAACAGTACATCAAGTGGACCATGTTTAAAAATAGTTTCATCATTTGAATTAAACACGCAACTTAAAAGGGTACTGTAAACAACACGAGTATGACTGTATGACTATGACACCATTCGGCTTTGTAAGTTAGAAGCATGGCTAGAGCAGCACCGACCATTTAAATATTAGAATAAAATAAAAAGGACTCCTTCTTAACTATTCATTTAATATATTTAAAATTTATCTTCAGACCACCTCGGACCACATGCAACAGTATTTTAAACTAGAATTCACTCTATGTCTCGCGTGTTTACATTTTTTGTCAAAAAAGAAGTGAAAACGAGATCATTTTACTTGGTACGTAAACGCCATGAAATAATTGCGAATGGATCAAGTTTGCCATCTGCGCTTTATTACGTAATACTTGGAGCAACTATAAAAAGTTGATGGCTAATAACAAACTGAATATGTTATGCTGATGATGATGATAGCATCTAGCACCGCGGTGAAGTATATCACACTGATTACGAGAGGAGTTGTGAAGCACCGGAACATGCACGTATTGCTCAATACTGCATTCAACCGACATGAATCAGGAGCTGGAAAACTTTTCTTTAACTAGTCTAATTTTTTCTATCAGTATACTTTTTGGAACCACCAAAGTAACATTAACTAAATGAAAATGCGAATCTTATTAGGGCTCTGTCTTGTCTGCTTTATAAACTGTACTGGAACTGGTAAGGACTTTTAAAAATTATTACGTGTTATTACGTTAAAAAAATTCGCCTTACAACATTATAATAACCTATCTATAATAATCTAAAACTAATTTACATGCTGAACGGAATTTTCTCCTGAGCAGGCGCCCTGATACCACGACTTCCAGCGGCTGTCCTACTTTCGAGAGAAGACTGGCCGACTATCGACCCAAAGATTGTCGGTGGCAGCCCGGCTACTGTCGGCGAGTTCCCCTATCAGATCTCTTTGCAGCGTCAATCAGGATTCGGTTGGTCTCATATTTGCGGAGGATCCATCTATAGTGAATGGGCCATTCTTGGCGCTGCTCACTGCGTTCAGTTGTAATTATTGCATCCCATTTTATTTTTTAATTAAAAATAATTAATGCGATAAAAATGGTTGATTTTCTTTACTTTAGTCCCATCAACAGCCTTCGAATTGTTGCAGGCCTTTACAGCCTAACTTCATTACAAGACAATGCGCAAACCAAATACCTTTCTACCATAACAGTTCATCCTTTATACAACTCAGATACGAGCGAAAACGATATTGCTATTCTTCAAGTAAAATTTCTTAATCATGTTATATATTTTAAATAATTACATATGTCAGGTACTTCTATTTTCATGCTGTGTTCTAGCGCTACTGTTATTAGGCCGAGAGTAGTTAGAATAAGTTACCTTTATATAGGTGCAATAAGATATACAAAGGACAAGACATTTCTATATACAGATCATGTATATAAAAAAAAGTGAGCGTCTAAGATAAGACACGTCCTTAACTCGTAGCCAGCAAAAAAAAAATCTCGCGTGATGACTCGTCTTTTTTTATTGCCATTCAGTTGAGAAATCCACTGACGTTTAACCGCTATGTTGTCGGTGTTAATCTGCCACCTCAAGGATATCGACCTGCCGATGGTACCATTTGCACAGTAACCGGATGGGGCGTTCAGAGCGTAAGACATTCAAAAACTAATATTAGACTATACAAATATTTCCTTCGTAGTTAAATAAATAGAATTAAAACGAGTTTTACTGACAGGCTAGTGAAACTATTGTGAGCGATATTTTACGTCAAGTTGATGTACCCATTGTTCCAGATGCGCAATGCAAAAATAGCTACGGGTCTAACAACATTTTGCCTGGAATGATTTGTGCTGGCTTCAAAACAGGTTGGTTTATGAATTCAATCAGTACAATGGAATCAAACAAGATCTTTTATATATTTATGACACTTAGAATTGAGCTATTTATTACCTTTCTAGCACTTTTTAAAATGGCAATAAAACCCAGAATGAAATATCAAGTCACTCAACCGACCGGAATTAAGTTTTAAAATTATCAATATTTTATTTTTATTAAACTATAGGAGGTGCTGATTCTTGTCAAGGTGACAGTGGAGGCCCATTGGTCATTAAGGGGACGCAGACACAAGTCGGTATCGTTTCCTGGGGTGATAGTTGCGCACTTCCGAAATATTACGGTACGTGTCGACTAAATGCACGTCTAGCTCAATTTTACTCATAGCTTCTCTTTGCTTAAATTCAACGGTGCGTGAAAACAGGAGTTTACACATTAGTACCAAGCTACATCGATTGGATTAAAAATCAAACACTCAACATCAATAACAGAGCTCCATCAAACAATGCTGCCTCCACGCTAGGACTATTTACCCTTAAGACTGTTATGCCCGTTCTATTATTATCCAAAATAATGAGTTATTGATTCTTTTTTTAAAATGCGATTTAGGATAATGATAGCTACTGAAAATAATTTTGATTCAACAGGTTTTCCCATGACCGGGAAAACGCAGATTAAACATAAATGAACTATAATATCATATAGAATATGTTAAGTTACACATTAAACCATAGTCAATAAGATGTTTTTGTACAATCAGCTTTCTTGACCATATTTCAAAATTTAAATAAAACTCCTTCAAAAATATTTCTATAAATATAGCTTCATTTCCTATGTTATTAAAAATATTCTAGGTTATGTAGAATGTGCGGCACATATCCTATCCTGATATTTATGAGTCACGAGAAACGTTTAACGCAGTACCATCTGTGTATGTATAACGAAACCCAGAAAGGGCATACAGCAATATTATCAGCAAGTATAACTTCCAAATGATTAATACACTATAGATGGGAATACGCTTTTAAGTTAGGCGAACACTGACATGTTGTAATACAGGTATTTTAACTAAATTACAAGTTCACATAGTAAATATTAGCTCACACAACCTCTTGGAGCCATACTTTGTAGTCTATACGTTATACATTCAAATCTACAGATGCATATTTTATTACAGGGTCAAAATCGTGTCAATTATACAATTGGTCGGTCGATTTTTTCAAGTCATGAAAGGCAACATTGTGTAGGAAAAGGAAAAAAGATTACCTCTAGCTATTATAGAGATTTTAAATCACTTGTGAATAGGAAAACTTAAGGCCTTTTAATTCGGGGTTGACTGATGGAAGGGGCGAGACTAGTCGGTCACCTCTGCTGCCATCATGGCTACTGTCCATCGCTTGGTAGGATGCGGAGTCGCCAAGAATTTTTGGCCGTACATTTCGAAGCTCACGGGAGCCGCCACGGGGTCGTCCTCTCGCATTGCTTCATCCGTAGACGACACAGTCGGACAAAGTGTTCGCTCTGGATTGGCATTTTCGTCAACCTTGGGGGAAAAATTGTTTAAAATAGGGGACAAATATAAAAAATCAATTCAGAGCTTACCTACCTTTGGAATGAATCCCTGATGATCTTGTTGTTGCTGATGATTTTGATCCTTCATGCTCGAGTGGTATCGGCCAATGTGAGTTTTAAGGTGGTCCGATTGTTTGAATTTCTGTTCAAAGACCGAAATTATTAATTATAAATGGAAAAGACAATAAATGAGCTTACTAGTAAGGGATAAATAATGTAGCAACATAGCAAAAATGTACAAATTTTGATTACAGAATTATTTCATAAAAAATGCTTTTTAAAACCCACAATAATAGGCTGTTCAATTTAAAATATTAAAATTAAAATAAAATGCCTTTTAATATTTAGTTAGAAACAGTGGCGTATGCGCGTAACCAGAAGAGAGGCCGAGGGGAAATCGCCACCCATTGATAAAAAAAAAGAATTTAGTTTCGGAAAATTAAGATAGGATGCCATCAAGGTATTAAATATATGGAACCGAAAAAAAAATCTAGGACTAGCGACAATACAATGTCATCTCTAGGTCCCTTACACTAATACATTTTTTTTTCTTAAATACCCTTCGAAAGGATATTTAATTTTTAAAAAAGGTAGAGTTTATAATTTAGAAAAAAGAAAAATTATCCGCGAATAACTATCTTAGGTGCGCTAAAAAAGAAACTGATGCTGTAAACATTCATCTTTGTAATGAATTAATGATTTTGTAGAACGAATCTTCTTTGCTATCTCACACGTATTACAAATACGGGATTGTGAATCTTGTGCTCTCCAGCTATAATGATACTATGTGACCCAGTGTACATATATTATGTCCCCTGCGAATTGTAAGCCTAAACTCTACGCCCATGGGACATATAGGACGCAAAAAGGACTATACCTGTGTCCCCTCGTTTACCTTGAACTGCTCATCGAAGCAAGGCACTAGGGATTGATAAAAAGCTTTCTACAAGGTCATTTTGCTTGCATTGCTCTTACTTCTACGAAGGAATAAAAGGAAGAGAGGAGCCCCTCAGAATTTCAGTCGTTTACTGGATAGCGTAGAAAAAAGACGTTCTAGAGGTGCTCATTTCGGTCAAAGACCTAGGTGAACACTTTAAGAATACGGCTTTTTTAAACGCCTTACCAGTAATAGCTTATAGTTAAGTAAAGAAATAATTAAGTAATATTTAAGTGAAGATTTCCAATTGACAAACTAATTTTTTAAGTTTAAATTTCGAATTATCTACAATAAAAAAAACTACTAGTCTATAATTGCATAAGGAAAAAGCCCTATATTAATATGATATGGATGTATATAAGTATAGTTTAAGACAATAATACCTTTGGACAGAAATTGCAGCTGAAAGACCGACATTCTGAATGTATGTCACTAATATGCCTCCTCAGGTTCCAATAGGAATTGAATCGCTGAATAATAGAAATAGTTAATATGAAATGTTAATAATGTTTAAGGAAAATATAATAATTAATATGTATACATACTTTGGGGCATTGAGGACATTGGAATGGTCTTTCTCCAGTATGAATTCTTTCATGGTTCTTGACTTTGACATTTTGATCAAAACCCTGAGAATTTTAAAAGTTTTAAGTACACACAATATGTCAAAAAATACAGTTTAAATTTTTCTTACCTTGTTGCAGTACTGACACTTAAAAGGTTTACCAACAGTGTGTATTTGTAAGTGGGCCATCTTCCGTTTTTCATTCATAGTCTAGAATAAATATAATACAAAAGTTAAAGATATTTTCATGAGCAAAAACGTTACCAACTAAGCCAAACCTTGCAACATATGGGACAAGTGAATGAAGGCTTCACAATGGATGTCTAAAAAATTGCAAATGAGAGTATAATCACAATGTACTCTTACTACAACATTCATTCATTAACTCTCACCATTTCATTTCTTGCTGGGAAATCTAATTATATCGAAAAGGACGATTAATTGTGCGTATATTTACACAAATGTTGACGTTAGCTTGGTATGAAGCAACACCTTTTCATTTAGCTGTCATTATTCTATATTCGTCTGCTAGCGTTACTACCATGCGCCCCTAGCGGTCAAATATTTCAACTGATTTAAACGCGATTTTTTTTTTCATCTTTTTCCACTTTTGATTAGAACAAAAGGAAGTAAAGAGTTTTTATTAGAGAAATAACAGGGTCCATTTAGAATATATTTTTAAAACTAAAATATAAATATATACCCATAAAGGATTTACAGATTGTTATATTTTCCTTTATACGGCTATTCTCCTTGAGCTATACGTATTTCTAATACGCAACATTTAAAACAATATAGCGCAAGTTATTGTTGCTTTGCCCATTTCCTAAATATTCATCACAATATTTAGGAAAAAAATATTTTTGTCAACGTAAATAAATTTGAAAGTGTCCTCGTTCTGAAAAACGGGACAGTGTTACCGTAGTAATGACGCGCTAAGAAGCTTGCGCCAGTGCCCACATTTTGTGACTGCAGATGGCTGAGCGCTGTGATTGAACTTAAATGAATTAAATGAATGATAAAAGTAAAATATTCTCCAGGTGAGGCTCGAACTCACGACCTCGGCATAACTCATCAGGTTACTGTTATATAAGTACCATGCGCTAACCAACTGCGCCACTGGAGACATTCAAGTCATATCATTACATAGTATTTATTAGCTTATACAGCAAATAGAATATAAAATAATACTTCTCATACTGCTTTAAAAATATTTTTTAAAATAATTTACTCAATATTGACGTAGTCTGTTATGTGAAGCCTTCATTCATACCTATTCCAGGGATCCGACTTCCTCCACACCGCACAGCTCGCTATGCGCATAGCGCATTGTATTTACCGCGCTCTTAACTGATCTAATATTTCTTTTTAGCGTAATAATGATCCGCGGCAAAAACTACTTATTTTTTAAATAACACGACGGTTTCAAGTTTACGTGGAGAATTAAGTACATATCTGAGAGCTGAATGGTTATATTTTTGTAAATTTATCTGATTCAAAATTTAAATCCAGAACATTCACGAGCCATTGCTTCAATTGATCAATTTCGTTGAAATCCCCAGTTTGTTTTTCCGGTGATAGTTACGTGTGGCAAATGGAATTCATCATTGAGTTGTTTCAACTGAAGGTCGATCTGTTGACTATCAAGCCAATCTTGGCGCAGGTGAGGCTCACCTGGTCCCCACATCTCAGAAGGCTTCGTAACCTGTCTTATTTCCTTAGTATTATCAATAAACATAATCAAGTTGAGTCACTTTATTAAAGAACTGTGGTTATACTCCTCTTCTCCAATATTTGAAGGTCATGTACAAGGCTACTAATGGAACGGGAAGAATTACTATAAGAAGGAGAGCCCATCCTATACAACAAATAGGTTTCGTTACATAACGCGTCTTTGTATAACTGTTTAACATAGTTCTTTAAAAATTACCTATGCCAATGGCCCAATCTGGATAAGGATTAGGTCCCATCATAGGATTTTTAAATGTTCCCATTGAAAAGCAAAATATAGCCTGGAAAAAATCTCCTTATAGCTATATGCCTAGATAATAATATAGTGATGTAATGACGTGAACCTACCACAAGAAAAACCGGACAGCAGAATGCCCAGCAAATTTTCCAGTACCAGTTGGGTTCATGACCGAGCATAAATCGTAGATCATTAGAGAACGGTCTAACACCATAGGACCACATAACTCCGATCATTTCAAATACTCCGACTAATAAAACTCCAGTACCTCCACCAAAAGAGTCCATCAAATCAATTACATAGGTTCCTGCCTATAATAGCGGGAGATGCGTGAAAAATGGAAACACTTAAAAGGTGATCAATGATAATGAAGCGGACTTTACCTCGGTTACACAAGGAATGCCTAAAAGTAGGAGAACCGAGCAGGTAAGGGCGGTCAATAAAACTTTTCTCTGTCTTAACGCTGGATATTTGTCGTAGAAACAAGTGAGAAATACTTCAACTAAGGCAAACTGTATAAAACGTTTAAAATCGCGCTGAAAAATGAATACGGTAAAAATTAAAGGGTAATAATACTTCGCTATCCAATCCTAGCGTGAAAAGCATAATGAAAAACAAAACAGCCCATAGCTGTGGTACTGGTAAACGTGTTATAGCTTCTGGAAAAGTGACGAAAGCAAATCCAGGACCTGTAAGTTTTATATTAAAAAAAAAATGTAAAATTTAGATGAGGCTATGTTGAATGTAACTTACCTGCCGTCGCTATTTCTTTGATATCGACCCCAGTCTCAAGAGAAATCGCTCCCAATATAGAAAAAGTTGCTACACCAGCAATGATTGAAGTTGCAAAATCGAGCGAAGAGACAACAAATGCATCAATGTCTACACGATTGCGGAACTTGTTGTAAGAGCCAAACATAATGAGTCCGCCCCAAGATATACTCAAAGAAAAAAACATTTGCTCTGCTGCTTTTCTCCAAACCTATATTTTTTCACATTATATGCCCCAGCTTTTTAAATAGTTTGTCTTACACACCATGACTTGCCTGAAATTCAAGTAGTTTACTCCACTCGGGAATGAAAAAATATCGGATTCCAATCATAGCACCATCAAGTGTAACTCCCCGAATAAGGAGCGAGATAAGGATTACGTATGGAAATGTAGCAGTAAAGTACACTACCTGATGATTGATCATCGATCCAACATAAAAAAAATTATGATTATTTATTAATAGCTACGTTTCAAAATATTTTAATTAGCATACTTTTCCAGAGGATTGAACGCCTTTCATCACACAAAGAAATACAATAAACCACGAAAGTAAGAAACAAAGAGCCAGTTGCCAGCGCACTGATCCCAATTCACCGAATACGGCCAGTCCATCCGCTTTCAATCCTAGCACGTATTTTCTTGATTTCAGATTAAATATATATTTTTTAAATAACCATAACAAGTTAATGAAATCAATAATATAGCTGAACATACTCCCAATATTGTTTCGATGCAGTTTGGAGAGTAACATTGACGCACTCGTAAGATGGTGTAATATTGGAAGGTAATAACGATGCCATGCAAACCCGGGTTCCATTATAGTAGAGGGTCTTTTCTTCGATATCGTAATACGTGTTTGTTTGATTGTCTTGAACTCCCCTTGAAAAGCAGAATTGATCGGCTCCCCACCACTCTTGGCAGCGGGTCCAAGGCAGTTCTCCGGTCATTGAAGCGGCCGTGTAGAATATCGTGTAGGCTGCAAATAAATGCAATGATTTATACGAAATAAATAGTAACCAGCACGACAGCACACAAGATGTTTACACATAATGATGTTGTAATAGATAGCCACTATTAGGGAAACGATGATCATCGACACTCCCACTCCTGCAATTAAATAGTTTCAGCATCAGGTTTTATGAAAAATATAGGAAATTTTTATAGTTTAAAATGAATACCCGTAAATAAAGGAGACATTCGCCATACTGCAATTGGCCCCACTTGGGAAAATTGTCCGAGGGCGACCTGGATTTTAGCACAATCTTTTTTTAAACTAGACTAATTATATATGCTGCGTTATTGTTTGCTTACTTCCATAAAATACATTGGTTTTCCCACCAATAAAAGTAAGATCACGTACGGAATGAGGAAAGCGCCTGTAAGAAAAATAAATGAATAGTGTTGATGCAACCAAAATACATTCTTAAAAAGTTAATAGATAGCGTCACAAAGGAAACGTTGGAAAAAAGGCTAAAATGTTATATGTGGTCACGATTTATTAAATTTAGACGATGACAAGTGACGCGTGAACGTGCCTCTACATGTTAAATTCCTTATTGAGCATTAATTGATTTTTTAAATCCTTAAATGCAAGCGCATACACTAACACTACTGAATGAATGACAATGAACGAACACACTGCTGTCGTTTTAGTAGTAATTGGTTTACACCTTCTTCATTAGGGTACCGTACAACAGTTTTCGAGAAATTAAAATAAATATTGCATTTAGATTATAGTAGTTTTCTAATAGAATTGTTAAATTCAATATAGGTACATATATTAAGTACATATATAAAAAGGCCGGGTTAGGAACATTGAATGTACAGAGAGATTGTGATGCGTTATGTTGATGATAAAATATTGTCTACGAATTTATATTTTAGACAACTTACCTCCACCATTTGAATAGGCCAAGTATGGGAATCTCCACACGTTACCAATGCCCACTGATAGACCGACGCACGACAAAATAAATTCCCATTTTGATCCCCAGTGACCCCGATCTATTTCCGCCTCATCTCTCTTTTCGTTACTTTCCTCATTAACATCTTGAATGGAGAAGGAGAGCGGTGGCTCAATTTTAAAAGATGATTGTTTCTTGTTGAATATCAAACAAATCAGTGCTTTAATTTTAGTGCTCATTATGTTTTATCAAAGAAAAAACAGCCATTTATTTGGCACATACCCAAGAGTAGGATTCACTTGGTGCTGCCATATCGTTTCTTGCTAATACGATAGGAATTCTGGCCGCTGTTCAATGGAATTCACTGAAATGCTGCACAAAATTGCAATGAAAATTTAAAAATTAGGTACCGGTATGTGTTACACAATCATAAGAAACTTATGATGGCGTTTGATATAGCTTCCCACCAATTAAGTTTTACACATAGAAAATAATTCTATGCTTTTTACTTATAGGCCTATGTTATTCTGAAGAAAAAATAATGATTAATTCCACATTTAAATGAAACCCGATAATAAGGAAGGCCCATTCATTATTAACCTAAGAAGCTAGAAAGTATCCGAATCAGTAAAAGTCAAAAGAGTTTGATTGTTAATCTCGGATGTTTTAGAAAAATTATGAACAGCTTAATACATAGATTACTTAATAATAACTCCAGTATTATTGTTTTTCCCTTGTTCGAATCTCCGTTATATAGGAGAGATGGAAGCGCGAGGTATGAAATGAACGTACCTTTGTCGTCGTCCACTGATGCTGACTAAATGAGGGCACATGCTGATGAGTAGCTTACTATAAACCCTTGCGTGACTGCGTATAGCCAGATACTAAACTGCGGAACCGTATCCAAATAATACATCTGCACGAACGTTAAATAAATAATATAAATTTTCCGTAGATATTTAGACTTTCAATTTAAACATTGTTTTAAACCAGCCCATGCAATTATTAGAGAGAACCTGTTACCTTGTTTTATATGACCGGGGGACAGCGCGAACGCAGTCCCCCACTACCAAAAATTACACTCCCGAGTTATCCACATTTGGGATAATCGCAAGGGTCACCCCAGACCTAAGTGCGATGGTCAGGCCTCGCCCTGGAGGTACCTCCTTGATGATCAAGGTTGCCTCTGAGCCAGGTAAGTATGCCATCTGTGGATTTCGTACTCTCTCTTATAACGCACTCTACATCAGCATAGAGAGCAAGGAGCAGATCAATATATAAATTTGTGTCAATTCTCCTTTACTATCTCCTGCTTTGAATTCCATTTCAACTGATTCACAATTAAAAATACTACATGGTTCATTATTTTACAATTGCAAAGAAATCAAATGAAATTTATTATTTATTTATTTTCTTATTTATAATTACAATTTCATTTGGTAACGAATGAAGGCATGAAAAATCCCAATAGGGTACCTGTCCTTTGATACTTCTCTCTATTCCATGATCCGTGATTCAACCTGTTCCGCATCTACGGTTCCGAATACTACAGTCTATCATGAAAGTGAAGTACAGTCTAGGGCATCTTTGTTAAAACATTGGCAGAGCAAAGTGAATCATGTTTAGCTGGATTGATGCCTCTTTACGGTTTCGTTGCCTCATCAGATTCGACTATTTCGACTAGTCAACAAGATGCAATTGTCCGGTTTCTGCTAGAATCTGCCTGATCAAATCCATCTACGATACTCTTCTCATTGCCAGAAAATCATCAAGGTTAAGACCTATCTGGAGAATGAATGGCTGTGGTCCAGAAACTACCATTACATTGATCACATATGGCATGAGTGCGAATAAGCGCTCCGTATCATATGGCCAACTCGGATGATGCGTACTGTATTCGCGTCAAACAATCCTGCAACGCTGGGCATCGAAGAGTCTGTGCTACGACACTGATGGATTAAAGGAGGCATCGCTTCTTGAGCTCGTTCAGCTTCTAGTAGAAAATACTTGATTTAGTAACCCTAAATGGTCATACACTTCTATCCGGAGCGCTTGGAAAATGCATCCTCGTTCTCAATTTCCCCGTTTTTGATTTTCTGTTGGAGAGAGAAGTCTTAGAGGTCCTCTTCACGTTTTGGCTGATTTGAACAGTACTGATAACGAGAGACTCATTTTTGTGTTGTATTCTTTTCATTGATCTCTTACCCTTCTTTTTCTCGGGAGTGATTGGTATGAAGGTTCTAAGGTTCTTAAATATGCTATTTTCTCCTAATGAAAAACAAGCATAGCCACTTATTTATTACAGCAGTTTCGTTCAATAAGAATTATCATCAAGTCAATAAGAATGTTCGAAATCAGCGGGTACCATACTACTATTACAGCTTGTTACCGGTATGATCGATTGACCGAGGCAGAATTCGGCAACGACTTGTTCTGTGCCAGGAGCTGATGATATGCCGGTACTTGGTACCTATTTCAAATTTCAATGCTCCAATTTGCTGCCTTGATGTCTGAATAAAATTTGAAATTGAATTGTCTTAAAAGTATAAAAACAGCCAACTATAAAAACTATCGTTTAGAAAGAGACAGTCGTTGAAAACAATGCAAATCATAAAATAAAATGGTGCATTATTAATTTCAGTTCAACTATCACTTCCACAGACAACCGCTGCTCTTTAAACATCAGCAGTACCGTGAATTAGCGGTGGCGTTTGTCCCTAAAAAAATGCCTGTTTGGTTTGCTTGCGTTCACAGGCGGTGAAGGACATACACACTTGACGTAAACATATCAGCTAGGCGTAGGCTACATTAAAACTCATTTCACAGTTTTTTTTCGGGATATTAGTTGATAAAAGGAACATTCCCCATTTTATTCGGTATAAGATTGCATTTTATTTTCTGTGACTTGATAATATTTTGATTCGTTTGGTCGCACACCTACAATATTTTTTATGTTTCTCGTTTCTAAAGGATGACCAGCAAGCTGCCAGTTCCATTCGAATGATTTAACCATAAATATTTCAACGAACTCGATATTAAACGCACATTACGAGGTAAAACAGAAATACAATCTTGTAGGTTCTACCTACTCATACTTTTTTGTATTATGAGAGACTTTCACCTTTTATGTATGTAATGATTTGTAATGTTTACCAGTTCCTTTTCTCTTCTTGATTATTTCTTTTAGAATGAGCAGAAGCCTATATTCCTCTATTCTAGCTCTTATTCCAGCAGCCTGGAAGAGAATCTTTAATGCCAATGGCAGCACACATCTTCTCAATGCCTGCGACAAGGGAGACATGGAGACAGTCATTCAACTTGTTGAAGTTTGGGGAGTCAATGTGAAGGCTACAGCTACCTTCTTCCTCTGGGCTGGTGCTGGTGATGATGGTGTAGATCTACAAGTCGTGGATGTTAATCCACATTTTGTTGTTGCTGTCCCCTGGACTGGTGAACTTCTAGAAGTCTTGGATGCTACTCCACTCTTTGTTGCTGCATTCCGAGGACACCTAAACATCGTACGATACCTTGTTGGAAAAGGAGCTGACGTCTCTGCTAAAACATCAATTCGTTACATCAATAACTTCGCTGCCTTGACTCCTCTTCAAGGTTCCGTTGCTGCTGAAGAACCAACAATTGAACAAGTTGAAATCGTCCGTTTCCTGCTCATAAATGGATCAGATCCAAATGTTTCAGATATCTTTGGAAAACCTATGTGGATGATGCGCTCGTGCTGTCCAAAAGCAGCAATCACTCTTATGGATTTCGGCATGAGCGTGACTCCTGGCACAACAATCCTTCACCACTGGGCCTCGAAGTTTGAGGGCGATGACGGATCCTTGCTGGGACTCGTCCAGCTCCTCCTAGAAAAGGGCGTCGATCTGCAGGCCAAGGACGAAGCTGGTCGTACAGCAATCTTCTATTCAGCTGCTCATGGATACAGAAATCGTCTCAACTTCACCTATTTAGACTTTCTTCTTGAGAGAGAAGAGATAGACCGAATGGATAAGATCGAGGCACTGGAACTGGCAGGTGCCATCATCCTCAATAGCTCCGTACAAGCTGAGCAAGTTTCCCGAGCTTTTGGATATTGGCGTCGAGCACTTGATCTTCGATACCAGGAGGGAGCTGATCCAATTCTCAAAACGACGATGACGTTCAAGAAAGTGCGACACGTCGAATATCTTAGTTTGGATGAGCTTGAAGAGATTGAAAACAACCCCTCGCAGCACAAGATACAGGCTCTACTGGTTCAGTTGAGGATAATTTCTGTCATCAATTGTCGATTTTATGCCTTTGAGAAGTACTTGGGTCACTATCTTTCTAATCTAGTCGATAATTATGAAGAGATGAATCAACCATTTTCAGAGGCTGTCGACTCCTTGTTCATCGCGTTGGAATTTATTCTGCGATTCAATTCAAAAGAGATTGATCTCTGGAAGTGTACTATCGTTATATACATGGACCTCGTCGCCCTCTTGAATAATAATCCTGCTCAACTTACTCAAGACATTATGAAAACGTCCGTTCAACTTATTTCAGCTGTAGAACAAAGCCATTTCTCAGAATTCTGCTTTTTGCTTTATTGGCCTCGAGCCCTCCACTTGGATACTCTTCTTCAATTCGTCTCGATTCTTGCGGATCATCCTGGAATGATGGACAAAGATGTTATGGATTCTTTGACCCAACTGGTGAAGCAGGACGGACGAAACTACGACGGATTGAACCTCTTGCTTTTAGCCTGCAGCAAGGTATCGACAGAACCCGATCTTTTGGCTACCATCAGTCTTCTTCTTAAGGCCAAAGCTGAGCCAAATGTTGTCAACGCGCGTGATGGTAGAGGTTCTCTTCACGTTTTGGCCTCTGTGATCTATGATCAGCAGGAGACGGTCGATTCCGTTGCCCATAAACTACTGGATGCCGGAGCTCACCTGGATATGGTCGACAAGGAAGGAAGGACGGCTGCTGACGTTTGGCTTCTCGTTCGGAACCGGGAGGAGAATCGACCTGCTTCTCGAGTCTGGGATCACCACGATCTGCCCGAATGGTGCTTGGAGGATGTCCCTAAATTAAAGTGCTTGTGCGCAAAGGTTGCCCGTCGCTGCAATGTTCCAAACGTGGATAAGTTACCGACCAATCTCCCTGCGTTTGTCAGAATGCATTCAATGAATTAATCCTCCCCTGTTGTGTGTCGGAAGATGAAATTTTTTTGTGCTTTATTCATTTCGTTACCTCCATTCGTTTTCTCTTTTTTCCTTCTTGTGAGTGATGCGAGATGAGAAATGTTTCTCAAAAAATTGTCTAATACGTCTCTTTTTTCTGGTAAATTGTAACAATATACAAACATACAGAAATTAACGTTTTAAATCAAGGTCTATTTTTCTCAAATTTTAGGAGGAATCGAGTTATAAGTAAAAATAAATATTGAATAAAAAATTGTCTCCCTTATTTCAGAATCGTTTGAATAGAATTTTTTAAATAGAATCGCTTGGTACCCTATTTTGTAACGCACTCTATATCAACTATAGATAGTAAGGGTTAGATAGCTATATAAATTTGTGTAAATTCACTTTGACAATCTTCCGCTTTAAAATCTATTTAGACTGTTTCACAATAGACAATTCTTCATAGTTCATTATTTTATAATTTTTTGCAACCCTAAATGAAATCAAATGTTTATTGATTTTTTTATTATTTTTACTACAACGGCAATTCATCGCGTATGAAATGTGAAAAACTCATTATGTAGCTGTTTTTTTAATACTCTAAATACCTACAATATTGGGGTGTCCCAAGATTTAACCTGTTCCACCTACCTGCCCCCTATGGGTACAGTCTATCACATCGTTGGTGCGTTTTTCCCTAGCGATTAGCTGATCAGTTTTTGAAATACAATACGAGGCGATCGTAATAATAGTAGAATAGCATAGGAAACAGCAAACCTTTGACTTCTACTAAAAAAGGTTCTCTATCGGAAGTGTATTGTGCTACCGGTACTAAATACAATTAACAATAAGGTGAGATAAAAGGAATATATAGCAGGAAAACAGGGACAAGCACGAGCTCTTTCATTCTCGAATTATTTCCAATTACTACAAGCATCCAGTCCTTCTCCGAATACTTGCTTTTAAATACATAATTTCAAAAAGACGATTTTTTAACTCAAAATAATTGCGCACTTTTTCTTCGGTCGACATAACGAGTTGATTGAATAGCAATTCGGTGTTATCTTCAAGACATGTCTTGATGTCCGACTCGAGGCCATCAAATGCCAATTGAAGTTGTTGTAGTTGTTGCGCCTGGATATCATACAAAGGCATAATTCCAATCAGTGATTCTTCCATCTGTTGCACGTCTTGAGCGATGACTCCTTTTTCTTCGCGCAGCGATTTAAGCTCATTTGTGAGTTGTTCGAAGTTCTTTTCTAAGCACTTCATTTCTTCATTCTCGATTTGAATTATTTTATCTAGATTAGAGATTATATCAATGTTGTTCGCTTCAATAGAATCCAACGCCGCTATTTTGGATACCAAATCTTCGCACTGCAATGTTCGAAGTTCTAGCTCGGTCTTGTGTTGACGGAGATTTGTGTTTGTGATGCTGATGCGCACCTCTTCTAATTTTCCCTTTTTCAATGATAGATTGGCTAGTTTTTCATTGTTGATCCGGACCACTTCTTTCAGGGTTTCAAGTTGATTGGATAGCAACTCTTTTTGTCTCCTTTTCTCGGAGCGGATGTCTTGATGCAGTTTGATTTTTCCTCTCATTTCTCTCATAGAGATGCGTGCTAGTCGGATTTCTTCTCTAAATTGGCTTCTACGTTTACGACAATCCGACTCTTTAGTTTCCAAGTTTTTTCTGCATTGACCTTTAAAAAAATAGAATTTTTTCAATGGAATGCCATGCATTGCTTTTAAAAAGTATTCATTCGATTTAAGAAGGAATAATGCACATTTAAATTACTTGCATCGTACCTGATTGGTCCAAGTTCGTTTGGCCAGCTTCTTTAGTCCAGGTGAAAGTGATAATAGGGCGAGGCACCTACGTACGGTAATTATAAAAGATAAGAACATCTTTTAGCTTTCCATAGTACGGTATGCTGTTTAAATTGTAATTACGAAGTACAAACCTCTCTGTTGTCGTCATTGATTTCACAGAGATCCACCAAAGGAATTAAGGATTCTTTAGAACCGGTTTCTGAAGCCTATTAATGAAAAAAAATATAATGGGTTATTAATTCAAGAATTTTACTTTAAATATTAAAGCGTAAAGTACAGTCATATTTTAAATTATACATCTACTGAAGTATCTGGACGTGCTGATGTAGTAACTTCTTCATCGCAGTTTTCCGAAATGATAGGATTTTTAGCTTGATGATCTCTTTTCATATGTCGATTCACGACAAAGTTGAGATTCGACGAGTAGTTGCAAAAGTTGCATTTGAATTCCTGGTTCTGTTGATGGGCCTTTTCGTGCATGTCCACGTTGGCTGTATGGTCCGTCGTGTAATCACATAGTAAGCATTTGTACGATTTCCTAGCTGACGTTTCGTCAGATGTACGATCCATTTCATCACTCGCGTTTTCTGCTCCTTTGTTTGCAACTGAAATCATGAGAAGACATTGACACAAGGGATTAAATCGATTTGATATGATGTTCAGTATAGGTAATATAGGACGATGCGAACCCTGATAAAAAATAAAATTCCCGTGTCATAAATCTTATCTCAGAGGTTAATGTTTGTTTTTGAATTTGATTTATTTCAAAGAGAAGCCTACGCTAAATAAGCCGCTAGAACATAATTTGGGATTCATACAATTATTTATTCATTTGTTAAAAAACAAGTACAAACCTATGACGGAGGCTAAAGACGAAGGGTCAGTCAAGGCAAATGAATCATTCTCTACTCCTGTATCCGAACGATCTATGTTCGGTACCAGATTACTTGTCGTGTAATTCTCGCCCGATTCCTTTCCATTATTTGGAGATAGCATCCCGATAAAAGGAGCGATCTTCTTTCAATAATAATAAATAGAAATAATCAAATTTAGTCGAAGATAACTCTCAATTAATATCAAGTAAAATTCCAGGTGATATAAAACAAATGATTAGCATAAAAAGCGATATATGCGGTAAAATACCTGCTGCGGAATGGAAGCGGAGCGATTCCTAACGTATGTGGGTGTATTGCGATGGTGCAGTGTCAAATGTCGAGCGAAGGCGAACTTGACATTCGACGAAAAGTTGCAGAATTTGCATCGGAATACTTTACTTCGTTTGCCGAGTCCTTTTCTGCGCAACTTCTTAGTGAAAGAATTTATGATGCTGAAATTACGCATCTTTCTTTCATTCCAGATTTCATTTCTTCTTTTACTAATGTTTCCCATATTATCAACAACAGATGCTTCCTCTGTTATTTGTTGATTTCTTTCCGGGTCCTTTCCAATCAATACAATAACTCAAAATGAATCAGATACTTAATAAAACATTTAAACAAAATCAAAATACATACCTTTGGAATGACGAGAGGATTTTCTAAATGATGAAACAATAGATGATTATTCAGATTTTTCTTTTTTGCAGCAGAATAGCTGCATATATCGCACTGATATCGAGACCTGTTGACGTGTAGTGGTTCGTGATTTCGTAACGCCTGGACTGTGCAAGTGCTGAAATCACAAAAGGCACAGCAGTGGGTTCCCCGTCTACGAACGGGTAAATCTTGGCTCTTATTCTCGATCTCCAATGATGTGACCTGTTGATTTCCCATCAAAATTGAATTGTAATTCGTCGTTCACAGCAGTCACCGAAGGAATGAAACATATGTTTGGGTGATCGTCTAGCATACAACCGTTCAATATGTTTTTGAGTTTTTTTTTATTTGAATTTATTGAAAAGGGTCTTGTGGAGACTTTGGAAATTGAGCTTCCCTTCTCGCATTTCTTTAAAAACAACATGAAAATAAGGAAATGAAAGAATGCCATTTAAGTTAGATATAGAAGAAAAGATTTTGATACCCTTTGTATAAAACCAGTGCGTGTCTACATATAAGCAGAAAAGCACCATTTTCTGTTTATATTTATATTCTTATATTTTGGATTTCGGGTTTTATATCGCTCTCGCCTCGTTTAGTTTCGGTAACGTTGATGGTTTGGCAGTCCTGTCTCGTGATATCTTAATACCTTCGTTCTTATTAAACCAGATTAGCTTGTTCATGACTGGCTGAATTTAATCGAACAGAATAGTTCTAAGTCGGCTACTGTTATCGTTCATTCGTCTTATACATAATCGTTTATATTAACGCGTCATTGTGACATCAAAAAGAGTAGTATGCATATGAAAGTGTCCAATGCAATAATACAAATTGGAAGTAACAATTTCTATATTTAGTAGAATATTAAGAGGACGGCGCGAACGCAGTCCCCCACTACCAAAAATTACACTCCCGAGTTATCCACATTTGGGATAATCGCAAGGGTCAGCCCAGGTCGTAGTGCAATGACCAGGCCTCGCCCTGGAGGTACCTCGTTCATGATCAAGGTTGCCTCTGAGCCAGGTAAGTATGCTTCATATCGATTTCGTACCCTTTTTTATAACGCACTCCACATCAGCATAGAGAGCAAGGAGTAGATCAATTCGATAAATAATATAAATTGATCTAGACATTTTCTCATATCAAAATCTGTTTCAGCCAATGGACAACAAAAATTATTTTAAAGTTCATTACTTTAAAACGTTGAAATAACTAAAATTAATTATTTAATTTTCATTCTATAAGGGCAATTTTGATGGCATTGCTTAAGACTTTTAATTTCTTGACGCGCTCCACTTACCTGCACCGTCAGACTATTTTAAATACCTGTCGGCTCCTTCGATATACAGTGCCGGCTCGGTTATCGGGACACTCAACTATCGGGTCTACTCACTTATTGGGACAGGGAAATACTTGCCACGTTTGCAGCGCTACTGCTTTGCAGCGGAATAGCTTTATACTTTTTGCACTAAATGCCACCAACAGCACGCAGAGACTACAAATTACATTTTTCAAAAGATATTATTTTCGAAAAATGAACAATAATTTTATCGGTGAAAACTATGTTGTTCATTATTCAGGTATTTTTCTTTCATAACTGCAGATAGTAGAATAATGCAAAATGACAAAAAGTAAAAAAAGTATCACTCATACTCCGCGTGCTTTTTTACGAAAAAAGCCGCTTCGGGGAATATTAGAGCTGGTATGAGATGGGAAAAAGCATGTGAAATAAGATTTTTTTTTGTCAAAAAACTTATTGTTCTTTTGTATTTTTCTATTAATTGTCGCTCAAAAAAAATATTTGAATAATAAACAATAAAGTTTACATCATTAGAATCAAAGTTAATTTTTCAAAAAAAAATTGGTCGTTAAAAATTAAGTTTGGAAATATGACGGCAACTTTTTTCGAGGGTGTCCCGGGAGAAAACTCTAGTCTCAAACAACACATATTCGAATATTGGGACACTCACTTATTGGGACACTGCCCAACCTGTCCCGATAACCGAGCCGGCACTGTATGCGTAACCATTTTTCCTTATAGAATAGCAGTCCATTCAACCAAGAGACAAATATCACCGACTAAAGACATCCCAAATAACGTTGATTTTTTGTTGAAAGTATATTGTAAAAAAAAATGATCCATGCAAAATTTAAACAATTTTGTTTCAGATACAATTTTATATTCAACCAAATTCACTTCTTCCACCCAGTCATTCTTCGAATATTAGCTTTAATAAACATGATTTCAAAAAGGTGATTTTTTAATTCAAAATAATTACGAACTGTTTCTTCAGTGGACATAACAAGCTGATTGAATAGTTCTTCGGTGTTATCTTCAAGGCATAACTTAAAGTCCGACTCGAGCTCATCTAACTTCAATTGAAGGTCTTGTTCCATCTGGTTATCAGAAAAGGGAAATCCGATCAGATTTGCTTCCAACCGTTCTACACCTTGAGCGACGAGTCCTTCTTCTTCTCGCAGGGATTTCAGCTCATTCGACAGTGCTTCGATTTCCTTTTCAAAGCACTTGATTTCTTCATTCTCGATTCGAATAACTTCATCTAAGTTGGAGCTAATCTCGAATTCGTTTGCTCCAGTAGATTCCAACGTTGCTATTTTGGATTGTAACACCTCGCACTGCAATGTCCGAAGTTGTAGCTCGGATTTTTGTTGATTAAGAAGTGAGTTTTTGATGTTGATGCGTATCGCTTCCAATTTGCTTTTTTTCAAAGATAGGTCGGCCAGTTTTTCATTGTTGATCCTGGTCAGTTCCTCCAAGGCTTCCAATTGATTAGACAATAATTCTTTTTGTCTCTTTTTCTCGGAGCGGATGTCTTGCTTCAGTTTGATTTTCCCTCTCATTTCTCTCATGGAGATGCGGGCTAGTCGGATTTCTTCTCTGCATTGGCTTATGCGTTTACGGCAATCCGACTCTTCGATTTTCATATTTCCACTGAATAGAACTTAAAAAAAAATTGCAGATTTAGAAAAAAGTTGAATATTCCAAAAGTAACACATTTTTACCTGATTGGTTCAACATTGGACCAGCATCATTAGCCTGAGCAAAACTGATATGAGGAGACTCCTGGATGTTGTAAAATTGATTAAATGTAGTACCGCAAAATAACTTTACGCAATATATTGAATTAGAGTAGTGACTAATAGTGATGAAAAATGTACAAACCTCCATGTCGTCATCGTCTTCCTCGCAGAGATCCACCAATTCAATTAATTTGGTATCTTTTCGGTTTGTTTCTGAATCCTTTGTTAAAAAATGATTCATCAACTTAAATTAATTTTAAACAATATTCATCGCTACTATATGTATAAAATTCATACTTCTGAAGTTTCGGGACGTGGTTCAAATACTCCTTCATCGTGGTTTTCCGGAAGAATTTCCACGTTCCGATCCATTTCATCACTCTCGTTGTCCACTCTTTTGTTTGCTATTACAAATTTAAAAGATAAAATTAGAAGAGACAACAGGTCATGGATGACTACGCATATAAAACACTTAATAAATCTGTATGATCCTTTAAAAAAATGAAATAATACATTAGCTAAATATACCTGTAGCGGATGGTGATGAAGCACATGGGGCATCATTTAAGAGAGGATCCCGATCCTCTAAGGCTATTTCAGTATGTTGGTTATCAGAGTTGTCAGACGAAGAATAATTATTATTGTCCTTACTTCCGACAAGAGAATCAACCTGGTATTTGAGAAAAACATTTAGTGGTCGAATATATTTTAGATTCGATTGATGTAAATCTCAATGAATTTTATAGTCACTCAAAGTTACCTGCGAATTGGACGCGGAACGATTATCAGTTCCGGCTGCTGCATTACGATGATGCAAGTTCAAGTGACGACCAATGACGAATTGGATTGTCGAGGAAAAGCTACAAAATCTACATTTGATTAGCTGATTTCTTAGATGACCCCTAAGGTGCATCCTCATACTAAATAAATGTATAGTGCTGAAATTGCACTTTTCGCATTCGTAATGAGGTCCAATATATATGAAGCCTTCTTCCTTTTTTCTTTTGTTATTAGCACCAATAGTATAAGAAGGGGCTTGTCCTTCTGCTTGATGATTACTGTCTAGACTCTTTACAATAAATGTTGTAATACCAAATGAGTGTATATGCCTTCAAACAAAATAAAAATGTAATACCTGCTGACCAATTAGAGGATACATTTTTAAATGATGAAACAATAGATGATTTTCCACTGTCTTCTTGGTAGCACCAGAATAGGTACATTTAGTACATTGGTATTGGGACCTCTTTGTGTGTAATTTCTCGTGGTTCCGTAACGCCGAAACAGTGCGTGTGCAAAAATCACAGAAGGCACAGCCGTGAATTCCCCGCTTAGGTGGAGCCTGGCCCTTTTTGATCTCCAAGGATTGGTTCGTTTGATTATCCATTACAGTTGAATCAATCAGTTTCCCAAAGAAATCACTGAAAGAATGAAACATGTTATTGAGTAATCGTTCTATAATAAGGGCAACAGTCGCATTTTTCCCCCTCCTTTAGTATCGATTTAAAAAGGGTGATATGAAACCTAAAGAAACTGAAATACTCTTCTCCCATTTCTTTTTTTTTAAGGAAAAAAAGCACATTAAAGAAAACCAGGAAACGATTCGTATTACAAGCACGCGAGTCTGTGAGCAAATACGGCAAATACGAGGGACCTTTTAAAAATATTCAGAAAATACAATTTTTTTAAATAGTAAGTGCGCGTGTCCTCACTACTACGGTACCGGATATAGGCTTATATTCGTATATTCGTATATAGGCTTATAGGAAGAAAAGTTCCAATATTTATCGCCCCATCATAAGCTAGTTATTGCAATATAAACTTATACAGTCCTCACATTCATTTTCTTATCAGCTATCGAACTAACCGATACAAATATTATAATATGGAGCGCAGATTAATGTATTAGTATTGTATATTTCAAATGGCTTGTTCAAATTTTTACGACGATGAGTGGTACTGCTTATATAATATATGATCGTAATTGAAAATTTGCGCTTACGTAATGACGTAGGTTTTGAATCTAGTAGTTGTCGCAAGTCGTTTTTACCGTCGATTAACACGATTGCTAGAAACGCGCTGATAATAAAGGGAAGAAAGGTTGCTTCAAATCTTCGATGATAGATGGTGTAAACTGGCTGTTTGTGGTCCTATTGAATGTTGATCCTCTTGATGACCTCTTTTCTTGTAAATTGGCTCAGAGATTCGCGATTTCTTCAATATTCGTAAGGTTGCACGTTAGAAGTGAGAGAGAGAACTCGACGAGCATGAAAACGGAACAATACTGCGGTCATCTTTCCGAACGAGTGGCTGTTGCATTGGATTGCAGGATGACGAATGAGAGTTACGAGTCACCTTGTTTCGAAACGTGATTCTCATTGACTTTTGAAGTTTCTATTTTGAGTTTTCTGCTATTTACATTTTGACACTTTATTTATTTTAAAATAGGCAATACAATTATTATTATTTATAATGGAAATGGATTTAAAGTTCTCTTTGCGCTTAGAAATTACTGCTCCATTCTTGAGAGATAGCCAAAAGATTTTTCCGGAGAATCCAGTTGCTTTCGATACAACGCAGCTACGATTCGAATACAATAGAACGCTTGCCTGTTATCTCGATCCAAGATAGATGTTGCGCCAAAGTAAGATGCCTAAAAATAAGGGAAAAAGTTGTCAATCGCATCTTTAAAAAAAAAAAATCATATGACGAGTTGCCGATTATAAACGGCCTCCGTCAGGTTTTACTTCATACATATCGATGTAAAAATAAGCAAAATTTTAAAAGGAAGGGATTAATAAAGACATAAAGTGCGCTTCCAACTTCCAAAATGATCCGGTATCCAAAATAAGTGTGTGCGTAAACCACAAATATGAGAAATAACTTTTTTTTTTTTTTAAGCGTGTGCCCTCGTGCCTTTATCACACAGGTAATCGTATTGGCTTGAAAGAGGGCGAGTTCATATTTATTTACAACATCTTACATCTAGCTAACACAATTTTAACGGTCCTAAAATCAATCCCTTCATCGTCAGTTATCGAATTTACCAGTAAAAATATACAGAAAATGTTTTTTTTTTATCAGTCTTAAGGCGCTATATATCAGGTAAAAGAAAGCTATGAAAATGAACAACATATAACATTTATAAGTACATCATGATCATGCCATTACCTGCAGATAACGAGAATACAAAATGAATATCAAGTGTGATGTAAAGCAGTATCCAGGACACGATGAACGCAATCATAAAAAGAGAGATGGCAGCAATCGAATAGTAAAGTAATGAAGCACGGTCAAATTGTGGTAAATCGTTGTTTCGCCGCACATCACAGTAGACAAAGGTGAAACAGATGAAAAACGTGACAATCTTAAACGTAACATCTACCTGTGAGAGTTTGCTGAAGGGAAAACAAAATAGTGTCATCATAAGAAGTGCAATGGAGATTAACAAGAGAACCGGCACCCATTTCAATAAGAACTGAACATGAGGACTCCGTGTTATTGCACGCTCGACTACTTCAACTGTTTTCCCGTTGTTGGTAATAATTTTAGAAAATTCTTGAGTACAGACGGGGCAAATTGTTCTATATTTGCTCCAATTTTTTAAGCATTGATAACAACAAACGTGACCGCAAGGTGGATTTGCTTTCCCGACTGGAGCTGTATAGCAGATAGGGCATTCACCGTCATCGAATAACATTTCGTTTCCCATAATAATGTTTATTTGATTTATATTAGTTATTGGTGACATACTTTTATATGTGTTTCTTGCTAAGAAAGCTATGTTGCAACGTTTAAAGGTGTTCGAAAATCATGCACAAATGATTTAACAAGTGAGGAAAGAATAAATTCGCAAAGAAAATACCTTACGAAATTACTTATTTTTGTTGATATTATTAGTCAGCACCGGGCAGCACATCATAATATCATGACGTATAACAACAGTTGTATTATAACAAACAAGTGAAAAATCATTCTGAAGGGGAGGTGAGGTGCCAATTTAAAACGACCCCGCCAGGTGCCAGCATAATGCACATATGTATGTAATAAAAATTATAAACACTCATTTACCATAAATTAACACTTGAAAATGATTTATTCTATGTCTCTTGCGCACTCTTCTATTACAAATGTTGACAATTTGTTTTCTCTCTTAATAATGTAAAAAATATATGCGACATGAAAACGAACAACATCGTCGTTTTTCCGCTCGATAGCACGTCCTTTATAAGAGATTTCAGTATGCCTACTTAACCTCGAGGACAAGAATCATTCTCCAACCATTGAAAACCAGCTGCTGTTTCATACTATTCAGATCATTATGTGTAGGATTCTTTTTGGCGAACTTTGCTTTTGTTATGGTCAGATGTTCTACCACAAAACACGCACACAGTCCACAAATTTACAACATTGATTTATCATCATTTCAAACTAAAAACAATGATTACAATTGATCCGAGCTTTAAAAAAGTTAACATGATTCAAAAACAGAAAAATACATCGCAATTAGATATTAAATAATTTTGAAAGCAAAGGGTTAATAAAGTGTATCCAAAATACATTTTTTGATTAGTTCCAAATACAATATATAAAAAAATAAATTAGGTTCGACAGAATAAAGAAAAGGAAATAAAGAACCAACACAAAAGAATTTCCAAAGAAAAAAGAAGAGTGTACAGAAAGCTTTTGGACCGAATTAGCGTCGTTGCAGCTCGTTTCCCCTCATCATCAAGCGGCGCCAACTCCTTTCCCCCTATTATTGGACACGGTAAGCAATATCCGGACACACAGCCAAGCACTCTTTATTTGTTTTGGGGCTTCTCTACTCGACTCTCTCTTCTTTATATAATATATATAGGTATATCAAGCTATTTTTGTTTGCCTTCGACTAAGGAGGACGGCTGTCAATTGCAATTTGACGACGTAGAACTCGCGCTCGCTAGGGCGGCGGCGGCAGCGGTGATGTTGACTTGTACACGACATCAACGGGCTCTTTTCTCTTTGATCCCAGGCTGCGCTTATTAGACGTATAAAGCTCCATGTATATTGACTCTGATTTAATAATGTGTCCTTATTAATAGGAGGCTGCCCCTAGAGGCTCTTTTCTCCATCGTCCAGTTGAATTAATCAACAGAAAACTAATTATTCAGCACTAGCATATCTCTCGTTTCATCTTTTCATGCCCATTCTCTCCTCTATTTTACAGACAATTTAATAATCCCAACTGAAATGAATAATTTAATAAAAGAGAGAGAGAAAAAAAACAGATGAATATAACATCAATTGATATGGATTCGACATCGTATCATTCAGTGGCGGCGGCGGGTTCTTCGGTGGGCTCCCGCTGCGCTTGAAACCGTTCAGAGCAGCAGGGCCCTCCTGGTGAGTTGTTGTCGTCAACACAACAAATAATGTACATCATCATGTTTAGCTCTCTTTTTTTCCTTCTCTATCCATGAATAGATTCAATGTTTCCATTTTTTATTTGAGTACTATACGGTATATAACATCAGCATAGTAGAAAAATAAAGCGGCGAAGGGATCTGTTGTTGAGGGGGGAGCAGTAGAGAGATGAGATTCAAAGGGGCTCAACAGCGGGGCCCACGGCGGCCGATCCGACTTTAATTAACTGTGAGCGGTGAACTGTGTGCTTGTGTGGACACATGTCCTATTATGTCCTCTCCTACTCCTAGTTCCCATAGAAAAAAGGATCTGCCGTGCTCAAATAGGTTCGGTCAATAAAGCATCATCAGTGATGCCTCCCTCCTCCCTTTATAACTCGCTCTTCAAAGAGTATATATTGATCATTATCAATTCAATCAGCAGCACATAGGATTATACATGACGTGTATTCCATATTAACGATGACAATATCGACTAATGTACACATTCAGAGTGGGGAATTACTGTATTTTTTAAACGTCAAACATCACTAATAATTAATAGTAGTAGTAACAACAAAATGGGAATGAATCGATCGTCAAGAATTAATTCAATTCGTTTTCGATTCAACCCTCAAATCCAAAATGTTCTTGTGATCTTGTTGGATCGGACTTCCAGTTGGAGAGACAACGGAAGAGTCAGAAGGAGTAGCGCTGCTGATTCCACTGCGGGTGGGAGAGGCATTGTCGCGCATCATCCGGGCAGCTTCTTCCGTCTGTTGTAGCATGGAAGGATCCATCCCACCAAATGATGCCCAGTAATGAGCGGGGTTGATCCAGAAGCGTTGTTGCTGGTGAGCAGCTGCAGCGGCGGCAGCCGACTTGTTCAACTGGGACCAAGCGGCCTGGTGAGCGGCCAAAATAGCTGCTGGATGATGGGCTGGAAAGAGACCAGCAGCGCCAGCTGGGTGATAAGACGGGAAGAGTCCACGGGCGTAGAGATTTCCATTTGGTGGAATAGTCGGTTGCTGGATTGATCCAGGCTGCTGTTGGGCCCACATATCAAGTTGTTGTTGCTGTCCGGCACGTTGGGCTTCTGTTCCATCAGCAAGACCTATTTATTAAATAATTAAAATTTTAATAAAGAGGCAAATATGACAGTAATACAAAAGGAAAAGAGCTACTTACTGGATAGGCGATCAAGAAGATGAGAGGCGCTGAAAGTGGGCGATTCGGCTCCAAGGCTCTTCTCCTTCTTGCGCCACTTGGCTCTACGGTTCTGGAACCAAACCTGTTGTTTAAATAAAGAATGAAAATTAATCTCTTGAATCTACACATGAAAAGGACGGCATCGTGAATCAAAGATCGCCGCACTAATTTGCTACTGAGCCAGCCCTTTTTGACAATTTCTTTTGAGCCCTCCACTCATCAGCAATAAAAGAGAGCTGAACAGTTTTTTAGTCCTTGCGGCAAACAATCTCATCGTCCATATATTCCACTCCAAGTGGCTAATCATTCATTGTCAACGGCTTTTTTTTTTCTTCCTCTCCCTCTCTTTGTGCATATATCACGAGGAGAAGAAAAGTGATCAAGATTTCTAAAGAGAGTAAATGGACGATGAACTTCTAATCCGGTCTTTGTCGCATTATTCGGGGGCTCCTGTGCAAGCTCCATATACTCTCAAGTAGCTCATACTATACAGAGCTATAGCAAAAGGAAGAGGGGGATACACATTTGCTATATAAAAGGAGGCAATTGGGTGCTAATTGATATCGAGTCGCTATTCGGCCATGAAAAGGGGAGAGAATAATAATCCCTCTACTACTTCTACTCTTTTCCCATGATTAGCATATGCAAATGACAGCAGATGCTGATTTTATTAAATAAATTTCACTACTCCTTTTTTTAGATTGAAATGATGAATTACCTGAACGCGAGCTTCGCTGAGATCTAGACGCATGGCAAGCTCTTCACGCGTGAAAACGTCTGGGTATTGAGTCTTCTCAAAGGCCCTCTCCAACTGATGGAGCTGGAAGGTAGTAAAAGTGGTTCGGGTGCGCCGGACTTTGCGGCCGCCACCCGGCTTGTTGTGTGACATCATTTCGTCGTCTCCGACTGCGTTCATAGAGGAAGAGGTCCCGTTGTAGTGACGATGATCAGCTTCATCTAAGGATGAGCCTTCTCTGAGTTTCTCCTTTAAAAAGAAATAAAAATAGGTGTTATTACAAATTCATCAGTAAAACGTTTTTGTTTTCAGTTCACTGGAAATTGAATTTATTTTAACAGAGGTCAAATAAGGTTTTTCAGTCCAATTACCTTTGAGCGAAAGATGGCTTCTTCTTCTTCATCCATCATAATCAATTCATCGTCATCATCGTCATCACTGCTGTTGTTTGATTTGTTAATAGAAGAATTCACAGGCTGACCTATAATAAAATTTTAAAAATTAGTAAGAAATTTTAATGAAACTGTAATTAAAATTATGCAACTTACAGTTGACAATGGGTGATTGAGAATCCCGTTTGACGCCGAGGATGTCGTCGATAGTATAGATCCGTCCTTTAGTAGGGAGGATCACGGACGTTTTTCCAGGCGCCGCCGTAGTGATGCTGCGATCGAGATCCATTTTTTGTTCTGCTAAAGTAAAGCACACTTTGAATATGATGTTGATGAGTCGATGTACTGTTGGAGACTGCGCCGGTTCCAACCCACCTTCGCCCTGTCTTTATATACTCGCGGAACCCTCGGAGGGTCCCCATGGAAAACGGGCAGCTCCTCCCACTCTTGACACTTCCTTTTTTGGAAAAGCCCCCATCGACTGCCAATCAGGGCTTCATTATGGCCCCTCCCACCAACATGACCAGAAAGAGAGACTATATGATGATGAAGGAAGGAAATGAATGCGCCCTATACTGCCTCTCGTCGTTTTTCTAAATCAGTGAACACAATATAATAATAACAAAAGAGGAGAGGGGGTTAAAACGGGGGGAAAACCTGGCTCATCAAAACGGGATTAAATCTGGTCGACTAATTACAAGACACCAGCCCTCTTCCTTTAGGCTGCATATACGTTGGTATTGTTTTCATTTCTAGTGAATGAAATGGAGCACAGCTGTGGATTCATCCTCTACAATTGATGAGGATTTCTCTTAATTTTTTTTATTGCTTGGTGATGAGGGGATCCTTTTTTTCGAGGGCCTTTTTTAAAAAAGACAATGAGGCGTGGATGATGAGTTGATCCCTATTTGTATTTTAAATATTATTCTGCAATATAGGCTGTTAAAGAGGTGCACCTGTTCTAAGACGCTAATAAATGGCTTGTGCTGGTGTATTTCTTAAATTAGCCAAAATTCTACAAGTTTTTAAATATTGAAATTAAATCCAAGAATTCATTTGTTTAATATGCAATAAGAAATTAAAATTCGCTTAATACATTCATAAGCCACTTAATAGCACTTCTATATAGTGAACTTTAATCCATCAAACCTTGAGCCTCACTTACTTTATCCACATTAATCCAAAAATAAGTATTCTTATATATATTTTAAGAGTGATATGGGAATACAAATATACCTTCATCAGTAAATTTTGTAAAGTTTATTTCTCGAATTTCCGGAACTAGCTATAATTAAGGGATCGATCTCTACATCTCTGTGTATACAAAGCAAACTGAAACCGATCCTTAGGTTTTCCTTCGTTATCACCCCCATCATCATTTGTATTTGTTATCAGAATAACATCACCTCATTTGTCTCCTTTATGTCCTCGGTATTTGTTTTTGTTTGAACATATTTGCCATACCGTCATTCAGAGTCCGTACCCTAGCTAATACGTTCAACACATAGCCCATTTCTAATCTTTTACTGATGGTTAATCTATTTTGCTGCTGATGGCAGTCTTTTTAGTTGTGTGTTGAGAAAGTGGTCCAGCCTCAAGTAACACGATACACGCTTTTGCAGCAGCTATAGGATAGTATACTAGAGAAAGTGATTATCGTGTTTTTACCTCCGTTTCCGGGTGTCACAGCAACTGCAGCTGATGGTGTCAGCACTGAGCTTCTTACAGGCTAATAAGCATTACCACTTTGAAATTTAATTTTTAAGAAAGCTATAAATTTAGAAAATAAACTGTTACAGACTCAAGCCGGCGTGGTTGAGGGCTTCAATCATGATGCAACCAAACCGTCGTCTGTATTAATCTTTCTCAATCGTAAATGCAGTGTTGCCATTACATAAACAGAAGAAGTAATTAGAATAAAAATAAAAAAAAAGTATTAATTAATTTTTCAAAGGCATTTTTATTTTGGTCACTAATAAATGAGGAAATAATTACGTAATCTCTTGCATCTCTTAAGAGACGTTTTTGTAAAATTGAATAACGATTGCGTTTTCAAAATAACGTATGGGGGGTATTGCGAAATGTATTCCAGGGACTTGTTAGTGTGTCAATCGTCGGTATGGTTATATTTCCTTTCTCTCATTTCCACGAATCATCTGAAACTAATTAACCCAAAAAATTTCAAGGAAATGAGGAATCAAAAATCTCTTTTTCTTCGAAAGGATGAAAGTGAAAGCAGCATTCAAAAAATACCTTGATGGACCACGTACGACGTATATGTATAACCAGCAATCTATACTGGTCCCTAAAGTGCATCCCACCTACGACCACAAAACAATTTTTTTTTCTTCGAATCATATAGAAAAGGAGATCTAATTGTGTTTGAAAGAAAAGAGAAAATGTTAATTGGTCCGGTGCAGCGCAGTGGGGTCAGCCCCGAGTTAGCACATATTCATACAGGCCAAGTAAAGGCTATAAGTTCCAGTGAATCGACCAGGTGCGCAAAAGCCTTCTGCTGCTCCTGATGCCCAAAACAAAAGAGAATTTAGGAATGAAGGGGATGCTGCTGGAATATTCTGGCGTAGGTGAGGCGGATGATCCATCATTATCTTGTCAAGGGCAGCAGCAGCATCAGCAGGAGATGTTGCTGCTGCTGCTTCTGTGATTGGGAAAGACCCTTTTGGGCAGCAGCAGCAGTATGCTTATTTCCTGCATCTCTCAATGTGTTCAAAGTCTAATCTAATACTTCGAATGAATGAGATGGGATGTGCTCCTGCTGGCCGTCATTTGAAGCCCACTTCCGTCCTCCGTTAACATAACTACGCTAGCTTACGATTTAGTCTCATATCAACAACATCTACTCACACAGTTCGTGAACTCTATTTTCAAAAGGATGCTCTTGATTTGGCGGCCGTTGGACGCTATCCTGGTGTATTTTTTCCTTTTAAAATTACATTTTATAGCGAATAGTTTCATGCGCTTTAAAAAAAAATACGAAAAAGTTATATAAAAGTTGATCCGTAAGATTTCTATATATTAGATAGATCAAAGCATATAAGCTAGATTAAAACAAATCTATTTTTACGTCTGATTTACAAGTGGACTGTATATATAACACAGCTGCTAATTATTTCGTCTCTTTATTTTTATTCTTCGTATTGTAAACAGAATTCGAAGAAACTGATTTAAGTATTTCATTTCCATAATGCAGGAATAAGATAGCAACGGAAAGAAACGCCCCTCGAAAGTTGGTCGAAATTCGAGGAGATGAAGCAATTACAAGAAAAATTTCAAAAATAATAATCCCTTGGCTCCAACCGAATATTTCTTGAAACTAGCTTTACCTGTGTTTTCCCTAATTTTATGTAAGTTGTAACCTTTATTTTATAACTTTCCTTCTAAGTAATATGAAACCTTTAACCGACGTTCAAGTCGTTGAGATAAATAATCGTCGGGCTAGTAAATTTTGTATTTCAAATCTACATACTACTATAGCATATCAGTGTAAACTGTAAAAAATTAAACATCGTATGATCATTTAAAATATCATATATTAGATTTTACAAAATTAATTATGAATACATTTATATAAATCTGGTTATTATTGGGTTTACTTTAAGTACACGATAAGCTTTATACTAAAATTATGATACCACCTAATGAGAGTATAACCTAAAAACGAATTAAGAACCGCGGATGAAAAGATTAACCTTGATGAAATTTTTAATCCGCTTCAAATCGACCTTGTAAAGGATATATTTTTCAGATATTTGCAACCTTATTACTTTCATCGATTATGTCAAATTTTTCTATCTATCTCCTGCAGGATTCCAGCAGTAATTAAAAGTTGTCGCATTCTAATATTATCCAAGTAAGATTAGATGCAGTGGGTCAGGCCTATGTGCCATCATTATGTAAAAATTACTAAAATCTTTTTCTAAGAAACTTGAAAAATAATTGATTTCCGATAACAGTACGAGTTAAAAGTAAATATAACATAATCATTGTGGCGCCAAATTCAGATGTCGCCCGTTATGACCAACAATAATTGGGGCGTATTACAGGAGAAGGCGATATTTATATATTGAATAACAAGCCATCAGTTGATAAAGGAAAGCAGTTGGTGTCAAGAGCAGACGCCCGATATGATGATTACGTATACAGAGTGAAAGAGGAGCCCTTTTTTTTTTAACAATCCATGACCATCGTGTCATCTGTATACGAGTCTTACGTATAGGAGCATTTGTTCCCACTTGTGTATAGCTATAGCGCTGCAGTCATGAGATCAAGGGGAGGGACTCTTTTCTTTCTCTTTCTTTTTTTCCTATTATTCGTCAACACAAGTATACACTCGATGATTTTATAAGGGAAGACCGGATTATTTCTTTATGGTACACACATCAGCTCCTGGTTTCCCCCTTATACTAGCTCTTATGGCCGGGTTCTCCCCTAGTACTCCATTCATTGAAAAAGACCCGTTTTTCAACAGTGTATTAAATGCCGTGGACGGTGATCCCCTGCCGGGCGCGTGTCCTTCATTATTATATATATGGATTCGTTGCCCTCCCCTTTTCCTTTTCAAGTGAAACATATATGTATTGATGGGGAATATAAATCGTGGCAATTACTTTCTCATTATTGCCTATATCTCACTTCCTACATACAAAGACAACTTTTTCGGTTAGTATTTCTCTTTTTTCAAATTTCCGCTCCCTAAATTCAATTGAATATTATATGAATGTTTACAGTTACATGATTCACTTTATTTATTGTACAGTTAGGCCTATTACTTGAGCGCATTTTCCAATATAAGAAAATCCCTTCCGACTCGGATTTGTTCGTCCCAGCGACAAATAACAACATGTTTTTCGCACCCCCATCACCCAATCTTCCATAACAGGCCCCTTTTAACACGAGGAATGTTCTAATACTCGTTAGTTTTCAAGGAGTGTATGCATCAGGTACATATTCTATACATTCACAACGGATCCTTTATGCAACACAAGGCGGGATATTTACGTTATTATTATTATTGTCGCCCACTCGACACGTCCGGACAATATGTGTTATTACTTTTCACTGATTTCCTGTTGAATATTACCTAGGTTATGAGGAGCTGACCAGTCAGGCGTGATACTGATCACTCATAATATAAGGGGGTTGTTAATATTCGTCTATACACCTTACTTTTGTATTACCAACACTTGTAATGTCTAATAAAGCTGCTAGGGTTGTAATCGCCCTTCTTTCATATATTTCCTGCACGGTATTTCTTCATTAAATAGAGGTCAGTCTATTCTTATTGAATCCTTATTGAACATTTTCCCATGTATTCTCCCTCTTGTTGTTGAACGTTAGTTGTCCAGAACCCAAAGCTACCATCATCGCAACATTACGTATTTTAAAATCTACTTAATTAATTAGAAGGATACTGAATTTAAATTTTGCGAAAACTATATCTTTTAAAAATTCGTGATATTTTAATATTACATCTGTTGAAAAATATTAAACTTGATTAATATTCTTTTGTCGGAGCCGAATTTCTGTATCACGATCACCCGAAACGAAAGATATAGCATCTCGATGGGAACATGGATTATGTATATGAAAAATTCCTCTTACTGTATAGCTTATTATCTCACTCCTTCTATTGATATCTGGTCTATCACACATGATGAAATATTATAGTCAATAGCAGGGACTTTGAGGTGTAAAGAGGGGCACCAATATATATTGCTCCAGCTTTCTCTGTTTGGTATGTCTACATTGATATGATGTATACACCACGAGAGAGAATCCCTGTAATAATATACAGGAAAGCACTTATTGACACGCAATATAGCAAAAGGGGGCTTAGTTGAGTTGGGCATATAGCACCTCTCAATTTCGACGCTTGCAATTTTAGTAGTAGAGAAGATATAAAGGAAGACGAGGCCGCGATCAAAGTGGTCCTTACTGGATGATGATGGCTATGTGTACATTACTGCTGTTGATGCAGATTAGGCCCATATATATATATATTAGTAGGGACTCTTGAAAAGAGAAAGGTACACAGAGAGACCGGAGATTGCTCCTGATGAAAGGCCGCGCAAGCGGCCGTCGAGTTAATGAGTCTTGCGAGCAATCACATCTTTGAATAATAATCTTGGAGCATTAGCGAGCCCTTCTGCTCTGTGTAGCCTATCTATCAGTCTATATGTATATATATATTTGCGGAAGCGAGGCCTCATCATTGCGCACGCCGCGCCCCACTACTTCAAATTTGGGAAGAGGGTGCCGCGAGCTCAATAACGAGTCGTTAGTTACTTATTATTGCGTCGCCTTGCTGGTCATCATCTCATCGAGCCTCTTCTCCTTCTGTTTATTACTTCTAGTATATAACAGATCAATGCTTATAACATAATCTCTGTCTTGTGCTATAGAAGGAATTAAACCAGTTTGATTGCGATGATGGAATTGGAAATTGTCTTTGATCGAATGCCAAAGAGGACATCTAACGGTGTCGAAACTCAACCTTTCTTCCACTAAAAGTTGGTTTATAAAAGAAAAGAGTCCAGTACTATTTAAGCTCATTCATGAAAAGAGAACAAAAGGATAGCCTAGAACCAAAGGTCATCAGATAACATTTGTACTACTTAGGCTAAAAATTTGAATTTGAAAAAAGTACTTCTAAAAATTCAAGTAGAGCTTACTAAAATTCAGATTAGTCAGTGGTAGAAGCGTAAATCTTCATAATTTAAACGATTTAAACATTGATATAATTTTTTTAAAAATTTGATTAATTGAACATTAACTATATAGGTATAACTCTTCAACCATTGATAACTCATTGATTTAAATTTAAATGCTGATTTTAAATTATAATAACAATTATTCCCCAAAAAAGATTAGTATGTTTTATAATGTCTCGTTGAACATAATTAATTTCTATTCATTTTATATGTCTAAAAAACTTAGACATAGGCGGGATTTTAAAAATTAATTGTATGTATGCTCGATTTGGCGGGTACTCATTCATTCATATTTTTCTCCTCCCATCGTTTTATTTCTCAATGAATCATTCATTTACTTTTTTGTTCCTCTTTACTATATAGTTTTTTTTCTTGCCGCCACAAACCCTTTTTTCCTTCCTCTTTTCCGGTGCGCGCGGGAGGAGCGCAGTCTAAGCCGCTTATGAATCAGCCATCATATAGCAACAAAAGAGCATACAGCTACATAAACATATATACAGCCTATAAAAACATATGAAAACAATGGAAATAATAAGAAGCAACTGGAGCGGCGCGAAAAGAAGAAAGAACAAAAAAGAAAAGAGAATAAAAAGTGATGGGACCATCAGCTAAGCTGAAAATAACGTCGTCGTCGTCGGTCCTTTCAAGAAGAGCCTCGACGGGATATCTCACCTGCCAATGAAATAAAATCAAATGATGTATCTTATCACACAAAAAGTTCTCTTTTCGTTGCCCTGTTTTTTCTCTTTCATTCTCTTTCTCAAACAAATACACAGCAGCAGCAGCAGTAGGATCGATCATCTTTCTACATTGTGAATATAAAGGGCCCGTGCGGATTATAGACGGCCTATTGAATCTATGAATGGATGTTTTTATACACACACAAACAGTGAATAACACAATTGTGTGCATCATATACAAGCATTGTGTTTAGTGTGAGATGATGATGAACCGCTCGATTTACAGCAGCAGCAGCACTTTGGGAAATGTGAATAAAATAAAAATAACAAGTTGGAGGATTATAGGAAAAGCAGCAACTGCTGTTTCTCCGGGGGGTGCTGACTGATGTAGCCTATGCCACTGCGGTGAATAGTAATCATCAGAAATCGAGGGGAAATAGGCCGATAATCGCTCGATTCCGGTTCTCCGTTCATATCTAAAAACGCACAGAGACTATATATTCGATTACAACGACTATATTAAGCTGTGAGAATAACATCATGAGGGGGATTTAAGCTATAAATACCTATATAGATCCTATTTTTGAGATGATGAGAGGCATTATTATGTTAAGCGATTACATCACTTTTTCTATTCATAAGATGAACTGTATTGGTAAATCGATATCGTTCTCAAATAATTTAATATGAACTGAGTTTCTCAGTATAAAGTTTCAAATTTTTTTTTTTTATATTATTGTCTTAAAAATGGTACAGTAGGCTACTTCAAAAAAAAAATCGAAGTCATAAGGCGTATCAGTACATATCATTATTATTATTATATCATAAAGTGACTGATGTCGTATCATAATATGCCTCCGTAAATCCCATCAAGAAGGATTTCTATGCGACATGTAGTGAAAAACGCGTGTCCAATCTATGTAATCCTTTCAATATACGATGACAACTCTGCTTTTGCTGAGAATGGAAGAAAATCCCCTTTTTGATGCAATCAAATCTAGATATCGATAGATTACATATGAATCCCATCACTTCTCCCTCCATTTCCAAGAGAGTTATATATATGGAGAGAGACAGCAGCAGTCACGCCGAATTTTTCACGCGTCCAATATTCGCCAGCCCCCCTAATAGGGGACAGAGTGTGAGAAGGTGTCCAGGTGGACGTGTCAGCCTAATCGCAGGGGTTATAGGGTGCCCGAGTCGCTGACAGCCCCCTTAATAGCACGGCGAGTAGGCCTAAAAAGAGATGACGACGATCATCACTATTGCAGCAGGGGCTTTCTGCTCGTGAACGGCCCTCATCCCTCAATCCTTCTTATTTTGTCGGCACGAGTTGTCGCATATTAGTCTTCGTCGGGACTGGTTAGGCGCGCGTTATATATTCTATGCAGGGCTCGTTATGACATAATTATCATTAATAATGTCATTAGAAGGTCATCAAATTATTATTTTTTCTTCCTCCCCTCTTTTTTTCCTTGATGGATGTAATGAATTTCTTATATAAGCAGTGTCACCCTTAATTAGTTTTTCCCTGTTTGTATTAAGAAGTTAAAGGCGCTATAACTAATCATTTTTTCCCTCGCGGCATCAGCGAAAGTTACTAACTTGTTCCAATATATTTTTTAGTTTGAAAAACAAGCCAACTTTTAATAAGTTAAAAGTTGTATAATAATTAGCTTTAGGTAGGGCTTTTTTTATAATAATCATAGTAGCTGGTTTAGTTTTAAATTTGTTTGTATTAATAAGTATTAAGCAACAGAAACTGAATAAGGTAATGTCATTTTAAAATTAGATTTTTTCAGAAATTTCAACGCTGCTATTAGTATATTTTGTATTTGAAAGTGTCCTCCATGAATTCCTATTTTGTATCCGGCATTGAAACTTAAAAATAAAGTGTAGCATTGGAGAGGCGTGATGTGGCACGTGCTATGATTATCTCGGCCACTCATCGCTTCAAAGTGAAGCCATTTGAGCCAATTACACGTCAACCAATAACCGGCCCTTTTAAGAAATCAGTTTCCTTTTTTATTTTCAAACATTTCAAAAATAGGTCGTTTATTGATAACACACTTTATGTGCATTATAAAGCTTTTACAAATACGACAAACGCACTCATCAGTAGGAGGAGAAACAGCTAATACATTTGCCCAGAAACTTTGATTGACCTAATCAACGTGAATCGCTCTAAATGCTCGAGCGAGTAGAACGCAAAAGTTTATTCACATTATTCGTAGGAACTGGATGATGAAAAGAGCTGGAGGGAACGACGTCAAAATCAGATTCCAATCATTATTATGGAGAGTGGATTTGAAAAGACGTAGTAGCTACTATACGCGTTGGGTACGACGCTTGGGAGCTGCTACCCGCCGCTCGTAGTTGTACATCATAGCCCGTGCCAAAAACTTGGAATGCAAGGCGGGGCTAATGATTCCCCCTTGTTGCTTGTCGACGTCATTTAATATTCATCAGCATCCGAAAGTTTCAGCTTATACTGCAGCAGCAGCAGTCTATTAATGAGCTTAATACACGAATTTATTGGTTGGAACTGCTATATGCAATGTATTTATTAAAAGGACGTTGAAATGATTATTCTTGTTATTTTTAATATTTCCACCCTCATTACTGTTTAGTCTCAACCTCAATTAGGATCCGCCAGTAGCAGTAGAAGCAGCACGCTTTTCCTGCTGATGCCAACGATTGATGATGCTAATACCCTCCAATTAAATCCGACTTATAGACGAGCTGCTGATGCTGTTGGCAACCCAGCGCTCGCTTCTACTTCTGTCGCTCAGAATCAACCGGGGGAGAGGGGGATGTGTAATAGTTTGTCTAACACTGTTTACGCAATAACAAGTCTATCTTTTATTCATTTAGTTTTATATATAGATCCCTTTGATCTATATGGCTAATAGTCAAACTGTTAAAGCCAATCACTAATAGTTAAATAGAAAAGAAATCAACTTGAATTCAGGAACGAATCGCAAAACAATTTCTGCCAAATATAGCTCTACAGAGGATATAGAGGAAATCAGGTAAATTCACTTCATATGCGAAGTTTAAATGAAAAGGGCTGCTCTAGTATTCAGTATGTTATATATGATGCACGAAACCTGCTTTATAAAACAATATAAAAAAGATAAGAGAGGGGGAATATACAAAATCTACAAGTCAACATTTGGGATGATGTGGTTATTATGCTCAAATAGAACAGTTGGGTTGCGGGAGGGGGGAAATAAAAGAAGAGCCTTCTGATACACAAAAATATTGTATAATATATATGGAAGCTGTAGGCTCTGTCAACATGACTATGCAGCAGTGTATACCTCCCAAATATATATATTGGCCCGCGCTGAGGACTAGTATAGGACGACTTTTTTTTCCTTGCTTGTCCTGGGGCTCTGTCTGTAACACAATCATCGTTTATTTATATTCCCTCGCGTCTCTTTGATCTGCGGCCTGGATGCGATGAAAGCGCCGCCTAGCTCCTCCCGCCCGCGCGGGCGGCCGAATAAAAATCCAATCTTTTATAGATCAGACCGTGCCTGATTCAATCACCGCATAAATAAACACACACACCGCTTTATAAAGGACTACGAGCTAGAGAAATGCTATTTTGTTCTTTCCTTTAACCTACGCGCTCGGATGTCAAAGGACATATAAAAAGCAACGTCAAACAAGGGCTTTGCTGATTGTTCGATTTGATTCCATCGTTTATATCATCAGCCCTTAATAGAGGCCTAAAGTACTTCATGTATTGTTGGAGATTATTATCTTATTTTATATGATTTTATCATTTCCAAAGCATTTAGATTATACAAAATCAAATATAAGCGAAGTCCTCTACAGTTTTAAAGAGGCTCCTTAGCAATCCATTAATTTCGGCTCCTGCTCGTAATTATCCATCGCCTATTTATACATCGGCGGAGAAGAGACTGCAGCCAGAAGGTAATATGTATCAAGAGATGAAGGAAATAACGTTTGCTGGCTCTCCCTGATGATGATTGTGTTTGTTTATTTTCAGCTCATAGCGCTGATCAAACATTATATTCTCACTCGCTGCTCTCTCTCTCTCTCTTTGGCTGATGCTACTCTGGCGAATTAACGCTGGAGCCAAGAGCAGCAGTGGAGAAGCGTAATAATATGGGAGGAAATCGATCATCAACTAGCGCTGATCGTTTTCCCCCTTCTTAGCACGATCCATCGTCGTCCCTCCTCCTTCTCGTCTTCCTTAATGTAAACGGCTAATTAAATTCTAGTCGATCAACTGCTCATTACACGCGACGCGTTTTATCGAATCCAACAGTATACATATGGATAGTACAAACTGGCAGCCATGTATTAAACGCATATTACGTCTTTCCGATTGGAAAATGAAGGGACAATTTGTGTTCATTCCCGACATTACCATCACTTATTTTCCCTTCTTCTCCGGGATTTATGAGAAGCATACAATTTTTTCAAGTATTAAAACTTTAAAATGTAATAAATAAATATCAAGAAATAGATATGAAATAAATTTGAGGACGCATCCTATTTTATTAGCAGGCCTAACATTTTCTTTTTTTAATAATTTAGATTGAAAAAAAAATCATTAAGAAGCCTAATCTATCAGTCTAACTAAATCACGAATCCACTTATGAGCTGCCTATAACAGTTCATAATTCATCTTGCCAATAATAATTTCGTCAAGAGTATTATTAGAGTAAGGGTGACGCGGCGCAACCGAACTGCTGGTGGGAGCAGCAGCAGCGGCGTCTGCTCCCTTCCGTACCTCAATCTTCTATTGGCCCAATCACAATGAAGGGGGAGGGACGATTTAAACCATTTCGACTCCGCCCCTCTTCTCTCTCTCTCTTTCTCTACATAACATACATAACATCTCCTCTTCTTTGACGAAGTTGCCGGTCCTCCAAACAAACGGCCCCAGTTGTTACGAACCATTGCGACTGATCGGACGTTTTCTTAGAAACACAATAGCAGTCGTGAACCTTCTTATCTTTCAGTTGTACTTTTATTTTTTGGGTCATTATTGATTCATTTGAAAATGATGATGGAGCAAGAACTCACGAAACATGGTGCCAGAATCATAGCCAGTGTAACTCGTCATGAAGAAGGTGAGGAAGATGTCGTGAGCGGAAGAAGCAGCAGCAACAGCAGTCGCAGCAATATTAGCATTAGGAGCGGAAGCCGAAACAGTGCGGCCGTTTTAGACGTTGAGACGAACGGGACCGGAAGAGATGTGGCGGTTGACCCATTGGCATCTCCCAGACCAGTTTCACCAAATGACGTGAGTCAAAATGAATCATAAAATATTAATTTAATATTAATTTATTTAGCTTTGTGAAAATAAAGGCAAATAAATGTATGAAAATTAGATTACAAAATACGCGTTGTTGCGTTACTATGGCTTCTATCAAGTTCAAATCAGAAAAAAAGATAGTTATAGATTTTAGCACATCCTTTATATTATGGTGTACTAAGCCCATAATCTCTGTTGCGAAGCTTTATTATAATAGTATGTAAGACGGCATGGTAACGATGATCAGTGTTGCTCAAGTTCGTGCAAAGATACTTTGTGTCTATGACAATTAAACAATGCGCAAGTGCCTGTAACTTCCATAAACTTCATCCAAAGTGAAAGGCCTAATATGTGTCTTGATTAACAGATTACCTAGCATACTTTTTGACAGCGCTATTACTATGTTAGAACAGCTCTATTTCTTAAGACGCTTCAAAATCAATAAGTTCTGTGACAGGATTGTACAAATAGACAAATATTACAGACAGGCTATTTAGTTTGCACGCCGGAAAAATTTATATATAAAAAATCCATGAAAAATCCCTAAAAATGAATATTCACTTGATTAAAACAGAAGATGACGGTAGCCGATTCGCTGTCGCCAATAAAAGGATCGATGGCTATTGGAGTTACATCGGCAGGGATTTCTCCCTCATCATCAGGAGCATCTACTGGTCCGATTTTGGAGCGTCAGGCATCAGCCACCGGAGCACTTAACAGAGCAGCAGCGCCCAATCAGCATAATCATGCTAGTAGCCAGCACATGTACACTATTGAGGCTATTTTGGGGCTCAACAATCCGAATTCAAACGGTATAACAAGCTTCTACTTAATTCTTTAAATCATAATTCTATTTTAAAAATTGATTCACTTTTGAAACACATAGAGAAACATCATCAGCACCAGCTTCACCAACAAGACACCGGTTTAGGGAGACACGTTAAATTCTTGCGTGAAATGTCGGATGCTCACCACCTTCAACATCACCATCATCCTTTTCACCACCATTTCATGCAGCAGCAACAGCACTTGGCATCGACTCATCATCATCGCTTGATGGACAACACCTCTGTACTGATTCCAGCATCATCTCATCACCAGCGGCATCAAGAGAACCATCAGCGACGCCCAAGCATCAGTAGCAACGAAGATGACGATGATGAAGAGTTGCTTGATCCGAGCGGGGCGGACGAGGGAGGCCGATCTGGTGGTATGAGCAATAAGGGAGAAGGTGGTTCCAACGGCGGTGGTGGTGGAAGCGGAAGTAAGAAGCATAGACGAAACCGGACCACTTTCACAACCTTCCAGTTGCACGAACTTGAAAGGGCGTTTGAAAAATCGCACTATCCAGATGTTTACAGCCGTGAAGAATTGGCCATGAAAGTGAATCTACCCGAAGTTCGAGTTCAGGTAAACAAAATTCATTTTTAGAAATAGATTTTTAAAACTTACTCGTCAATAGGCCTAATTATAGAACAGAATAAATAGTATAAAAATTAAATCTTGTTGGTAGATGATTGCTTGTTTAATGATCAAGCATATAAACTTTGCTAAAAGTGATTAAAGAGAGCCAAAACTTTTGACTCTTCGAGAGCACAGAGTCCGCGGATTAATTGTAGTATTTTCCAAATAAGCTGGCATTAAGCAAAAATATAGAAAACATAGTGAGTCTGGAACAGATGTACAAGTCTCTAAAGTTCAGCGAATGAAAATTGTTAACCAACTTTCGGGATTTCTATATATGCTTGTTTAAGAACGCGCTCGGATTTTATAATCCTTCTTATTAAACTGCTCTTATTGACCATTATTACAACAAGTCTTATATTGTGGCGTTAAATCAATCATAATCCCTCCAACTTTTTCCTCGTCTCTTATTCCACTTCAATAGAAGCCAAAGAGCAGAGCAGCTGGCTCATTAAAAACGACTTTAGAGTTTGAACGAATGTTAGCCTCCAGATTTAATTTTCTTTGTATTAGATATCATTTTTTAGATCTTTGTATATAATAGTTTCAAATTACCTTTTAAAAATAAATCGTAAATTGAAATAACCTCTATTTATTATCGCGAAAGAAAATCTTATTGAATAATGGTAAATGAAAAAGGCAATTTTTTTCCTGATTGATACATCACTCGTCGTCTTCTATCAGATCAGGAGAGGGGAAGAAGAAGAAGGAAAAACGAGGCCCTAAATTGGATCCTAATAATAATGTAAATGCGGCATCGCTGCACTGATCTCATCACCCGCCGCTCAAGGGAAAAGAGAGGAGGGAAAAAATCGACAGTTTATCCCCGAGCTAATCGACCATGCTGAAATAGCACGCGTGTGATAACCATCATCGCTTTTCCAATAGGGCTGGCCCCCCTCTCAACCTCTCAAATGAGAGTAAGAGGGGGTGAAAAAGTATTATGATAATAATGTAGACGAAAGAGTAGGGGACACTGTATTATCCATCGATTTGAGCGAGTCAATGATCGCTGCGAATTGTATACAAATCCAAGGGGATCGAGGACCTTCATCCAGATCACACACTCTTGTGTGTGTATTTAGACGAACTGATGAGGATATCAGATGTAAAAAGACTGTTTTTTCTCTCTGTGTGTTGTTGTTGTTAGCTGATGCTCTTGGAATAGAAGAATAATAGAGGGAGACCGTTATTATTTGATGTACTGTATATAAAATCGTAGGGTTCGATGACATAATGTTTCACATTGGGCGTGAATTCAGCAACAGCAGGAGTAGACCCTCCGAGCTAATAATCATGGTGTAATCAGATCTGGTATATCAGCGTAGCCATTATCCGGATAAACGCTGGATCTAATAATTTCTATGAAAGAGATTTTACTGAATTTCCCTACGTTCATGTTTCCTATTCGATATTCCAGAAAGGATTTTCCAAGTACTTCAAGATTAAAATGAATAGATTCCGTGTAGTACTTACAAGCATAATATAATCAACTCATTTAAAAACTTGATTTTAAAATTGAAAATTATCGTTTAAAAAACGAAGCTAATGAATTGATCAGCATGGTGGCGGAACTGACAAATTTTTGTTCAGAGCAGCCCAGATGTCAAACGGAACGATGATGGGCTGGTTCGTCCAATCAGTCCGCTACGTTTAGTCAATCGAGTTAGACCCGAGGCGAGGCGCGAGCGATTCAATTTTCCATCACCCAACTTTTGATAGATTTATTTTTTTCGCTTTTTCTCCGTGATTTTATTTCCCGTCACCATCTGTCGGTTGAAACCGGTTCGGTCTATCTATAATAATAACTGAATGGGCGATTGATTGCTCAATTATCCGACCCTCTAGAGAGGCATTACAACGGGGGGAGAGGTGAAATAGGGACACGATGCTCTATATAGGCTTCGACAAAATGCGTTTGTTATTCTTGTTAAGGGATAAACGACCATCAGGCAAAGTTGTGTTTTTTTCAATGAGCCTTTTTTGTGCTATTTGTATAGAGTACAGGAAATCTTGTATAAATAGTTCATTTTTTATTTTACGATGATTTAGAATAGGTCTTTTATATCCTTCTTCCAATAAGAGCAAATAGCGGCAATTCAAATAAGAATGAAAGAGGTACTTGAATGCAGTTTGTCTAAAAAATTTACATAATTTCCATTAAAATACTAAGAAGAGAATTCTGATTTTTTTTAGTTGGATCAAAAGATTATGGTGCCCTACATTTTCTATCATTTTAAATAAGTTACTGGATCTTATTAGGATATGTAGCTTGATATTAATTTAATTATTATTTGGATATGAATAGGTATGGTTCCAAAACCGACGGGCCAAATGGCGTCGGCAGGAGAAGATGGAAGCTTCTCAACAGCTCCGCAAATTCCAACAGGAATTTTCTTCAATGATGCCAGCAGCTGCGGTTGCCGCGGCAGCAGCCGGACGAGCCGCTGCCGTCGCCGGCCTCCCTGCCCATCTGGATCACTGGCTCTCTTTAACTTCAGGCGCGGCAATGGCCTACCACCAGGCGGCTGCAGCAGCGGCAGCCGGGGCTGGACTTCCTTACCCACCGGCCGCTTATTTGTCGATAGCCGGTGCTGGTAGCAGCGCTGGTTCCGTACTTCCCCCTCCTGGCTCGTCTTCTACTATTAACAAAGCAAGCCCATCTCCTACTGGATCGGTTCATCATCATCCTTCAAATCCGGATTCTCCACCTGAGAATCTCGTTATTCAACAGCATCGTTTCCGTGGAGGCAGCACTAGTAAAGAATGGGCTTCGTAGAAAACTTACAAAATTTTAAAAGAAGAATATTATTGGCTGCCCCTTTAAAAGTTGTTTCATCAATTCATTATTACTTACGTAATAGATATAAACAGAAAGAAAAGTGAGCAATTATGTAATGTGTGGAATGCTTTTTTAATCGCCATTACTTGAATTTATTGGCGAGCTTTGAATGTTTAATCAAATAGGATCGCACTCAAATGTATTTCATTCGCTTCAATTGTTTCATTTAAGAATAATTGTAATGCTTGTGAACTGAAAATTCCCCTTTTTTCAAATATCTGTTTGTAAACGTGTGCTTCGCTCTTGTTATTGGTTGTCGTGCAATCATCTCCTTTTAAAGCAATGTAAAATCTATCAACTGGATCTTTGTCGTATGTCATTTTCTATATAAATTCCTCGTCAGGTTTTAGCAATCGAATAAGAAAAAATAGCTATCGTACTTCAAGCTCGGCTCAGACTATTTACTGAACCCATATTTTCACTGTTCCATCTCGAAATCTCGTTTGAATATTTTGGTATTTGAAATAACCTTTAGCTACCATTCATCTAATACAGGGTCTTCTATCTTTCTACTTTATTTTCCGCGCGTAAAGCCAAATGGATGCGTACTGTGCTGTAAATATGTAATCATTTCAGGAATTATATACAAATACAACGTCTATTATAAAGAACTTGTTTACTTACTTAAAGTAACCAACAAAATAGATTATCTCAAAATTGCGCAACGGTTTTATTCTATCTATAGTACAGCTCTCTTCATTGTTATCTATAATAACAGTAGCAGAAAAGCGCGCGTGGATATGACTGTACAAATCCAATCAGCTTGTATTATGACAAGAAGAAAGGGGAAATGACGGGATAAGTAATTAGGAATAGCAGCAACAGCTGCTCCAATTTTAATTAAGGGATCTATATTGAGCAACATTGACTATTCAAATTTATATGATGATGTATAGAGAACTGAATATAGCACAACTCTGACTGGACCTTTTGTTTTCTTTCATCTTCTATACATCGTTGAAGATCTAGGCGCATAATAGAGTAGAAACCAAGCAAAAACATTTCTGCTCCACAAATTATAGCTTAAAATTGCTGGATAATTGATGCCTTATATTGCAAATCGGATGAGAAATTCCTGGTGCTCTTCTTCTTTACGCCTAAAAAGAGATTTTTAAAAATCTACAAAAAACAGCACATCCAATAAGAGTAGTCTACAGATAAGCTTCATGTAATAGCACTTGGACTGCACCCTCCAATTAGCCTTACACTACATAATAAAGGAATACTAGTCGTCATTGTCGTTGTCGTCATCACCCTAACTATAATCCGATCCAAAGCCTCTTAAAGAAGAGGAGCAACATGTTATTCGTGCATGTCAAGCTGAGCTAGTACAACATTTTATATATAATTCCTCTTGTCACACATTATTGGTAGGAATGTGTGTTTTTAGCCATCACTTCAGTGGGAATCTAGCTATGGCAGGCGGTAATGGATATTATGTATACATCAGCAGCATTAGGCTACTTATAGAGAGAGAGTGCAGCTAGGACAGGAATTCCTGGAAGGTCGACGTGTGCTGCCCCTGCTGCGCTAAGAGGATTGAGGAAATAAGAAGCGTGGACATCACTTGTGAGGAGCTTACGCATCAGCATTCTTTCTCCTGTTGTAGCTACCTCAATTAGGACTATAAGGGCTGCCAATCAAACTGCTGCTGCTGCGTCTCTCGTGGGGCAGTAAAAGAAAAAAAAGAGTAGCAAAGGTGCGATAAGCTGCTCACCTCATTTGGCTTAGATGGTACACTTGTCTCACCTGCTAATTAACCTATCCTGATTTTATTATATTGCCTCAGTAAAATCTGTTTGTGGCTACTCTTCCCATTTAAATTCGCGCGTGCACAAGGCGTTGACTCCATCACATTTGAAATATTCAAGGCCTATTACAATACATTTATGGAGTACCTAAATATACACGTCTGAAGGCATAATTTTAAAAGTCACGAACTTTTCCATCGCAATAAATGTATATACATAAATCCCGATTGAATTATAGCATTCCGTTCTTTTTTAAACATGCTGATGAGAAGAAGGAAAGAACACTATAAAGTTCGTTATTATTCGTCGATAACAAGTGTCGATAAGACGCGCATAGCAAAGGGGGAGTGTTGCTGCTGGAAATTCAGGCTTTTACGCGGTGGCAGGTTATAATATCGAAGAACTCGTCCAGCAGCAGCAGCAGCCTTTCCATCGTAGATTTTAATGGAAATCAAACGATCAATCAGCTCCTGGCTGACTGTGTGTTTGTTATCAGGTCAGTGGATCATTGATGGAGACTTAAGTGGCCTAAGTGATCTGTAGGAGCAGAGCTCTCCTTCTACAGGACTGACGTACTGACTTAAACGTCGACTCCTCCTCTTCCTCCAGCATCTTTATCGCTTCTTCTGATCATCGTCTTTATAAGCTGATGTGCCTTCTTGTTGCCACTTAGCTTCCCCTCTTTTTTTCTTTCTATATTCCTAGCTTAATAAACACATTCTTCTTCTAACTTCCATTCTTCATCATATCTCGGCTCTATAATCCGCACGCGGCTAGACAAGTATTTACATTTAATCAATAAATCAATATATATGCTGCCGTAAAGATGCGAAGAGGATTTCTTCGGCGGAGGAGCTTTATTGCTATAGGGGAAGAGAGTTTATCAGTTTTGACCCATCTCACTTGAAGCGCTTGTAGTGGGACTATTTACTAATTAGGGGCAATTTTCTTCGACGGTGTGATTTCATAGATTCAGATCGACACGGAACGGAAGTGGCGGATGACAGTTTTGTCATACATCAATTGCCTAGCTCAAGTCAAGTGTTGGCATTAGGAAAAAAAATATTCAAATATTTTAAGAACTCTAGAACAGTTAAAAATGAATTAATTATATTGGTAACTAATATTTTATGAAAAGCATCATGTGCGATACATTATAACTTATACCATAAAAAAGGTAAAGCAAAATTTACAAGGTCATTAGACAAGAGGCGCCATCTAGAAGTATATCAATAAACTATGCAGTACAAACATTAGCTCCCCATTTTTGAAAAATAGCTTGATTCAAGTGGTATTTTCAATACTTTTTACCTGACTAAAAGAGCCATAACATTAACATTCTTTTCTTTTGATGTAATACTTTAGTCCTTAATATTATGATATGAATGAATAAAAAAAAAGATATACATGAGGTCATAAGTGTAAAATTTAAAGTAAAATAAAAAATCAAAATAAAATCAAGAATCTATCATAATAGAGCAAAACGAAAAGAAGCTCACCGAAAATTGTGTAGTTCTGGGCAGGAGAAACGAGGGTAAATTGTGCAATAATCCATGATACGTGGTTAGCACAATGGCCATCGTGAGCACTAAAAAAATTCCCTTTTTCTTTAATACACTGATTGAGGAGCACCCAGCTCTTAAAGTTTTCTTAGGTTTTAAATTTCTGTACACAGTTTTTTAGTGATCACACGGCTAGGTCTCTTCCATAGGCCAATATATACTGCAACAAGCACGATTTTACTTATTGTCGGTTTGAGTCGAGAGCCGAGACAAACGGTACAAAACGTCATGTGCTACGTTGCACTCGTGTGCGAGAAGCACAACAAAACAATATTAAAACTTTTGTTATGCTCTTTTTTTATTTTTCTCTGCTTATTAAAAAAATATTATAAGCTTCTTTAACAGTGTGGATAAAGAAACTGGTGAATACCGCAATAGCGTCTGGCTACCGCGGGTGGCTTAAAAAGAAATAGCAGACGTTTCTCCTTTAATTGTTTAGCAATTAGCCAACCTCCTTGCGACCTTGCCTGCTGTTGGTCTTGGGCCTCTTCCATGGTTTCCATTGTTTTCTCTGTCTAGATTACCTATACAGCTTCTATTTGATATTGATGAATTGACTGCTGTTTTCCTTGTGAAAGGAGTGGGCTATTGCAACAGCAAAATACCTATTTGTTTTTTTTAAATCTGGTAGGAATTGCAAACCTTTATATTTGTTTACATCCCTAAACTGTAGCTCTTTCCTAGTTCCTACACTTTACTCACATTTTCATCAAATCCCACACCCTTAATTGGAGTGGATTAATTATTATTCACAACAACTGCCCGCCGATGTAAAGTTGGTGTACGAAACAGTACACGGTTTTTTGTCCCCCTCTTTTTATTACGTAAGGACTTCCGGTAAGGGCGTAATTAATGTGTTATGTAACAGATGAGAGGGGAAAGGTTAAATTTTCCTTCATTTGTCCCATTCTATCTGATGATTACTATGAGAATTATGTTTACTAAACAGTAGACTTTGTTTTTACCATTCTATAGAGAAGATCCTTCAATTACATTGGCTACAAGAAATATGACAGCTGCTGGCAATTACAAAAACACTTACATCTGTAATATTTGTTCCAAAGTAAGTGTATAAATTTGATTATCTAGGATTTTTTTCGAATTCACTTAAAAATAGTTTCTTATTTATTTTTTATTTTTTTTACATTTATTTTTTTACATTTTAATCTTTTTTTTACATATATTATTTAATCATCATAAATTTTTCTTTCTAGACACTTTTACTCAAATATCAAGAGCGGCACATGAAATGGCATGAAACTCTTTCCGATGATCGATATTCTTTTTGTTGCAGTCATTGTCCGCAGGTAATTTTTTATCGCTAGATTTGCAGTCAATACTTAAATATGAATTTTAATTTAATCGTGGGTTTTGTTCAGAAATTTAAAGACAGCAAACATTTGACCTTACACTTGACGAGCATTCATCCTGATTACCCACAGAAGAGTATTACAGCCCGTGAGAATAAGCTTCCTGCTTTTCACAATGCTTTTCTATGCAATAGTGAGGGATCTTCCAGTCAACAGTCCATCAGCAATAAGAGTGCAGTCAAGGTATTGCGTAATAAATATATTCTTAAACATTCTCTGATCCGCTCAATTGGACCTTTATTAAAATAGGAAATGCCGTCGCTATTATTCGGTTTGCCAACAGCCGAATCTATGGATCATATCGCTCACGCTTCCAGGGTAAGATAGCCTTTGAAAACTTAGCTTTTAATTTTAAAAAATAAATTCCAACTGTTTTATTTAGGCTCATGGAATGCAAATGCTGCTAAAGTTGGGAGGAGTTACAGGGCTCTATGTCAAGATGGATCCTTCTCCGGAGAATCCATTTAAAGAGGTGTGGAAGCTTTCGAAACTAATTCTGAGGGAAAAGAGCGAATAATGGTGCAAGAATTCCTTATTCTGTGGAATATTATTACTTTAAAGTTGTTAATCTAAATACTTAAACGCTTAAAAGTTTTCATGAAGAAAGCAAACTCGTTTCCTGTCGTCGACGACAGTAAAAAAAACTATTTAGTTCTGTAAATACAATTATTAGGGCTAAATTTTTTATTTTAGGGAATAATTCTACTTAAATTAGTCGTAAAAGAATGTTCTTAATTAAAATGAGTCGCGATTTTTGAGGTGTAAAATGAGACACATGCTAGAAACTGATCATTTAGGTGGATTTTTCAACCAAATGCGCACCTCTAGACATGGACTTACTTGCCACCTTGTCCAAAAAACGACCGAATTCTAGATTGCCCATGCTTCCTTTTATAGTTTTGTTCTCCCTTGAAAGAAGAGTATACGTTTTTCGATATTATAAGTGTGTAACACGTTTTTAAAATCCTGTGGACTGTTAAGTACCGCACCACTCAATTCCCTAGTGATGTACAGTAAAAAATATATTTTCAAGGACGTGGTCAAGAATAAAGATTATATTTGTTTACGTTATTTGTTGCTCCCATGGGCTCGTTTCGAGTTCAAACTCAGCTCCAGAGGAGCCAAATATTAATTCGAGTTGTACTTTAATTTTTTTAAATGTTCTATTTCAAACAGATTTGTTTCCAATATAAGACTAAAATTGTATCTATTCTGTTTTGTTTTTAAATTATATCAGCACCGTATATACTCTTTACCTATACATTTGCATTTTAAAATTAGGTTTGTGGAAGAGCATAATGCTAGAGAGATGTTCTTAAGTCTGATACTCTTCTATATGACATCTGGATAGACCAACATTTGAGCGCCAAGCATCACCAAAAATACAAACAAAATAAAAGAAAAATTTATAAATGCTGATTTTAAAAATATTACGCCTGTGTGTCATTATACATATACACCTTTTTCATAACGCATCGGAAATCATATTTATAAACAAACATGTAACTAAATAAAAAATACAGTTTATTTATTACTTCATAACAAAATAGTAAAAAACATTTTGCGATTCGATCCAACCTTGAAAGGATTTACGCACTAGCAATGAATCAGGAAACTGATCACTGCACTCATAAGTTAGTTGAACAATGGTTAAACCCATTAATTTCATCCAAATCTCGAAAAGAAGTCCCATTCGCGCAATATGTATTCTTGTTTATTTGTTTCAATAAATGTCGATGATCGCGAATAATCCATGCAAGATGACATATATCTTCCACGCAATCTATAGGATCTAAAAATATTTCACAAGTAAAAAAAAATTCATTATAAGAATATATGTACCAATATGTTTAAATACCGCGCATTTTAAAAACAAAATCAAGAATTGAAATGTCTTACTTAGTAATATGTGTAGAATTCCATTGGATCGTTTCAACTGTTGTAGGAGGGAGAAGAAAATAGAGGATTCGAATCGAGTTATTTGATTTCTAGTCAAAGAGACCACAGAGGCCTCGGTGAAATCTCCTTGAAAGGCTGCTGGCTCAATAAGATCAATTGCCGATTGATACAAATAAATTTCTTTGATGGGGGAAGAGAAACGTAGAGATCCAGCTGGAAGACTCATCAATTGGTCACTTATAACTTTCAGCACTTTTAGTCTGTTAAAAAAGGCAACTTGACGAGGGATTTTTGAAAGAAATTTTATCCTCTCAATATGAAGTTCCTCTAAGCTATTTTTCGACGATTGAAGAACCCAATAAAGTATCAAATCCAAAGATATTTCGTCCAAATCAAAAAGACCTTCGAGAGATAATTTAGTAAGTCCTCTTGCCATCTTTGAGGGTGTTTCCACCCAAGATGATGGTACAGATGGATCAATATCATCCAATGAGTACCCACCCGACCGCCCATGAATTGTTAAATTTGATAAACTCGGAAGAGGAGGTAAAGAAGCCAAATTGATTTTTACATTAATTGATAATGCGATTTTAATCTCTTCTAACATATCGAAACCGGCGAGAAAGGAGTAGTCTGTCTGTCTGAAATCACATTCATCAATTTTCAACGAAGTAGTATATTTACTACTTGATCTAAATGCTTCGGCGTTTACTTTTAGTTGAGCTATGTAGCTTCCGCTTGGAGAACTGTTATCCCCACGGATGCATCGCAAATAAATGTGACGGAAGCGGTAATTTCCGATTACATCTTTCGGAATTTCTTCTAGCTCTCGAGGTGCTGTTTCTACTTTCAAAATGAGGCGTAAGGATTCTATTTCAATTTCTTCCGTGTCGTTTGATATTTTCGGATTGAAAGCTTCGTGCACCTCTACCATCGATAGTTCATCGCAGATAATCTCCTTGGTTTCTGAGTCGTATAAACAAGGTAGAAAACCTATAACAGTTCGATGGTGAGAAATAACTGGGAAAATACTTCATGATTTATATTCTTACTTGTTTCAGATGGTAAATTATCAGGCACTAGAACAGTTCCGTTATTGTTAGAAGATGTCATATTCAGCGATTGATTTTCCGATGGGCACGTAATATTTTCTTTATTAGTACCTGGTGATGTAATACTTAAAAAGTTTTCTAGTGATAGCTGAACTACATCTTCAATGTGTTGTTTGCGTCTATAAGGAATGCATGGCGGGCAAGTTGTTTGGTTAAGAGCTTCGCCCATTCTTTGAATAATAGTTTTTCGTCCGGAATAGCGAGTCTGATGGGACATATATCTCGCAACACTACACAGATCATAGCGATCCTTTTCGAATTGATCGATAGCGTAGTTTTCAACTGCAACTTCATCGACCTGATCTAAAATGAAAGCAAACACTTTCCTGTACGCCGGAATAATCTGGCCGAATTCATCACAAAAAGGTTCGTTCATCGAACGCATAGCATTCAAATAGACGGTCAGGTTTGATTTAGGTACATCCAAATAGTTTTGAAGGGCGTCTTGAAGTACTTTGTGAGCTTTGACGATGAAACTAGTTTTCAGTCGATTGTCCTTTTTTAATGGAAATGTGGGCTTAGAGCCATCTCGATTCTCTTTATCTTTTGACGAAGATTCAAAATCTGGTAAAAAATTTTTATTGATTAGTTTAACTCAGCCGTTGTACAGTTCACTAAGGCAATTGCCGATTACCTGAGAAGGTTTCTGCTGATATAACTACAAAAATGGTTACCAGTACCAAGTTTAGCGATGATAGAAGTCCAAGAGCGCCAAAAATAAGTTTCATTTTCTATTTTATGAAAAACAAATTATTGAGCGTTAATACATATATGATGATTGTAGTCGAAATAAAAAGTGGATTGTACTAACCTGTATCAATCACGTAAAACGTATGCAATTTTGTATAATAGATTTAAGTAAGACGGCTAAGAAGATTATAAGTGTTGGGAGTTCAGTGTCGCAGTTCTATATAAGACTATTTTATGTTGAAAGCTCCATAAAACTTTTGGATATCTTGCTAGCAACAATCTGACGGTTGACATCGCCACTCCCTTATATACTACGTAATATTTTGCCACCGGCAATTGGTTTCACGAAGGCGATGCACTTCTATCTGTATACGGAAATGTTGCATGAGCAGCAATACTTATACGGTAAACTAGCCAAGAGTCTTAGTCAATATTCTCGAGTCAAATATTGTTTAGAATTCCAAATTCTAGTGGAACAGCCTTCATTTGTACTGCAAGTCATTTGGTATAGCTTTTACCGATCTCAAGTTCAGCCGTTGATTAAAAAAAAACGGTTATGTTCATTAGCCCATTTAATTATAAGATGGTTACCTATTAACTAATGACTATTCAAAGTTTTTATTTTGGTTAAATATGCACAATTTTGTCTTGCTCAATCAGCGCACTAAGATGACCTTTATGAAGGCTATTCACTGAAAATATCATCTACATTTGGCTGAGTTACGGTATGGGATTTTCCCTTCTTTAAAAGTCTTGGTGTCCTTGTTATTACTTTATTTCTATAAAGAATTTATACATTTCTTTTTTAAGCGCTACTACCGTACCAATCTACTATGCATATTCTCGACTGGTTATATATTTTCAGTTTCCTTCTCTTTCTTTCCCTTTTTCTTATATTCTCTTGATCGTCTAAATCATTCATCTCAAGAAATATATTTATGATGCTTTTTTTTACATTTTCCGCAGATTTTTCTTTCTAATTAAATAAGTTGTCATACTAATTAACGTCAATTCAAGTCGCGAAAAAAAGCGATAGGCTTATTAATGAAGTCGTGGGGGTCTAATGATTTGGGTATGTCACATCATACATATTTTTTAGCATTATAAGCACTGTTTAAAATCGTTGATTGGATCCAATTTGTCAAATGGTATTTCATCATCGCATGTGGCGCCTACAATATTTTTCAACAGGTCCCGATGATCACGAATTATCCAGGCATAGTCACAAATAGAGGTGCTGCAGTCAAAACTATCTACAATAGCATAAATATTAAATGATTTAATTGAGTTTAAATCGACTCCATGCTTTTCTTTTGAAAAAAAAAAAACATCTTAGCAACTATTAATGTAATTCTCATCTGGTCTAACATAAATTATTTCCTATTCTAAAATTCTACTATTTTCACACTAAAAAAAGGCGTATAGTGTTATTATATAAACAGGCTATACATTTATGATTAGGAAAATATTTTACTGTACGTACTTCCTCGTAAGTTGATGGTCCCGTTTAATTTATTCAACTGCTGCAATCGTTCAAGAAAGGAAGACGCCTTGAATTTTGTCAATGCTGGATAGGTGATGGACAGAGTTTTGAGGCTGTTCAGGATCGGCAAAGATGAAATGCTTTCTTCCAGGTGGTTGCTACCATAGATCGCAAGCTCCACCAAATTATCAAAGTCCTTAAGAAATGAGAAGTTTACTCTTCTTAAATTGCAGGATTGAATGAGAATTTCTGTCGTATATTTTTCAGTAGACTTAAATGCGTTTCTATTCACTCTCAAATCCCGATCAAGAGAGCTATCACAGTAGATAGCTATGCGTGCGATCTTGCTGTTCCCGATTAAATCTTCGGGTATTTCTTCCGAATTACGCGTATTAAGGATAAGCGTTTCCAATTGTACAAACGGTACTGAAGCTGATAACCGCTTGAAACTGTCAGAAATGTTTTCAATGGGAAGAAATCTGTCGCAATCTACCGAGTTCGTTTCTGGGTAGTATTCGCATGGAGCAAAATCTAGCGTAAACAATAATTATAACAGTTGTAATAGCGAAATTAAAAATATGGATAGATACCATCTTGTTTATAAACAATCGAAGCAAACGGCCTATTTGAAGAATCAACTTCTGATGCTGATGTTATATTAGGGCATAATCTATTCGTGACAGTGGTGTCTCTTTTACTGTATTGCTTCCTCCGATACGGAATACAAGGATCGCATTCACTTCCAAGAGCTTCACCCATCCTTTGAATAATAGTTTGCCGTTCCGAGTAGCGAGTCTGATGCGATAAGTACCTCGCGATGCTGCACAAATCGTGACGATCTTTGGCAAATTGACCGACGGCGTAATTTCCAATTACCATTTCGTTAACCTGCTCCGTGATGAATGTCAAAACTTTTTTGTAGAACGGAACGACCTGACCGTATTCGTCACGAAATGGTTCGCTTTGCGATCGCATTTCATCCAAATAGAACGTAGTATTAGCGTCCACCATACACAGATAATCTTTCAGTGCAACACGAAGCACTTCGTGTGCCTTGGCAATTTGATTTGTCTTCAATGTTTTCTCCTCGGCTGGTAAGTCGATTATGACTTCATCACGATTTCCTGTTTTCGTTTCTAAATAAATAATGCATAGCTATCAGTATCATAACACTATTTCTAGATTCAGTACATTATGATAAAATTTACTACCAACAATAGAAGTTTTATCATTTTACTGTAATAAAATCAAACATATTTTACCTTCTTGTGATAATAAAACATTTTCCGTTGTAGAGGTAGCTGCAATTCTTTCTGTGGTGCTCGTAAAAATAGTGACATTCGCACACAAGGCATTTTCATCAGTTATAATTATCGATGGGTCAGCTACGAGTCTGGTTGAAACATCTCTTTTGTCGTACTGTTTTCTTTTGTAAGGCGTGCACGGGTCACAGTCTTTGCCTAATGCATCGCCCATTTTCTTCAGCACAGATTTCCGATCCTTGAAATTATATTGATTCGACAAATATCTTGCCACATTGCAAACATCTTGTTGATCTTTTTCAAAGTGACCGATTGCATAGTTGTTTTTCATCAATTCGTCAACCGCTTGCGAAATAAAGAAAAACACTTTGGTATAAGATGTTAATATCTGATTAAATTCGTCTCGATAGGGTTCTTTTTGGGCTCGCATCTGCTCCAAGTAGAAGGTTAAATTGGCATCATTGACGTCCTCCAAATAATCACGGAGAGAAACGCGAAGGACTTCGTGAGCTTTGATAATTTGAAGAGCAGATTGTTCCTGTTCGGCACTAATTTGGGAACTAGGAATATTTCCGTCTCGGTTTTCTAAGATCTTGCCTATGTGAAAAAGAAAATTATCCCACTTTCAATTTATTGTAGGAATAAAGTTTAAAATATGTCACCCGGAATAAAGCATATATACTTGAGTTTATAAACATTGCTGTTGATGCGTGGAAAATAAAAATTTGCATCAAAAGAAGTCCAAACAGTATTGGAAATATCCATGGGGATGTCGGAGGTATTCCTAAAGCGGAAACTCTTGTCCTAGTTTTTAACATCTTATCTATCTTGTCTGGGTTGATACGAGTACTGTGCCGTACGAGTCACGACTCACGAAAACTGTTGCTCAATCTAGAAGCTGATTTCACAACACGGTACTGAATTAAAAATAAGAAAATAAAGCTGGAGTATAACAACTGGTACATTTTTTTAAATAACTTACTGTAACAAGTATTTAAAAATAAGTAATATTTTGTATTATGCTAGAATTTTTCAAACAAAGGATAAGTTGTAATTTATTACCTTTTATAATGTATACCGTGGTCTATTTGAAAATGTAGTTCTTTGAAAAGGAAACCTCCTTTTTTCAAAAAGTAGGTAGTGCGTATTGAAGCTAATAAAAGTCTGTAAGACTTACTGCCGCATCTACTGCTTCTATCACTGAGCAAATCAATGGAAGGTCTATAGCGTATATGTGGAGTTTTTTTTATGTCGACATTTTTTACAGTACATAAACATAGCTTCAGGGCAACGTAATTTGCATTCATGAAGGTTGACTTTCAAAGATCACCCTGGAGATCGCATAAGTTACCAATGAGAGAAAAAAAAATGCTAGCGGTATCGCTTATTTATTGTTAAATTCCTAAATAACTTCATGTATATATTTTTAAAATGTCTTTTAATTATGATATAAGGAATGTTGCCGCAACCTTTCCGTGTACATACTGTACTTGATCAAATTTTGCATAAATAATTCAGTGCCGAACTACGCTTTGGCCGGCCTCGCTATCACAAAAAAACATTATAGTATCGATTTGAAAGACCATCTAACGGCCTGGAGAGTTCCAACTTTTAGGTATTACTTATGTAACGGTCCCTGTGTATTATGTTAGCCGCATCGGGGTTTCTGCTCCAAAAATCAGTCAATACGAGCTAAAAATCGTCCTTGAAATGCATCCAAATATAGAACCGATTATAATATCTTCTAAATCCTCCGAATAAAAACTCCTAGAGGGCATAGAGGGCTGAGCATAAAAAAAAAAGTTTACCTTGCAGTTCCATCACAAATAACCCATAGAGTAAATTTGGGCCGGAGATGGGCCTTGTAACTGTTATTTGAATAGATACAAGGTTATTGCTTGGATTGCTACATTGTAGGCCTAGTTGCGCATGAATATGTAATTGAGTATCTATAAGTTGGACATTGGTAGAGGATATCAGGCTCTACTGCGTTTCTAGTCTATGATGAATTACTAAACATATATACCAGCGAAATAATAGCATATCAATAATCATAGCAATGATAACAAGTCTCGAATTAAGTTCGATTCAAAGTCCTTTCGCTAATTATTAACCATTTTATATAAGTGTATCGCTACTTTATCGGACAGGCTAATTTCCAAACTTGGTGTAGAGTACAAATTTGTACTGTAAAAAGTTTCAAAAGAAAATTATTGCGCAAATGGAAAACTTTTCGCGTTTCTGAATCAACCCAAATTAAATTTAAGATATTATTTTTTCCGAATTCAAAGGTTTATTGGCATGAAGTCGTGACGAAGAGATATATTCCTCAAAATGATCAGCGGCAGGTCATACGATTAGCTCATACCGTAATGATAACTATACAGTTATATATTAATAGGTATGGGATTCTATTTCAGCTGAGTCACTGTATCATTACCTATTGGTTTCGACAATAACTATACGGACCAGTGACCAGCGCCGACAACATAGACAAACGTTATGTTTTGTCATTTACCAGAGCTGAACTTTCAGATGAAATTGATAGGGCAAACTTTGGAGATTAAACGACTCTAGAGGAACTGAATGTCTATACCAGACAGTAAACACGCAATGCTCCTCCGCAGTGAACCACGAAACGATTGAATACATATATATATAGTGCTCACCCTGAATATGGATTGTCCATAAGTTCTAGGAACACCCATACGGAAAGTTCTAATTCTTTGTCAGAGAAATGAGGAAGCGCAATTGGAATGCGTTCCATCCTTTCTTATTATTTTTGATTTTATTGGCTTATAATATTTTTTTCGTACAAGCGGAAGAAAAATCTTTGGACGGTCGAAATATTCAAGTTTTACCACTAGGGGTAATGTTAAAACTTTTTTTCATTTGTTTGTTCTAATGAAACGGAATAATTCCCGTGCTTTATTAGCTCATTCCAGTTGCGATCGTCGAGAAAAACGCAACCGGTCACATCGTAAAATTGTCAGGTGTCTCGGTTTTGGCTTTGGAATGGATTTCCGAGAGACTCGACTTTACGTGAGTATAATAAGCCTGCTCTTTATATGTTTTAGGTTCATAGTCTTAAAATCTATAATTGAATTAATACAAGTAAACTTAGTCTGTATCTCCTGCATGCTGACCAATTATGCGTGCATAACAGCGTAATGAATCTGAATATATAGGTACACAGTTCTGCAGGATGATGTTAATCAAATGGAAGATACTCCCGGTCGTATTGGAGCTATAACCTACTTAAGAGAAGGAGTTGTTTTTCATTAATTTAAGTTATTGATTCTAGTTATTAAGTGGTGATGCATATTTTCAGAAAGCGGATCTTATCATTACCTCGGCTGCTTTGACAAACGCGCGCTACAAACAGATGGACTTTCCTTATGCTTTCTTGGTTAGCCCATTAGGCGTGTTGATACCTATGCCTAGCCCGTCAGATGACGTTGAAGCCGTTTGGAAACCTCTCCAGCCAACTGTAATAAATATATTATTGAATCGTATCCCAGTAAAAATCGTCTAGCATACAAAAATTAGTCTATCGAAACACTTTTCCGATTTTTTTTTTTGTTGTTTTAGCATTTTTTAAAGGATAAGAAATAAAGAATGATTTCTTTAGGTCTGGATCTATTTAATTGTCTTTTTGACAATCATCATTTTCATCGCCTATACAAAATATTTCAAATTGATCCACGTAGGGAATGATTCTTTTCATTACTTTCGAGAATGGATGGTGAACTCAATCATCGCGATTTTATCGTCACAACGTAAACCTGCCTTTACTATATTGTCATTTATTGGTCTAATTTAGAGTATTTATTGTTTAAAATACTCGAGTGAATTTATTTGCATATATTTTTTACAGCCGCCGGAGGAATAAATCGCTACAAAACCATAAAAATTCGTCTCTTTCTTGGGGCCTGGTGTTTGGGATTGTTAGTACTAGGCAGAGCGTACAGTAGTGTCCTCATCTCTCTAATTACCTCTCCTATCTACCGACCGTTGATCAACTCTATCGAAGAAATTCCTGAAATGAGTGGCGTCCGTGTTACTGTTCACAAAGGCAAAGGACCTGACGTCTATTTTCGTGTACAGTATTGAAAAAATAAATAATTACATTTGAACCAGCATGTAATGATTAACAAATAGATTAAGTACCGTAGTGCCCTACAGGAAATATTTGGAATGACATTAAACATTACCATTTCAGGACAGTGAGACAGGAATTGGTAAGTTCATAGGAGATATGCTGAGGAAAGAACCGGGGTTACGCTGTGATAAGGAATCTCAGTGTCTAGATCGAGTTCGAAAAGGTTCATATATTTACATTCAGGTAGTAAAATTTAGCAATAAAAAGATCAATCAAGAAATAAATATCGATTACCCATTCATATTTTAGCGTCCGGAAATCATCTTAGATATGATAGGGAGAGACTACCAATTAACTGGTCGGTGCGATTTTGCTTTGGCCAGCAAACGATTCTCAAGCTATCATTCAACTTTTTTTCCTATGACCAAGAACGGACCTTATACTAGACAGTTTACCAAGGAGTAAATAAATTTACATATATTTCTTTACATAGTTGCTATATGTGTGAAATCATATATGTAAAAGATAATAGTAACTTTTTATAAACTACTAATGAATTCAGTAAACTAAAATTTGTGATTTTTTATTCGTATAATTTCTTTTTACACAGGTTGATGAATGCCGATGCCATCGGATTGTTCAAATTATGGTGGAGGATAGGGACTTGTGATCCTACTAGATGTTTGGACCAGAGTCGTAATCGGAATGTAGCTATAGGACCATTGACTTTAGGCAACTTAAGCGGCGCTTTTGTAGTCCTTGGCATCGGATATGCCCTCTCTTTTCTATCTATCATCTTTGAGCTCTTCTATCGTATCTACGAATTGACCAGAATGCCCAACATTATGGTATCTTGAGCAGGATGAAGATCATTTTTCGTCTACGACCAGAATCGCATGCAACAAATACGCTGGTTTGAATATAGTGCGCGGGACGCCTTTCAAGTAGCCTTTTAAGAGCTTAGCATGTAGTAATAAAATTTTAATCTATTGATGTCACAATAAATACATTTTTATTACTAGAATTATAAAAGTAGGGAAAGAAATGTATTAATATGTAGCCACACCTTCCACACATAATCGTTATTGTTTTTATTATTAGAACAACGATTTATGTTATAGGGTCAATACATATTTCACAATTTGCATAAATATCTTACACCCTCTTCGAACAGAGAATAAGCCACAAGTATTGGAAATCCCAACATATTTGTAGTAAGGAATTGGCTGTCTGTTATGGTTACTCTTAATCTTTCTTTCACTATAGATATTGTTATAATCATGTAAGGGCATAGATGTAGAGCTGTACTCATGGTGCAAGTTACATAAATATATAATAAATGTCTGTCCATACTTTATTTATGTATGTTCCATTCTTTTTTTCATCATCAATATATAAGTAAGGTATGGTATAAGCAAAATATTCCAAATAATTGGCCCTTATTCAGAAAACTTTTCAAGATTACTAAGGTGTACATCTTCCTATTATATGGGCATGGTCGCTGCTAGTGGTTTGCTGTTCGTTTTGACTTGATCTTTATCGTTTATGCAGTTTTTGTGTTCATCATTTGCTTTGCCGTTCGCGGAAGTAAAACTCCTATAGTTGCGTATGTTATTATACTGTTAGTCAAACGCTAGTTTTATTAATCATTGATTGTTAGGGGAAAATTAGCACCATTTCAAAACTTAGCTTGTAAGAAACTGAAATTATAACGTACCATAACGAAAAAGAAATAATATGCATAGCACTAAGAATTTTAATATAAACGAACACTATATCATTTTAATGAGATAATTTTTTATAAATAGTGCAATTAGTAGCATAAAGCTCAGGTTCTGCTGAAAGTACAATGAAATGAGAGAGCAGCAGCAAAGTCTCGGCTCCGTATGACATAGAAAAATGAATGATAAATCGAGTAAAGGACTATCAGGGCACGCGTATAAGATGCTGCCCACCCGATAGTCTCACAATCTGAAGTTACTGTGCTGCTTTTGTCATCTCTGTTGTTGCTCTCCGTACAAATAAGTAACGCAGAAGAAATGAGCCATGGTGCCGTGAAGATGAAAAGGGAAGTGACTCCGAATCTTACATTGTGTGTCGCTTCCAATTCCAATCTACTGACTGTTTGATTCCCGATACGAACGAAATGGGATTCTTGATGTGGCTGCTGTATTTGGTGATGGGAGCTTCTATTGAGTTCACTACTTCTTGGAGAAGTGACGTTTGGTTGGTCATCATCACATTCCTGAGGAAGGAAACTTATGTCGCCAACAATATACATGTCTCTTGGCCCATCATCGACATGATTGTTGGTCTCGTCATCTGAAGTTGCATTGTAGTGCATAGTGAGAGGTGCTCGACGACTCTGGATGACTATAAGGGCAATATCAGAGGATCGATTGCCAACAGCTTCTGCGGTGCGCTAAAATAAAAAAATTCCAAATATTATAGGTTTCTTTCCTTTTTCCCTGTACCTTTGTTGCACTGTATACTCCGAGGGATTGCCCACTTGAAGAAAGAGTGAACCTGAGAAAAATGTTAAAACAAATTTTCTCACTTTTCTCAGAAATTCTCAGAATTTTCTCAGTTTTCCCAAAATTTCTCATTTTTCTCAAATTTCTCATTTTTCTTTGATTTCTCAAAATTTCCCATTTTTCTCAAAATTTCTCACTTTTCTCACATTTCTCATGATTTCTCCAAAACCTCTTGAGATGTTCTTATTTAAAAATATATTCCCATACTATATTTTTTACTAAATAAGACCATAAATCATCTACTTAACATTAATGTTCGTACATTTTCAACATTTGACACCATAATAGCATGTCATCAAGGTTTAACCTATATAGATTATCTATATAGACTACATTACTTATAATACTTCTCTCGTTTTAATTGCATGTTCCTAAAACATGGAAGTGTTTGTAACGGGGTAATTTGAAAATATTATATGGGAATACAGGGATGGAAAGTTTGACGAATCCTCTTACATCCATTTTACTGCCAACAGAAAATATAGCATAAGCTTGCGATTGAACGATGAAGCTAATGAAAGTCCAGCTCATTTTGTCGGTTTTGATCTGACATTTGTAAATAAAACTTATTTCCCCCTTCAACTCCTGAAATTAAAATGAACTGATTGCATGAATGTCACCCTTATACTGATGGAGAACTTACAAATAGGCACCCATCTCCAATTCTGAAAATTTACTGAGACTTAAATGTTTAAAACCTCTATGTACGACGGAAACACGCAACACAAATTGAATTATATTGTATGCTGTTAAGACAACTTGATTTTATATGAATATTGATTGGCATATAAGTTCTATGCACTTTTCTGCACCAAAAATACGATTTTTCTCTTAAATTACCTTGTTCTTACAATCGGATTTCTCAAAATTTCTCAGTTTTCTCAGAATTTCTCGCTTTTCTCAGATTCTCTCACTTTTCTCAGAATTTCTCACATTTCTCAAAATTTCTCATTTTTCTCAAAATTCCTGGTTTGACCAAATTTCTCACTTTTCTCACTTTTTTTTCACTTTTCTCACGGGGTGAACCATGAGAAATTGAGTGGGCAACCCCTCGGTATACTCTTTTCGTAAAATAAGCTTATATACCATGAGTTTTAAAAAGCAAGTAAGATTTTATTTTGAGATAGAGGACGATCCGGCCGACGGAGCAGAGGATAAATAATGAGAGAATGAAGGCAAAGAAAACTTTGCGTCCAATGGGTTTGCACGACAGGTAAGTGACATGACTCCAAATATGTAAGGACCTTTCATCATTAGACAGAGAAGTACGAAACAACTGGTTTTGCCTATCACAACACGACGGGTGGTTACGGCTTTCCTGTACCAAACAGAGTTGATGATACTGACATAGCGGTCGATCATCGATAGAAATTCATTCATTAAAAGGGTTGCATAAGGAAATCCAACCTATAGTTTTATAATAATATAACATGTTGTTAAAAATTTAATGTTATCATAGAGGAACAGCTATCCGAATAAATCCTAAGAAATGAATCTGAAATACTAGCTTGACTCCTCAAGGTTTAGTAAAGTACTATAAAGCAAAATTGGATTGAAATATACTCACGAGCTAAGTACGAATTCGGCATCCACTATCGCTCTGGAAGAAGTTAGTGTATAGTTCGGTCAACTGATTGGTCAGGATGAAGAGATTTGAGGCAATGATTCCCAGCCAGAGAATGTTGCGAGGTTGATGTAGATGTCGGCGAGTCACAATGAAAGCCGCAATGAGCAAGTTAAGTGGGGGACCGATGAAGGCGCAAACGACGTGACTCAAAGCCAAAAAGTTGTCGACGTAGAGGGGAACCAGTTGATGCTGACTACTGATGTTGAAATCAACTGAAATATTAGCTTGTTGTTGGTAATCGATTGTACAATGGTTTCCTTTCATGATACACTTTTGTGGGTGTGATGATGTATAAACTTTCAACATGTTCTAGTAACAGCATTCCCAGTACTACTCTAGCAAGCATGCGCAGCAGGGATCTTCGATTTTATCACCAGCATAAAAAAATAAAAACGCAACACGCATTTCATTTCTCCTTAACAAACACACGATTCTAGAAACTGTTGAGTAGCCTATAAACTGTATTCTTATTTTGTATTATTTATTAACAAATTTCAAGCTAACTAGTAAAGTTGCCTAACATACATTCAGCCCTGCTCATACGATAGATGTTGTGGGTCGAACACAGGCGACAAGCGGAAAAGTTTATTATATAGTTCGAAGAACGAGGGGGGCAAACTTTGGCGCTTTCCGCTTTTTGTGCGAATGGGTCAAATTGTTCGACGTTGAAAGCAGGCCAAAAACGAGAAAGTTTTGCTTATTTTGAACTTAAAATTTTTTTTTGGCGCCAAACAACACTTACGCACTGCAGTATGGTATGTGTCCATTCAAGAAAAATATTATCATAGAATTTTATACAATAAAAGCCTACTTGTAAAAGTGTATTTATCTTTGCTCTATGATAAGTGATAACAATGGCAGAACACAAAATATGTACGTAAAAAAAATGTTTTTACATTGTTGATTCTAATGTGGAAACAGAAGCGTGGGGCTCTTTCAGACCCCCGTCAGGTTTATTTTGTTGATTGGTTTCCGAGATAGTTTCTTTCCGCTGCTCTTGGTCACTTGTAACCTTAATAGTGGATTTCAGATTATTTGTAATAGCTTCATACTAAATACTTATTTTAGCACACCCAACTACTTGGTCTTCTTCTATACTCGACTATACTAAATATGGGCATTAAAAAATTGATTGAACAGAACAAGTTTTAAATGAAAATGATCTATTTTCCTAATTGTCATATTTTATTTTAATAAGTAGACCAGTATCCGTATTGGTTACATTCCCCGGTTGTCAATAATATAGCATAGTAGACTACTGCACTTCTCTTGTCAATAAATCGTTGTCTCGTTAGTCGTTACTATTCACGACGATAACTAACTAGATGCGTTTCTTAACTGCATTACCTTGAAGTAACGACGAATGTAGCTGCAGAGCAATTCAGGGTCCAGCTTTGAAGGATCTTGCGGACCAGTTATGAGGCTTATCAATGTTCCCAAACTCACAACAATTATGACCGCCATCAAAGGGTACCAGAAATAGGACACTTTTAAAAGAAAAGAAACTTCATCCCTGTTTAAAACGCGGACAAAAATGTTAAGCCGTCTTATTTTAACAAGATTAGAAACTATAAAAGAATCAAAATATACCCGTCAAGGAATGCAACTTCATTCTCATCTGCATTAAGATGGGAAGTGGCATTCAATACATCGGCCGGGCAGTTTTCGATGCTCAAATATTTCATTTGGTTGTGAACATATCCTTGAGCTTTGACCATTTGAGAAGCCATGCCCAGCCACATCATTAATGAGAAAGATACTATCATTCCAATTAAGGTGCCCTTGTGGATCGTAGAAGAGAATAAATTATGCGAGCTACAGAAAAATGGCTAAATGTATCAACTTAAATTTTTTTTACTAATGAGTTGGCCCAAGGGACAAACATGCCTAGAATAAAAACTCCCAAAATGGAGCCTCCAGCTGCGCCGTGAAATGTTATAGTAGCCTATTATTAAAGTTTGTTGTGGTGATATTTAATAACGTATTGGGTTTTTAAAAATAAACTAAATAAATAATTTCACTTACGTCTAAAATAGTCTTGACCTTCGATATAATGAAAACCGAAGCAAAAGAAATGACACCAAATCCAATTGAAATGCCTTTCGTGATGCGGGTTGCAGTTTCGTCTCTTAGATTTGGGTAATGCGGTCGGATAAAATCTTCCAAAACAACTAGAGCCACCGAATTCAAACCAGTGGATAGCGAACTGTATGTATTCAAAAGAATTGTTCCATTATTATTAATGACTTCCATTTATACTCATATCGCATGTGATAATGAAGTGTGAAGAGTTAGTCAATACCTGAGAGCTCCGCTAAACACTCCAGCAACAAAAAGACCTGGAACACCAGTCAAGTTTCCGACGGTATCCATTACAAAGTAAGGCATGATTTGATCAGCTTTTTCAATAATCTTGATTCAACCATTAAGTATATTAAAAAAAAAAATACATAATGATCATTATACTAATGCGCTTTTTAAAGAATAAATTTATTAGAAAATTACTTTGGCACCTAAGGGATCGCAATCAAAATATTTGGCGTGGGCAACTAGACCTGCGTAAATGCAAAGAGATACAATCCCGAGGACGGCAACTATGTTTAATACCATCGCACTGTAAATATAATGCATTGAATATTAGTCTTCCAGGATGTGTGAATCAATATCATCTAATTTTTAATAATCATTAAAGAAATTTATCCGTTTAATGAAGATAACAAAAGAACAGCTTTTAACCTCATATGTTCGGCTTTAAAAGTGTTAAAGTGTACCGTACGAAATACGTTACATTTGAGCTTTGCGAAGAGTCGGCATGGCAAGAAATCTCTGAGCAGTTGATTGGTCCGTTGCATAAAACGAAGCCCAAAAGAAGAAACCTCCTATCACTACAGACCAAACCTATGGTGCAATTTTCAACACAAGTAAACGATTATATCACCAATAAGAAATTGTATTCTAAGCATTATTACGACCGCAGTTGCAATAAAAAAAAATTAACCTAGCCTGTGTTATACGTATAATGAGATATGGTATTTTACATAGTTTGTCAAAGCTATTATAATATTTATTAACACTGATGCTCGATTAATTTTTTAATATATCTATATTTATTACCGTATGACGAGTAGTTGGATTTGGATCGAAACTGGAAAAAGATCAATGAAATTAAAAAAATAAGGTTACTTTTAAATTTTATAATAACAAGCACAGTAGGCCTATGTACTTAAAAAATTCAATGTGAGATGTTTCGACGTTGCGTTGCCAAACGACGTCCGTTCCCCCTACATCCATGACTCCTTTGACCAGCACAGTGATCACCGCTCCGTACATTAAAAATATTTGTATGGCATCCGTCCAGACGACCGCTTTGATCCCTCCCTACGATCATCATGAATATTCATATTTTTAATTTTTTTTTTTACTTCACATCGTCACTTAATTTTTCTGTAAAGAATTACTAGAGTGGTGTAGAATGTGCAGACGACGAACATGACGGATACAGCTATGTATACGTCTATTCCAGTAACTAAAGCATGACATAACAATTTAGCTATGATGATTTTAAAATAGTGTCCAAATCATTATAAGTAACAAGGAAGAATTTTTTTTTATCAACTTAGAACAGCCCTTTAAAAAATATTAATGAAATCGCAAATAAAAATACAAATATGTACCTTCGTTACCGTCACACAACATGCATATACTTTTCAAACATGATTTGAGGATTGATGATGTATATATTATTTACCTTGGTTCAGCGTCAAAGAAGGACCATACACAATTATCGACATATAGAGAAGCTGAAAACATACAAGAAAATGTAGAAATGTTTTTTTTTATTTTTTTTTAAACGAATACGTAATAAAAATGTATACCTGTTTAGTGACATATAGTGCGGTGGTAAACTGCCGGATGACACGATTAAATCTAATTTCTAAATACTATTTTGGGCAATAGTGTAAATTATTAATATGGCGCTTGGATAGTTTTTCTAATTAATTTTCGTTGAACCTGATTGGCTGAAATAACTTGGAGCTTATACAGAATAGGTAAAATCAGGAAGGAAGAAGCTAAAACGCCGAGAGGAACGGACACCGCGGGACTCCACCAGAACATACATCCGGTTAGGTAAACGTCGGATGGGGTGCCTAGCATTGTCACTGCAGAAATAACACTAATGAAAAAAAAAATTAACTATCGCGTAAGTTACTTTTCAACGTTGATCATATTCAATATAGTTGAAGAATGTTCTGTAAAGATAAATTGGGTTTTTTTCTTCTCCACGGATTTCTATCATTTTATGTTAAGGGAATAAATAACACTGCGCATCAAACATATATTTTCAAACAATTATTTAAAATTCCAAACCGTATATACGGGATAATATCGATTACACTTGGCATTCTTATATCATCTATATTCTTTTGGAATTAATTATAACTGAAACAATAGTGCATTAATGCTACTTTCTGACTTGCGTGCGACTATGCATATATACAGACATATTTGAAAAGTACATTTAAAATTACATGAAGTACACACCAATAGGTATGCATCCATGGAAGTGCATCGCAGAATTGCGGCAGTAATAAAAAATGGAATGACATATAGGAGGAACAGCATAGAAACGAATGCAATGAATGTGGCGAACGGGCTTTTTAAAAACTATTTAATACGATTAAGGTTCATGTTACGGTGCTATCCAGATTTTAAAAATGTAATACTTATTCACCTAGCTGCCAACGACATGCCGACTGGAAAGATGCCCATGCTTTTGCCGCCCATGAGATATTCGGATGTTGAGCTACTCGAACCTTTCCAAGCATGGTAAACTCCAATAAGGGAAGAAATCATCAAAATTGCCGCAAAGAGTAGATAATCTATCCAGCCAAAATATCGCACATCTTCCAAATTATTGGCCATTTGTGCAGCCGAATGATGATGGTATTAGGATGATGGTTGCGATGGTACTAATAAATGAAATGGACAACTTACTTGGAGTATAGACCCCGCATTGATTGGACTCAACTATACCTCTGCTTACATTATCCCCTATCATGTTATACAAGCACGTAGGCCATCTCCTTATAATTATTTCCATAACTTAATAAGCGGCCGAGCTAGTATGGTAACTAATATAAACTGATAAAAAAAATTTCAAATACAATTCAATTTTTTTAAATTAAGTAAACTATATTTAGAATAAAACAAATTATGTTATAAAAGGTACCTGAAATTCACATATCATATCAGGCGTCTAGTTGCCCGGGTGTACGCAAACGTAATATGCTCCATAGTTCTTAGCATTTTTTCTAAATTTACACCATCTGTTTTTATTTTTATTTAATTCGCTATTATTGTTTATTCTTTGTTTCTTAAATATAATTGTTTGGGAGTTTCAAGCTAGTAGTATTTTATGATCTCAATGCTCAACTTACAAGAGTATTATGCAACAACAGATCCTATTCATATATTTAAACAGACGCGAACGCGTTGCCTAAAACAATGCAACATATATACGCAACAAAATAGATCAAGACTAAGGCAGTCAGTAAAAAGTTCACTTCGGTTAGCTTATATACATTAATACAGTCTATGAAAGTAATAAGGTATTATATATATTTTTTTATTTCCACCCCTTTAATTTGCTTCAATAGGGGAGACCGGGGTTGGATGGGACAGGGGTTGGGTGGGACAACGAGGTTTTGAGTATGTTCCCGATAATTAAAAAATGCGATTTTTTTACCAAATAAGCACATCACTGTGCCGCATTTTGGCCAAAAAAATTATTAACAAATTTAAAATATTTGAGGAGATAGGTGGCAAAATGCTTATTTCTACTTTTTTGTTTGAAAACCACAATTTTTTTAAACTTGAGAATACTCTAACTAGTTTAATACAATAAAAAACGAGATAGGCCATTGAAAAGGAAATTCAATTTACTTTCTCTTGGCTGAACATGAAATTTTTCTATCTCTTTTAGTTTAACTGCTATTAAGGAAAATGTGCAAGCAGGTACGGCGGGGCTGAATGGGACAGCAAAACCGGGGTTGCTTGGGACAGTGAAAGGCCATATAAAAGTAAGGGGAGTCAGCGCGCCCGGCGGGTTTTTGACCTAAAAACTGTTTTTCACATATTTCGCCATTATGATGTGCTATTTTTTTAAATTAAGCATATCATTAGAAAGAAAATTTAATTCTGATTCTAATGGCTATTCCAGTTTTTAATGAATTAGCGGTAAATATCGTGCAAAAATGAATTTAGTAAACTGTCCCAAGCAGCCCCGTCTTTTTTTGTGTTTTTAGAAAAAAAGTGATTTCATTTGAAAAATTCTAGTTAATTTTGTATTTAGAAAAAAGGAATTTTAAAAATAGATAAGAAAAGCTTAATGAATGGGCTATAACATACACATAAAAGTTTTCATTAAATTTATTTCATGACACAGCTAAAAATCCTACAGGCCGGTTTTCACTTTTTTGTCCCATCCAACCCCGGTCTCCCCTACATTATTTTTTAAATAGAGAAATAATTAATTTGTACGGAAATAATAGTCAATAGTACCGGTAATTTGTTCGTGCGCTCTTGTTCTTTGAAATCTGTCCCGCTAACATACTTTGTAAGGTATATTATTATGGTATCTTTTTAACATTCATGTAAATAAAAGTATACATACTGTACTTCTTTCCATGATCAATGGATTGCTTTAACTTAACGTTAGTCAGGCTGCTATTTAAGGCAATGTCAATAATGCTATGGTATGGATGACTGTAATATATTTCAGACAAAAAACATCATGGATCTTGCTAATAACACGCGATATTTTGACTGGGTGGACTACTTGATTTTCGTCACGATTTTAATCATCTCCTCGCTGATTGGTGTCTACCATGCTTACAAAGGGTCAAGTGGATCAACATCTCAATATCTCATGGGAGGAAAGGAAATGGGTATACTGCCCATAGCCTTGTCACTCGTGGCTAGGTATAAAGTTTAATTTCAAATCGGGACTTTTTAAAGGATCTTTGAGTAATATAATATTTCTTCTTCATCACAGTACCATGTCTGCCATACTTATGTTAGGAACTCCAGCTGATTTTTATTTTACCGGTACAATGTATATCTGGGTAAATGTAAACTTGTTTTTGTCTCCTTTAGTGGCTGGATGTATTTTCTTAAAAATATATCACCAACTTCAAGTTGTCTCTGCTTATCAGGTTCGCTTATCCAGATTTTCTTTATAATTCATGATTTTTATTTTATTTTAGCCCATGATATAATATGCTTATATGCATAACTATAGATCATAAATCATTATAACAAAAGTAAAAAATAATATGTTACCCAAAAATATTTTGTTCGTACATACTATTTTGTCCGACGACTTTTACGACTTTTATTTTCGCAATTATTTTAATTTAAGTTTCCAACCCTATCTTTTGCAGTATTTAGAGCTCCGATTTAACCATGTCGTTCGTCGCGTTGCAACGATCATGTACATTATCAAGCAGGTATGACCCTTATGAATGATGAAGGGTAGAAAGAATGCGCTCTTCATCAATATTTTATGAATCTTTTCTAGTAGCTGTTATACATGGCGATAGTTGTTTACACTCCATCATTGGCTCTACGACATGGCATGTACCTATTAGTTCCTATGCAAACAATTGTAATAGTCAGAACCACTAAACCCATAGATTTTTTTTAAATAGCAAAATTTATACAGTGATATTTTGAATTTTTATTGAGCCTACAATCGAGATGATTCCTTTTATGTGTGCGACTGTACGTAGTTATGTTACACTTTGCTTCTAGAACTGTAGATGAATGAATTAATTGCAACAGATGCGCTACACTTTGATCCACGTACTTTACTGTTTTCCATTGCTATAGATTTTTTTAAAATATTCAAACACAGTAACTGGAATTGATGTCTACATAGCCGTCACCATCATGTTTCTGGTCTGCACCTTCTACACCTCCATTGTAGGTTTTCCCACTTTACTAGTCTTGAAATTGAGAAATTCATATTTTCCCTATTTTTATTGATTTATTTAAAAGTTGAATCCGTTCTATAGGGAGGTATGAAAGCAGTCGTTTGGACCGATGCCGTTCAAGTATTTCTCATGTACGGGTCAGTGATTGCCCTTTTAATCAAAGGGGTGACTGACATTGGTGGATGGGATATTGTCTGGCAGAGAAATCTTAGTACATCGCGCATAGAACTGTTCAAGTACTAAAAATAATGAATTAAGCTAATAAAAAAACCAAGAAAACAAAACAAAAATAGTACCATTTAACTACTATGAATAAATTTATATGCAGTTTTGATCCGGACCCTACAACACGTCACACGGTATGAATTAATCCTGGATTTAAATTATGCTAAATGTCATAAAATCATTACATTACTTTTTAAGTAACAAATCGCAATCCTCAAGAGTATACAAATAAACTCTTCGAGGCTCTATGTGTTTATCTCATTTTATAAATCGCTTTCATTAAAAGATAAATTAATGATTAATAGATTTGGTCTGTTGTAATTGGCGGCTTCTTCTACTGGACATCCTTCTATGCCACAGATCAGTCAATTGCCCAACGCTTCCTTGCAATACCAACGTTACGCCGAGCGCAAATGTAATTCTTATCAATAATTGTACAACACCATTTAGATATTTACTTATGTACTCAATACGGTATCTAACAAAGTCACATGCTTGAACGCTCGTCCGCTCATAAATTTCCCTCTTTTTGGTCAAACATGTATGCTGATTAAATTCCATTCTCTCTTTTAGGTCAATGGCATTTAACTCTTTGGCTGCAGCGGGGATTTTTTCTCTCTGTTCTTTATCTGGTGTTATCGCTGCCGCAAAATACTTTGATTGTGATCCTCTCACTTCAAAGGTATTCGGATATATTAGGCCTTTACATTTGCGTGTATTTGCGCTGCTCTAGAAATATCATTTGATCTTTTAAGATGATTGAAAAATCCGATGAAATTATTCCTTATTTTCTAATGGAAACTGTTGGATCATGGACTGGAATGCCAGGACTATTTGTAGCTGGAGTTTTTAGCGGATCACTCAGGTAAAAAGTCAAAATTTACAATTAAATCATGTTAAAATCAATAACATAATATTAAAAAAAAATCTTAAGAATGATCTATTTTTCTTTGCCTATAATGGTATGATAGTTCTCTGTCGAGCGGGTTGAATTCAGTGGCATTGGTAGTATTAGAGGAATTTTATACGGCCGTTCTTCCCTACGTTAGAGGACGCAAAAGCTACTCGTATCACGAAAGGCATCTCAATCGCATTTGGCTGCATTTGTTTCGCTACAGTCTTTCTGGTCTCCAAAGTCAAACTCATAGTGGATGTAATAAGTATTGTTTGTAACGTAAAGTATTTATTTACGCAAAATCTAAAGTATTATAAGAGTATTTTCAATTAAATGCTGGAACATGGAATATAGACGAATTTATAAGGATAATTAGCTCATTAAACTTGAATTCTTACGAACTTCTTATTAAACTTCTTCTTCATGACAGGCCACTCTTAGTTTCAATGGTGCAGCAGGAGGCTCGCTCCTCGGAGTTTTTGTACTCGGTATGTTTGTTCCGAGGGCAAATTCGGTGGTATGTATACAAGCCATGAACGCATTAGATGAAATTATACTCAATTTTCTTGGATTATTTAACCAAAAATATGTTACGATCAGGGCGCAACTGTTGGCATGGCTATCTCATTCGCGCTAATGATGTGGCTGGGAGTCGCTTCACAGATGGCAAAAGCAAGTGGATATATTCACAATCAAATGAAACCGTTGAGTGTGGACAACTGTCCCTATTACTTCAACGCAACATCCGAGTTACCTTCAGATGATACACCAACGTGGGACATTTAAAAATAATTCTAAAAAAAATAATTTAAACTAATTAACTATTCTTTAGGGATGATTTCCTTTTCTTCGTAAAGATATCGTATTTGTGGTATACACTAATGGGTGCCCTTATCACTGTGATTACTGGAACACTTGTCAGTCTTCTTGTAAAAAGAGATCAAACCAAGCAGTTGGCGAATCCTCGCCTCTTTTTTCATTTATTCAACAATTAGAAAGATCGCCCTGCTGGAAAAGGAAACAAAACATTCCCGTAGTCCCATGTATTTTCTTTTGTAAAATATGGTGATTCATTCGTGGATTCGCAATATAGCTAGAAAGTAGAAACAATTAATAACATCACCATGTTCATTAATCTATAAATACATTATTAGCATTTATTCGCTCGATATTTGTTGGGTTCACAATAAACTATGTATTCAACGTAGATAACACAGGAGATATAACTAACGAGAGCAACAATAATGATGACCATGCAGGTTGACTAGAAAAGGGTGACTGACTAGGGAAGCAAGCAAGAGGGGAGAACAAGGTCGTAGCTTGAGGGAAAGAGAGGGCACAAGAGCAATGACCCTTCCCTATGCAGGTGCACAACACCCGAGGCTAACCATATCATAACAACCCCCCACCAAGCTTGAGATCCCACATCGAAAGCTTCACAAAACAAACATATAAACATGCACTCATCCAAAACCCAAAAAACAAAACAAACTGAACTCAAATACACTGACACACGCAACACAATAACTATATGAATAAACAGAGCCGGCCCGGCCCAGAGCTACTGTGTTGATAGGTGTAAGAAGGAATTCCGATGCCAGGCAGGACCGTCCCAAGTTGATGGCATACAATGCACGGACCGGAGGTGTACACCACTGAAGTTCTCGGCCTGAGAACCTCACAAAGTCGCCCCAGCGACCTATGGCGATGAGAACACCACCTCGGCTCTGCAACTTGATGACCCGCTCCCGCAAACACGAACAGGCATCCATCCTTATAGTCGGCCTCCAAGCCGAACGATTCAATGGACTGCTACCACTGGAACTGCTGGTTGCGTCCTCTAGACGCGATGAAAACGTCGCTCTTCTCTTCAACTATAGCATCCGATGCCAAGTTGAGCACCTCTTCGGAAAGCAGCTCCTCGCTGATGCAACGGACTTCTACCGTCTGCACGTCCGAAGATGGTGATGAGGGAAGCAGCCGACGACGACGGGTTGAGTCACCAAAGCCCGTCGTGATGATTGCTCATGGCTATCCAATGACAACCAAAAGCTGAGCAGGATTCGCCTTCTAGGCAAATATATAAGCCACTGCTTACTGCTCACATCATGATGGCACTTTCCAAGTCTACTCCATCAAGTGCCACACCACGCCTCTAGCGGATGCGCACATGGATCCTCACCAAGGACCTGATGAGCATGCCCACTGGTCAACACAAAAGTTGCACGTTTGTATAATTGGTGTCAGAGATTCCATTCTCATAACGACCACCAATAAGATCCGACCGATCTTAATCTCCAAAGTAAACAACGTTGAGGCACCGTTGAGTGAAGAGTTGCCGAAACAGCCAGCTGCAAAACGACGACACTGCGACGATAGGGATGCAAAACTGCTACTGTCTCGTACACACACAACTCACTCACGACAGTACACGAAAACTGAACGAAGGTTCTCAAATACCGACTGCGCCATGTTGGGTTCACAATAAACTATGTATTCAACGTAGATAACACAGGAGATATAACTAACGAGAGCAACAATAATGATGACCATGCAGGTTGACTAGAAAAGGGTGACTGACTAGGGAAGCAAGCAAGAGGGGAGAACAAGGTCGTAGCTTGAGGGAAAGAGAGGGCACAAGAGCAATGACCCTTCCCTATGCAGGTGCACAACACCCGAGGCTAACCATATCATAACAATATTCTTACATATAATGTGCATAAAAAACGAAGAAAGTGTATACTGACAATATTTATAATTTGACTAGGAATTTCTCTTTAAATGAAAAACAAATTGAAAAGTACACCCCCAATGTTGCTTGCTACAATGGCTAAATGGCAACAAACATATAATTCCATACATGACTCGTTGAAAAAGCTAAGGCAAGGATCGTTTAACTGTTGCAAAAATTGAAGTACCATCATGAATTACAATTTCAGAAAAAGAAACGAATTCAACAAAGTCCACTCCGCACGGAATCGGAAGCACGCGTCAATCTCATTATCATAAATAAACAAGTTTTTCAATCATATATTGAAGTAATCAATAAAGTTTTCATAACTTCACTCCGATACCTTATTGTTCTTAGCAGATAAGTGCACATTAGGCGAATTAGGAAATCAGATCTTGGTTTGGGTTTAATTCGAAGTTAAATTATAGAAGAGCGCAGAACTATTTCTTCCTTTTAAAAATACTCCGTAGTGCAGACCAAAATAAGATCTCCAATCCACCATGAGCATTGCACGATTGACAAGAAACAATAATGCACGTTTTTCAATAATAATAATGTACGTTGTAGTAAAAAAAAATACTCTCTACCGTGCTCAATTTATAGGTAGGGAGGAAGCGCCGGCCGCTTATAAATCAATGAGTCATCCAGGGTCGGAATTGTTGTGTTTGAGAATATTTATCACTCAAAATGGCTTGCAACTTGGGATTTATAATGAACTTTATATATATCTGCAGAGGATTCCTTCCCATCATTGTAGACTCCTGGTTGCTATCTCAATCTTTGGAACAATAGACTCCGAATGCAACGGTCCCGACCCATAGTGAATCACTCCGTGATTAACTCGCGACTGACGGTTCCGATCTACCTAGGTTGAGATTTCTACTTGTTCCAGTAATGAATACAAAAATCTAACACGCAATAGTGTTGCAGTATTGGCTTAATTCTTAAATTTGCCATTACCATATCAATAATTTTCAAGAATTTACATGGGATATAAATATGGAGACAATACCATTAGATTGTATATGAATAGTAGCCATCTCAATCTTTGGAATAATAGACTCCGAATGCAGCGGTCCCGACCCATAGTGAGTCACTGCGTGATTAACTCGCGACTGACGGTTCCGATCTACCTAAGTTGAATTGGCTACTTTTTTTCAATAGTTAATACAAATAAAAATGTAATTATAAAATTTAAATATAAATCGGTATTCGCATGTCCATCAGTATTCAAATCTATTAACCATCATCAGTATTACTGCAATCTTACACAATGTCAGAGGGTGAAAATAAGTAGAAAAGAAAAAATCAAAATAAGGATATTGACTTGCTCTTTTTTAAATTCATTCTAAGCAGTAATGACAACCAAAAAAATGTAAAGAGTAGGCAACAAGAGTTTCAACAGGTGATTCTCGTAGAATCACCCTAGCTTTATAGATGTTGGGATTTTCTTCGGCTCTCTTGCGCTCTCTTAATTCTAGCAAATTGTTTTCTAGCTAAAAGTATTCTTTCTTTCGTCCGATGAAATGGTGAGCCCAACCATCTGATGCGCAAGAGATTTATCGAAGGAAGCTCCTTTCAAACTTGACTCTAACCCCTCTAATTCCAATTGCATCGCTTGTATCACTTGATTCGCTCCAATAAAAGATTCCTCCGCAATCTTAAAATCTTCCAAACAATTATTTTCTTGCTCGCGGAGGCTACCGAGGGCGTCCTTCAGTAACTTGATTTTCTCCGCCGTTGATTCGACTTCCTCTGTATGGCCATTCTCCATTTCACCATCATCGGTAAAATTGCGCACGTCCACAGTGTCACCTTCCAAGGCTTCTTTCTGCGCAGTAACCTGGTTGATTTTCTCTCGAACATCGTTCATCTTGGCAGAAACTTCTATCAACTCTTCATCTGCTTTCCGCACCTTTTCCACCATTCTATCCATCTTATTCCGCAGAGACCGGATCTTGTGTTCTATTTTTTTTTTCTCCTCCTCTTCTTTCTTCTGTATTTTCACCATGTTGAGCTGATCGCAGTTAATGTCCTTTTCAATTTCAAAGATCTGTAGCAGGGATTTGGCTTCTCCAGCTTCAGGTTCTTGCGCTGTAAACAATAAATAAAAATGTGAATAGATTTTTAAAAATTGATCCATTAAAAAAAAAATAATAAACTTACGCGCAGTTTGCTTGCATTTTTTGGGAGAAGGAGCCACGATTTCATCTCCCTTTCGTTTAGAAACTGTAGAAATTAAGATAGGTCAAAATTTTGATTTGCAGCGGATAAAGACGATGTAATTACCTTTCGAACAGTTCAAAAGACCTTCCGGAAAAGTAGGATTTAAGGAAATGTCCTGCAATACCACTCGACAAGGCCGGCATTCGTGTATACCAATCAGGCTGATGTTAATCTAAGAAATCAAAAGGTTAGTAAGAGGGCAAAAAGATTTCGTTTGATGTGACTTACCTGTGAAGGAAAGGAAGAAGATGGAATTTTCTCATCAGAATCTACGTCTCGTTGAACATTCAAATGATGATATCTTAAGTGGCAAGTAATAGACTTCTTGAAATTGGTAGAGAAATTGCAAATGTGGCACTTGTGCTTTCCTTTCTCTTGGTGGCATTTTTTGTGAATTTCTAAATGAAAAGCCTGGGAGGTTGAAAAAGTGCACACCTCACACTCGTAAATGTGTCCATTGGAAACTCGAGATTTAGTGACATTAGGAAGGATCTAAAAATAGCCGAGAGAACTCAATTAGCTTTCAACCACAGGAAATTAAAAATTTAATATAAAACCTTTTTCTTTGCGTTTTCCACTCCAAGTTTAATCTTCCCCTTTTTGATCATTTTCTCTTCTTTCTTGTACTCTGCTAGGATTTCTTCCGGCGGATGGTGTCGATTTCGATGGCTATAGATGGCGCTCTGAGAATTGATCGAGAAGGTGCAGCGAGGGCATTTAAATTTTCCTTTACCCTTATGAGCAAGTATGTGCCTATTCATCTTGCTGTCCTTGTCAGTTGAGTAGCAACATTCATTACAATTAAAGATGCACTTCTGAGAGATTTGACAAAAAAATTAAGATATTAATTTTTTGAATCGACTCAGACTACATGAAAAGGAAGAAAAACCTTGGAATGCGATGTCTTTTCCAAAACTCCTATCGATTTCTCCTCTCGATGATGAATAATCAAATGTCTTCTTACGGAAGGTTTACTATTAGAAGAATAATTACAGCTAGGGCATTTGAACTTGAGGTTACGTTGATGACGGACTTCATGTTCCTTCCATTGGAAATGATTTAAGGTTTTGAAGTCACAAAATGTGCATTCAAACCCAATTTTCGCAGCCTATACAGAACGAAAGAAAAAAATTAGTTTACGGAAAAATGATAATACTTAGGATTGTTGTATGAATTTTTAACGATTACTGTTTCAGGGTGGTGACGTCGTAAATGCACCGTCAACACTGCCTTCACATCCGAAGAGTAGCTACAGTAATCACACTTGTGCTCCGCAATCTTCTCGTGTCTGCTTTGGTGAAGGTTCATCTTGGTCAAGTCGTCAGTGGAGTAGTTACACTGGAGGCACTGGTGCATAAGAGAAGGGGCCTAGAGTACAGAATAAAAGAATATTTTACAATTAAAAGTTTGAGAAAATGAATAAGTAATATCATAAGATTATAACATACCGATTGTGGACTGTCCGGATGTTGACGTCTTAAGTGCAATGTCAATGTATTCTTAAAATCAGAAGAAAAGCTACAGCAAGGGCACTTGTGCGCCGCACTTTTTTTATGTCTACTTTTGTGTAGTTTCATCATTTTGAAGTCGTTGGTGGAGTAACTACACAGGGAGCACTGGTGCTTTCGTTTCCAGTTGTTTTCAACTAAAGAGGTCTGTTGCAGAGATACCTAGAATAGTATCAAAAATAAAATCTTACAATTGGGTGCGTAAAAATAGGAATAAAAATATCGGTTGTTGATTGCTTAAACGTTAGAAGAAAGATAAGTCATAGTCATTAAAACAAAATAGTTTACATTAATATTTCAAAATAATTTTTATATCAGCATTCAGCATTGGAATCTTTCAGGATTACATACCGATTCTGGGCGGTCCGGATGTTGACGTCTTAAGTGCGATGTTAATGTGTTCTTAAAATCGGAAGAATAGCTACAGCAAGGGCACGTGTGCGCCGCAATCTTTTCATGTCTACTTTTGTGAAGGTTCAACTTGTTGACGTCGTTGGTGGAGTAGCTACACAGGGAGCACTGGTGCTTAAGTTTCCTGATGTTTTCAATCATAGAAATCTGTTGCAGAGGAACCTAAAGTCGTGTTAAGAAATAATACTTTTAAACATTTTGCAATCAATCTTGGTCTACCCGTCGCCATACACATAAAAGAAACTGTAAAAGTAAGACAAAACTAATTAAGTCACCTCGAGAACCATCGGAGTAGATCTTAGTCCAACTTTCTTGCTTTGATTTGCTTTCTTCTCGATGTTTTTTGCAAGTCCGGCAGGGCTATTTCCGTGAAAGTGATTGGAATGCCGAGTTACTCCGACCTTGTGCTTTGAGGAATAAGAGCATACACTGCACTTAAACTCCGCGTTCCGTTGGTGTTTCGCTTCGTGTAGAGCAAAGGTGCACTCGATCGTGGTGGAAAAATCACATTCAGGGCATTTGTACAAACGGCTCTTCTTGGCCGTCTAATTAGAAACAAAGATTAGTCTTTATCCTTGAAAGAAAGATATTAGATAAATAGATATACCTTATAGAGTCCGTCCTTCTTCATATTAGAATGATGATTCTTCACGTGGAATCCAAGCTGACCGAGACTGTCGGCCGAAAAACTGCAAATTTTGCACGAATGGTCCGTTTCCTTTTGATGGTATTCCTCATGCCGTTCCAAACGATACTTTTCCTGTGTGCTGAACTCACAATGAGCGCACTGGAACAAGTTTGGTTCTTCGTTGGCACGCGGAGATGGAAGCCCAACAGTGGAGGACGGATGTTTCTTTGAAATATGGCTTGCCAAGGAAATGGGCGTAATGGTTTTGTAATCACACCAATCGCATAGCCAATACTTCCGTCGTTTACCGTCGGAAAGATAATACCAGCAATCTTCTCTCTTTGGATTGGATGAACGATCCTGTGGCATTGGATCCAACGCACTTTCCAACTAAAATTTAATGATTGTGTTATTAGAAAACTAAAATTCTAAAGGTAAATGCTATGAATTAACGGTACCTGTTTAGGCAACTCTTCATCTTGAATCTGATTGTTGTTATCATCAATTGAAGATGCTGCGGGTACATCTCTGCTTTCTTCCTCCTCATCGGACAATGCAAGTGCCAACACGAAACCATCAGGGTCATCTTCATCTTCTTTAATAGGCGAAAAAGGTCCCGCGGCTTTCTCTTGCTCCATGGCAACAGATTTGCTTTTCTTCTATTGAAATAGGAGGAAAATTAGAATATAAAAAATCCGAAAGAAAAGAATTGAATTACTTTGCCAAGGACAGGTGAATACGGGCAATCATAAGATGTCGTTGAGACACCGAAATCGTCATCGTCAGTAGATTCAAACTCTAACTAGAAAAAAGAAGAAAAGTTAAACGTTAGAAAGTACTATAGTTACGTGTAAATAATAAAATATTTAAATACTTCGACAGGAGGCAGCGCGCTTTTTGAAATCGACTCCTTGCGCCTTTTGTTGGGATGACTTGAAAAGTGTGCACTGCTATTTTTCTTGATCTTGTTTGCATAAGGGTAACGGGAAGGGGCTCGATGAGCAATCTTCTTTTTGAGCTGGAAATTATTTTGCCGTAGCTGGTTCAGACTTGCAATGCGTAAATGGAGTTTAGATTTGAACGCACTGATCGGGAACCAACGCGTAGTAACGAGACATTCCTTTCTCCCATGGAGTTTAGTTAAAGTTTGTTGCAATGCTTTGGTATGATTCACAGATATTTTGCGGCTGTAATACCAAGGTCTTGACAGAGATCGCTTCCGTTTCATTTTTTTCGCTCTAGACAGGTTAATTTTGTCATGTTCTTGACTGTTGATTTCTTGATCCTCTTCAGACGATGATGCCGCTATGTCAATAGTAGAAGTTGGAGATAGAGCGGAGGTTTCTTCGAGTGAAAAACTAACTTCAATTCCCGACTCCATGACTGATCATCTACTGATTTTAAAACTCCTGTAAAAGCAGAAAAAAAATTTTAAAATGAGCAAAATATTTGAGATTTTCATTATTTTTAAAAACTATTTATCTAAAAATAAACATTAACTTTAATTGTGTAAATGTGGCATATATAAAGATAACACTTCAAACTGTACCATTCATTCGTGGCCGTTTAATATGGTGACATTTTCCTCGTTTACCACGCTAGCATGCTGCATGCTGCCTTCTTACATGAGGCTAGTTTGATATGGTACCTCTCTTTAAAAGTTCTTGTCTAGCTAGTATAGGCATACACAAACTCGAGTAAACAGTTTAGTTAAGTAATCTTAAATGCACTCACCGTAATCGTCACATATGAAAATTATACACACACTAGGATACTAACTCAATTTCACGCTCGCATGTGCAACTCGCTCGTCACTTCCTCTAATTACTTTACAAACCGCGTGGGCGTGGTTCATGAACCGCGAGATCGTCTGCATTGGGGTCTGCGAAGATGCCAAGTTTTATAATCGTTTAGAGCTCGAAAGTGAGCCCACCGGCTGCCAGTACTGTCACCGGGTACACGGCCCTCGAATCAGGGCTCGAAATAGACATGAACCATCGTTCAAAATATATATTTACTGATTAATTAAAAAAAAAGTTTCTATTGCTTCTGTAGCAAGCTTAAAGTGCAAGCAAGTCCCATCTTTTATATGGTACCACTACCACAAGTTCGACCAGCATTTAAATAGTCATCCAGTGGTGCAGCGTGCCGCAATGTCCGTCTGAATAGAATAACTGTTTTCGAAACGAACAAAGAATTTTATTCAAATTCAAGCAAATCACATCTGATTTTCAACCACGGAAAAAAAGTTGCTTGTAGATAGCAAAACATCTCTTGGGTCAACTGTACTCGTTTTAAATTGAACACGAAATCAAAAAATGAACTTCTAGAGTTTCGCATACATAGTATACAAAATGAGCATAAAACTAATTTCTAGGTTCCATAAGGCACATACAATTAAGAGGCAGTAAGATATTCTGAATCCGAGACGATAGAAAACGAAGATAGCAATGAAAATTTGAGCCAATTAAAGCACAGAGATCCTGAATTTTTAGAACATGGCACAAACAAAATTAATTAACTACTCCATCTCTAATATTTAGGAGCGATATTTCAAGAGAGAAGAAAAAAAAGACAGTGGTAGCAAAGAGAAAAATTCAAAATAACGACAAAGAAATTGGGACACAAGGGAGGGCAGTAAGGTGGCACTGACCAAAAAGTAGAAAGCAAACTGAACGAGAAAAAAAGAATCCTGTTAACAAATAAATTAACGAGGCCAATGGCAATCAGAATTTGACTAAACGAAAAAAAAACAGTATGACCAATCTTGAAAGGAGATATAACAGATTAGGGGTGTCTTCTTATTGAAATTGAATTGAGATTTGTGTCTAACTTTCGTGGTAGTTAGTTAGCTCCAGGATTGATGAAGCTGGATTCTTTGAGATTTTTAATTTCTTGCAAGCGCTCTTCCAACTGTTTCAAGTTTCCGGCTTTTTCTTCTAACATTGCGGTCAACTGGCTCATTTGCTCCCGAATGTTATCTTCGCCTTCGAGAGCTTTCAATTCGCGCTTCAACTGGTCCAATTCGAGAACCAAAGCCTCCAATACCTGGACAGCACCAACGTGCGACTCCTGGGCAGTTTCCAGATTTTCTTGTTCTTCTTTGAGAGCTGATAGTTCGTCATCCATCTGCTTCATTTCATCCTCCAACTTCTTGATTTGCTCCCCTCCGAACTCTGTTTGATTATCCAAATCAATCTCATCTGACTCGAGGGCCGAGAGGCTCATTTGGAGGGCTTCGCATTGTTGTGTCCGCAGATTGTACTCGACCAACGTTTTACTGCAAATAATTTCGGCAATCTTCTTCTGCACAGCGTCCTTCTTCGATGATATGGCTTGCAGGTCTTCATCCGATTTCTGAACTTTTTCTTCCATAGCTCCAATTCGGATTTCAAGCAAATGTGCTCTCTTTTCCTTTTCGGCCATTGCTTTAGCTTGTTTTCTTTGATTCTTCTGAAGTTGTTCCATCTTCAGGTGATCCAAATGAATGGTTTCTTCGATTTCGCCGATAAGTTTGCAGCATTCGGCTTCTTCGGTCTCCAGTTGTTTAACTAAAAGATTAATAAAATGAATTTAACTTTGTTTCCATCACCTTATAAAGTAATAAAACTTACGCTCAGGTGATTTCCTTTCCCCGTCTTTCATTCTGGTCTCTGTGGGCACTGTTTAAATAAATTGAATATCAATTATGCCTATTGACATGTGATTAAAACAAATTATTTATTACCTTTGGAGGAAGAAGAAGTCAGTTTGTTGGAGGAAGCGAAGACGTCTACAAGGACAACGCTACATTCGCGCAAAGCAAACGTATTCCGAATTTTTTTTCCTGGAGATCTTGCTTTCCGCCGTGATCCAGACTAAAGCAGATAAAAAAATATTAACATAGGAAATTCCTTGTTTTGTCTTAATTCAGTAGTGATAATAACCTTTGAGCTGCTGCAAAGACCAGGCTCGGACTTGATATCCGTTTTCTAAAGATTATTACGAATAATTAATATCAAATAATAAGAGATTTAAGTGTTGAGCAAGACTGACCTTCAAAGGAACAGGTTTCATCTTTTTCTCGGAGGTTGATCCATCCAGATGGTGGCGGTTCATGTGAACGCGCACGGCTTTATTATTGTTAGACGAGTAGGTACAGCGACGACATTTGTATTTCTGGTCACGCCGATGATGACACATTTCATGTGCCTTCATTCGGTTGTAACTGTCGATGCGGTAATCACACGAGCCACATGAATACGATTTCCGCACACGCGGAGTCCCACTCTTGGAGATAACCTTAAGCAATATTCATTAATTAGAATTCTGATATGTTTTTCTTTGATAATTTATCTAAAAACACTACCTTTTCACTTTTTTCCACTTTAAGTTCAACGCCGTTCTCCTTCTATTTATATTGAAAGAAAGAAGTTTAATTGTGCACAAATTAATGTAAAATGAGTATCGAACACCTTAATCGTAGGCGATTCCGACCGTCTTTTTTTGGATGTAGAAGCATATGTTCCCTCTCGATGAAGCTTTGAGTGGGCCCATAATTCATCCTTGGAACTGAACGCCAAAGTACAATGGGCACAATTGAATTGTATAAACCGTCGATGAGTCTTTTCATGATCCCGAAGATCAGCGGATGAGTTTGTGGAAAAATCACACACATGACAGTGATGACATCCACCGGACCCAACCAGAGGTTCCTGAGTGAGAATTTTAAAATAATAATTTTGAATAAAAAGAGAAAATATTTCTTAGCTACCTCCGGCTGAGAATCGGCTATCTCCCGATGGTAATTAATGGAATGTTTGCTAACGACTCCTTTCGTATCAGAAGAATACGAACAGTGGGGGCACTTGTGCTTTTTGTTCCATTCGTGCATTCTTTTGTGTTGTCTTATGTCGTTGCGTTTGTTGGATGTGAATTCGCATTGGAGACATTTGTGTGACCGATGCGCACGCTATAAACCGTCATTTAAATCATAAGATTTCATTTGTTATTATCGAAAAAAAAAAATTATTACCTCTTCGTTATGCTCGAGTTGGTGGTTTGTTGCTACCTGTAACGATACAGAAACCAACAGTGAATAAAATTTAAATATATTAAAAAAATTTTAATCGTAATTTACCTCCAAAGACGCTGAAACGGACCGCAGGCTCATCTTCCTTTCTTGATTACTCTCTCCTTCGGTCTTCAGCCCCAAGTTTCTATGATGATTCTTCAAGTGTCGATAAAGAGTAGACACAGCGTCGCTTGAAAACGTACATTGGAAGCACCTGAATTTTGCATTTTGATTGTGACTCTTAATGTGGGACTCAATGTGCAAGTCAAAGCTGCTGGTAAAGTCACATTCAGGACAGTTATGCAAAGAGCTGTGCACCTCTGGATCTTCCTTCTAAAAAAAAAAAAAAGAAAGAAAAAACATAGTTAAGACACTTTATGCTGGGCCAATAACAAATAAAAATAAAAAAAATTTATCAGTAGGCCCTATTACTGATTTACCTTCACCTGTAGTAGAAGTCCAGTGGTGGCCATTGAAATAGCTCTTAAAAGTTGAAAATTCTGGATTTTTTTGTGAATGCAGCAACACAAACCATCCCAAATATCTAATAGAAAGATATTGTAAGATTATAACACAAAATTACTAAAAAAAAAATTTGGATAATTTATACTAATTTCAGTTGACTTCATTTTTTAAAATATAGTGGTATTTTTAAAGAATTTAGAATTAGAGTTTGTACATAAAATTTTCTTATAGCCTGCCTAAACAGCCACCATAAACAATATAGAGGCAATCTGAAAAAGTGATTTAAATCCTGTGGCAATTTTAACACCAATAATACAAGGCCTATCACAACACATGCAAAAAAAATTTCAATTTGTAAATTTTTATGACTACAAAACTTTAAAATGACTTAATAGCTATTATAATATGAAACAAATTTTGACTAGTTAAGAGAAAAAGTTCAGTAAAATTGTTATTTTACCTCCTTCGTCACTCAAGCCCGTCACGCTGTCTCTTCAACTCACGACTCAATATACGACCTATCAGGCTTAAGGCTATCACACATATGCCTCACGTACTCAGGTCGTCTGCATGGAAGCATGGGCCATATGCCCATAGCCCATATCACCATATATGAGCATTCTGTAACCATGGCGACTGGACGGATAAGCCTACAAAAGAAGATGTTAAAATCAACTACAAATGCAAAATCTCTAGCAAGTCTCCTAAAACAAAAACAGCAAGATAATAAAATATAGTTTTTCGATTTTTCGGTATGAGTTGGAAAAAAGAGAAAAATCTATGCGGTACAACTAGGTTTATGGTGCCTAGCTAGTTATTTGAAAAAAAAATTCGTAATACTGAATTTAAAAATCCATTTGTTGGTTACTCTAAAATTAAAAAAAAATCGTTCAGATATTTCATCGAAGTTTCTTAAGTCACCTAGAGATGGTGGAAGACTCGAAGAAAGAAAAAAAAAAGTTTGCAGTTGAGCAAATCATATGTTACCCTCGTGACGTCACCCAAGGCACTTTCCATAATCAGCCATTTAGTCAGTGTCGGACTGCTCGTGATGTGGTGTGGTCAAGCCGGCATGCTGTAGAGACGCCTCCAAAGTCCTTTTGTTTTACTGCATTAATTGATTGTTACAAATTTGAAAAACTAATCATCAACACAATGGTAAGCTGCAACTTATTGTTTTCCATTCATCTTTGTATTATTTTCTCTCGGGTTTTGAAATATATTACGTTGACTTGCGAGTGGCCTGACGTGTGTACCTGCACATGGACTCCATCTTGGATTAGTTTTTTTCTCACCATTTTTTAGTTTTACAGTACTCAACTACAATTTATAATTTGAGATTTGTAACGTGTTAACGAATATATAATTTTTTAGTCCGAAAAGGGAATCGAGAACCACCAACAACGTTATCAAAACCAGCAGCGTAATTCTGAAAATGCCGGCAAGCACAAGGTGGAATCCCACAGTGGAGTCCGGTACCATTACCCTCCACATCACAGACGTACTCAGCGGCACAACTCGGGCACAAGCACTGCTTCAACGAACTCGGCTGCCACTTTATCAAATCTTACGAACAATAAATCTGGCAAATGGGATGGCCGCTTGATTCCAAGTCGAGTTTTTGTGGGTAACATACCCCCCAACTTGGTAGAGAGGGATCTTGGCTTGTTGTTCTGTCGTTTCGGGAAAATTCGAGATGTCAAAATAATACCGGATTCCAGTAGGTCCAAGTCGTATGGTTTCGTCACTTTTTTCAGCGAAGTAGATGCCAAACGAGCCATTCAGGTATTTTTAGAAATAATTTTTAATTGAAATTTTAAGTTAAATATTTAGATTTGTATTGCACATTTAGGCTTCTTTGCAACAAGATGCTGTCATGTGGGGTGATAGAAAGCTCAACGTTGCTCCTGCGGTTAAACGACAAAATAAAAACTGTCCTTCTGTAAGTTTATTAAAAATTTTTTTCATGTCGATGATTTGTTTATTTTATATGTTTTTAGATTCGGGCATCTACCGAAAGTCTTTTTTCTCTTTGGACTCCACGGATTGGTGGAACTACTTACTTTAGTAATCCACTGCACGCTTCTACACCGGCCCTATTCCAGACGGAAGGGACTGACACCACCGGCACTCAAGCTCCTCAACCACCAGTTGTTAATGCTAACAACAATGGGATGTATAAAGGATCATTTTTCTGCCGATACCCTCATCAACTTCCTACGGTATCTATTTATTATTATTTATTTTTTTCACAATTAGCTTTTCATTTATGCATTCAAATATTTTAAGTGTAAATGAATTATATTTTAAAGGTAAACTGATTGATTTTTTTCTTTTACTTTCAGCCCCAATATCCTCATTGGAGCTCATCGCCCACTGGGGCACATTATTTCATGACCCCCAGCTTCCAGCCTTATGTTCAGGTAGTCTATCTCTTTTATCTTTTTAATTTAGACGTGATTGTATAAATTTTTTAAAATTGAATTAAACAGAATGGAAATACGCCGATGCTCTCTCCTTCTGCTTACTCGACAGCTCCGTCTTGTAATAGCGGGCAGGACAACGTCGTTCCTATGACGTCGTACCATAATGAAATCAGTGTTAATGTGAGTACTACTACGTTGGACAAGTCTTGTGAGCACCACGGTAGCGGGAGTAGCCTTGACAGTAGCGGTAGCAGTAGCAACACCATTACGGAGGGTTTGTCTCAGCTTGAAGTTGGAGCAGGCGAAACTGAACAACCTCTTCAGGTACATTTTAAAAATTCATTTCATACTATTCAGAATTGATTTTAATTCTCTTCTTGTAGGGTAAGGGTGATGGAAACGAATTGGCTGTTCAAGAAGATGGTTCGCAGCAAGCTTATACTTCCGACAACATCAACAATAACAATTCCGTGTGTCAGCCACTTCATCAGACTGCAATGATTTGCTGCGCTCATCACTCCTGCATGATGAGCCCTCTACCACTTCCCATGGTTCCATCATATCATCTTGGCGGTCAAATGTCATCAACACGGGCGTCGTGCGTGTCGTTGAATTCACCTAGCGCTCCGCCGAACTCACCTGGGTGCTACCCGACTAGTACACCATTCGTCACGTATGGTTCCAGTCTACCTGGAGTCTACAATCAGCCTCATTATCGGCCGAATTCAAATCCTCCACGACTTCAACGCTGGAACTCTATGGACGCTGGCATTTATCAGCATCAAGATCATGCCGGTATGTTGAGTCACGAGATGGGCTGGACACGACAGGTTGTTCTCAACGATTCTTACGGCTCGGAGATGGGACTTCACTACTTGCCAGTTCGCCAGCAGTATCCCACGATTTCAGCTTTTCCTTGTACAGCTCATGGATTGGTATCACCCTTTTGTCGTTCTTATGATTCTATTAATGTGTTGGGTCAAGGACATCACTATCAACATTACGGAGAACAGATGGAGCAGATCAATGTGTCCATGACTAGTTTAAATTGTAAGAAGTGAGGTGTTGATTTAAATGCGTTGGATAATTTTCCCTTTTCAAATTAAGCAGAGTAATCTTTTTTTTACGTTGAAAGAGAAATTTTGACATCCTTCGCTAAACCAAAAGTTGTTAATTACATGGGGTCCTTACAAATTAATAATTAAATTTTCGGTCCATCCTTTTGCGCGTTTCTTTTTGTAATCCGTTGCTTTAAACATATTTAGATGAATTGATTTCTTTTTTCTTGGTTTTTCGTTCTATGGTCGCATCCCGGAGATATTTTTGATAAGAATGATGGATATTTTTTTTTCTTTTTCTGTGTGAGTGTTATTATTACTTTTTTTCTCTTTGGCCCTTTCTCTTTCCCCTTCTATTTTGAGTACAGCATCCAATTCTTACCTGTCTCCTTAAAATATGGATAAGCTCTAATAGTCCCTTAAGCATTTAAACCTTGCCTACCAATAGTTGAAATATAAGATTGTCATCTAATTTGAGCTGCAGCATCTCCGAATTCCGAAAAAAAAATTATTCTTACTGTACTAACAGTGAACCTGCCTGTCATCCATGATATGTGTTCCTGTGTTGTTCCCTGTTTATTTGATTACATTATAAATTTGATTCGATTGAAGAATGTAGCATGTATGCCTTATTACCGTTATATTGTTGTACCCCAGAGATTAACAGAAGCGACATCATATACCTGACTTTTTTTTTCTTTGTACTTGTATGGTTTTCAAGTGTTATCAAACTTTGCTCTATATGTGACTGCAACCCCTCCCATTTTGTTAAACATGTATGAATGTTAAATTCATTTGAAGTGTAAGCAAAAGAATTAAATTAACAATCAAGTTTGTTCAGCATATTTGTGGAACGTTTTCTTTTACTGTTTGTAAAAAATGGGTTTTCGCGCCGCTCTCTAACGATATTTACCTTTGAGTAATTATTTCTACCGCTAGATGGCGTTCCCCCCTGTCTGAAAAGAGCAGACTACGCACCACGTTTGGCTTGTCAACAGTCCACATTTCTTAAGCTAGCACGTGAAAGTTGAAACGTGATGACGTGACCAATTTTATTTTCTTTATACTCTGTCGTTTTTCTATTTCTACCTCATCTTTGGTGTTTTTCTTTATAACACATTTCTGTCAATCACATTCTTCAAATCGCAACAACTAGTTCATCATGGTACACCAATATTTTTGTCATACTATTTTGCTTAATTTTCCGAAATAGCAACCGGTGATATTGAATATGTATTCTTTCTATTCATAGGCTCCGAGAGTTGCTCACTACAATTGCCCAATCTGTGAAGAGGTATTAAATGGTCATCTGATAATCATAATTGTGTATTGTAATATATTTCTATATTTAACTTCACAGAGGGTCAGCTCGTTAAACTTTCAAAAGCACTTGGAAAGCCATGCTCAAAAGAAATTTCAGTGTAAAATCTGCAACAAAGTATGTATACCTTCTTGTTTATATTATCTTTTATTTACACATAAGCTTACTATTTCTCTATAAATATAAATCACAACACTTTATTGTATTGAAATTGATGAATGTCTCATTTTTATCTAGTTGTTCTCCTCCAAACAAAGCTGTGGTCGCCATGAAAAACTCCACACCGAAACTAAACCTCAGCAACAGGCACTGAAGAAATATTGCCTTTGTGCAGATTGTGAGGTAATGTCACAACAATATAAAGCATATAGTAGCCACAAATTTAATAAACAATACTTGATTTAACTGTGAATTATTGCAGAATCCTTCAGATAAACCTTCAACCACCAAGGCTAGAGGAAGGAAGCACAAAATGCATCATCAATCAAATCATGTCGAAGAGAATATTGTTGAAGCTGTTCCGGCGTTGGTGACGCCTTCAACAGTTGAGTTTCTAAATATTATATAATTTTATAGGTATATTATTGATTTTATTTTTAACCTTATCAAGTTGAAGGAAAAGGATGAGGAACAAATGTCACTCACAATGACTCAAGTTGGTGACGAGAAGGAGGCCTTTGATATTGCGGAAGAAAAACGTCCGGAGAATGCAAACATGAAGATTACGTTTGAAATGTTCGGCCAGAAATTCTACGCAGTGAATGGCCAACCCAACGACGAGCAATGGAAAATTGCTCTTATTTGATCACCTAGAAAAAGTTACAAGTGCTTCCTTCCGTCTCCATAACGATCTGAGTTGTGATATTTATGTGTTCGTTTTCTTAAAAATTGCTGGAAGAAGTATGTTGTTGTGTACTGCACAGAAATTCATCGTCATTGATTAAAAATTCTTGACAGGACTTGTTATTATTGATGCATTTTTAATCAATACCAAGATCATCATCATCATCTCATATAATGTCAAGTAATTTTAATAAATAAACTAGAATTCATTTAATATTATTGGGCCAATATCACTTGACAAGTAAGTTTTGTTTTGACGTGCTACTCCTGCCAGTTAAAGTTCAATTTTTTTTTTACGCATTATAAGACTATTAGGAATAAGACGAAATCGTTTGCGATGTAATTTGCTTCCCGAATATTGTGCATATCGATATTCATGAGTAAATGAGAATGATACTTATATTTATGATGACATGTAATAAGTAAATGAATAAATTTCCTAAAACTATTTCGTGGTTCATTGTTACAGCTTCTTACAAACTTAGTACATACGGTACTCAACAATTTTTAAAAATTGAAATTTTTTTTTTAAATGATAGAATAGAAATTAAAAAGGTTTCCGTCGAGCCGGATTTGAACCAGCGACCTATGGATTTCTTTTGATCTACTTGCGGTAAGATCAACTTTCTTCTACAGTCCACCGCTCTACCAACTGAGCTATCAACGGATATTATGTAACACCCAAACCTACCTATATATAATCCGCTTCTATTTGTTAAGGTAAGCTCCCGATAGGTAGTCTCTCTTTTTCGAGAGCTGAAACAAAGTGGAAATATATTTATTTTTTATTTAAAGCGGGACTCGAATATTAAAATTAATTGTCTGAGGCCAAAGCGAAAAATGTCAACAACAGAACAGTAAAAAAAATTTAATTACATTTCCGCCTGATTAATTAGATAAAAGACTGCATAACTTCTTTATAACTTAGAACTATGATATGATGATCATATATGTAAAAAAATTTAACTTCTCGAAAAAATTTGATTCTTTCTCAATTTTCTACAATTGATAAAAAGCAGTTGTATTGATTCGCGTTGATTAAAAGCTGGTTATTCATTTCCTGTTTACATGTACAATGAACTGTGGAATATTTCGTTCAGTTATCAGTGCCGCAGGGATTTCAAGGGCGTGGATAGCACGCTCGTTCAAGTCAAACCGGTTTCTTTTCCCCTGCGTTATTCTCGCCGCAGGCAGTATACGCGCGTTCCTATCACGACTTTCTCTGCTGAATTGCGTGGTCCCGTTGAACTACTTTTAGACTGAACCAGAAGCTACTTATACTACAGCTGCTTGTTCTCGCTTAACTTTTAAAATAAAAAAAAAAAATAGAGAATATTATGGAAATAATTAGATTGGATCAATTTACGATAAAATAGTTTTGACTATTAAAAGTAAAGTGTTATAAAAATCAGGAAGGAAAAAATCGAATAAAAAAGGATTCCGTCGAGCCGGATTTGAACCAGCGACCTATGGATGTCTTTTGATCTACTTTCTTGTAGATATTATTTTCTTCTACAGTCCACCGCTCTACCAACTGAGCTATCAACGGATACAGTAAAAGGTAAAAAACTGGCAATAGTATCTGCTTCTCCGCTACTCACGCTCACTCACGCTGGGTGTTAGCCTGTAAAGCAATTTGTCTCCATCTCCAAGGACAAGTAAATTTACAAAAAATATGTAGTGTAGTAAGAAACCTTATACACTACCATTTAAAAAGTACTAAGTGTCTCTACGATATATTTCCTATATTTACCATATATTTCCTACACCGCTAGGTAAACGAATGTACGAGTGAGTACTAGTAGGAACATGCAATAGTCGTTCAATATACTCCCTATTTATAATCTATATTCCTGAGCATTCCTATCATGAGACCTATCCATTTATTTTTCAAAAATTAATTTCTACAGACCTTTTCCAATCTAAAACAATTTAAAAATACATTATAATTTATAACACAATATCAGAGTCCACAACATTACTGTACGTCATAGTATTTTTTTTTATTTTTTATTTTTTTTGCAATTTTTTATTGTTCTGCTGTAGGCATTTTTAGCTGTTGGTCTGATTTATAATTTTTTAAATTTTCGAGTCCCACTTTAAAAATTAATTGATGTGTCCCATATGTTGCAGCACTTGAGAAGATGAGACTACCTATTGGTAGCTTACCTTAACACATAGTGCGGATTTTATATAGCTAGGTTTAACCGTTACATAATATCCGTTGATAGCTCAGTTGGTAGAGCGGTGGACTGTAGAAGAAAGTTGGGTCTACAAGTAGAAACCCGCAAGAAATCCATAGGTCGCTGGTTCAAATCCGGCTCGACGGAATCCCTTTTTAGATTTTTTTAAAGAATTTTTTAAAAATTATTTTACATTAAGAAACATATTTTACATAAAAAATTGTTGAGTCCAAAATGTACTTAATTTTCTAAGAAGCTAAATCAATAAACCACGAAACATTTTTAGGATTTTTTTTTCATTTATTCAGTACATGTTCAACATATTGAAACATTTTACTATGTTAATCACAAAAAAACTTATTGATTGATGAGTTTGAATTTTTGCATCCTTGTTTTACGCTTTTCTTTTAAAAAAAATGGTAACTCGAGAATATAATAAGGGTTTAGGGAATGATCTTGATGAATGATGGTCATTAATATGGTCCATATATCTCTTGTGGCGTTGATTTAAAAAAAATGCGTAGAAAGATTAAAAAATTCAGTGAACTTTCATTAACATAATATTTTTTTAAACGAAAAATTATTTTTAATCGTACAAATACAAAAGTTCTTCAAGAAATGCACTGTGAATATATTATATTAAATAAAATATTTGTACACATCAGCACATGTGCTATCCAAGTTCAAAATAAATTGAGAAAGCCCGCCAATCGGACTACCTATAAAGTGCTGCCACCTAGTAAATAATGTTGGTATGTTTGTTATTGCAAAAAAAATCCAGAATTCCCAATGCGATCTTCTCCCCCTCGGACAACGTGTGTAACAAAATGACCTTGAAGTGTATCCTTCCTTATGTCTGGATGGACACTGGACTAGCTCACATTCGGCTTCAGTTTCTCACTAGTTCACTTTGGAATTTACATGACGGTGGTGTCTCTAGAAATATAGTCATCCTCTCTAATCATTCTGCCTTGTTTTGATTCATTCAGACTTGATTCTAGTCAGTTTGCAGCAATAAATCATGTGGAATCATCGTGTCCAGTTAAGTTCTAGTTTTACTCATCATTACCGGTGCTTTTTCGGACTTGCGACAAAACAAAAACAATACCTAAAGAATAGAAAAAGTGATGGCAGGCACCGGCACTGTCGGATGCCGGCGGCAACTATACCTACAATTTTCAAATGCCCGCTTTTTCAACCGCATTCCGCCGGAGTTCAGTATCACAGTGCGGTATCATCATGTGATTTAAAGCCATTCGAATCTATTCCTGGCCCTCGACCTCTACCATTCATTGGGAATATATTTCGCTATATTACAGGTATTAATAATTTAAAATAATGAATTTTATTAGAAAAAAAATTATCTTGAAAATATTGATTGAAGGCTGTTATAATTTCATGCCCATAAAATTTTGAAAATTATGACGATTTAAATTTCGATAGGAGAATATAGTTTGGAGCAGTTGTACGCTAGCGGATTAAAAAAGTATAAGCAGTTTGGCCCTATCGTTCGAGAAGAAATAGTTCCAGGAGTTCATCTCCTCTTACTCTTCGACCCCGAAGATATCGAGCGGATGTATCAGTTGGAGGGAAAATATCCATCACGCCGCTCTCACACCGCTCTCGAATATTATCGACTCCAAAAACCAGAAGTTTATAGCAGTGGCGGTCTTTTACCAACGTAATTATAAATACTTTAATTATAAGAATGAAAATATTAAACTTTTCTTAAAATTAGAAATGGTCATGAATGGCATCGTATGCGGATTTCTTTACAGCGCCCCATTAATTTGACTGAAAATATCCGACGTTATGTAAAAGAAGTAGATGAAGTGTCCGGCGAGTTTGCCGAAATAGTAGCCAACTCAGCTAGATTGGAACAGCATTCAACCAATTTTTTGGATGATCTTTCTCGAGTTTTCCTTGAATGTAACTATATTGTTCGACAAATTATATTGTTTCTCATTTTATCATTTTATTTTGAAATTAGTTATTGGACTTGTGGTGTTTGATACACGCCTTGGATCATTGGGGAAAGATATAGCGAACGAGGCGCGTTCCAGTAAATTAATTGAAGCTGCTTATGATACGAATAGCCAAATTCTTGGAACTGACAATGGTCTCCAGTTATGGAAAAGGCTTGGATTGATCACTCCAGCTTATAAAAAGATACGCGATTCGCAAGAATACATTGAAAAGTATTTAATTTAAACGAGTTAATTATTATTATTTTAAAAAATAATGATTACAATTGATCTAGAGTTGCGCTAGAGTATGTTCACGCAAAGATGGACGAGATTCTAAAAAGAGAAAAACCTCTGGACGACGAAAAGAAAACTTTATTGGGTATAAATTTGTTTCCCCAAAGTTTAGTTGAGATTTTTATTTCACAATTTTTTTTAAACGTAGAGGTATACCTCTCTTCATCAGATCTCAACGTAAAGGATGTTGTTACCATGGTTTCCGATATGATTTTAGCTGGAATCGATACGGTAATTTAAGAGGACGTTAGTTTAAACAATAACATAATTGGTTTCTTAATTGTAATAGAGTTCTTACACTATGAGCTTCATCCTGTATCATCTGGCAAAAAATCCATCAAAGCAAGATGAGCTGTTTGCTGAACTTGTACATCTTCTACCAGAACATAACACTCCAATCACTGGAGATTTATTAGGATCATCACAGCTAAAATATCTCAAAGCTGTTGTCAAAGAGTCTTTTCGTTTGAATCCTATATCCATAGGAGTGGGTAGAATCCTTCCAGAAGATGCGTCATTTGCTGGCTATCACTGTCCCAAAAACGTAATTCAATTTAAATATTCCTAATTAATTCCCATATAAATATTTTATATCATTTAGACCATTTTAGTAAGCCAGAATCAAGTGAGCTCTCGCCTTGAACGTTTTTTTAAGAATGCGGAGGTGTTTGAGCCAGGGAGGTGGATCAAAGGACACAGTGCGTATCAAAAGACACATCCTTACCTGGTCCTTCCGTTCGGTCATGGCCCCCGGTCTTGTATTGCGCGCCGACTGGCTGAACAAAACTTGTACATCCTTCTAGCCAAAGTATATACATTTTCGATTTTTTAAAAATAATTTTATCTAATTAGTATACCTTTTTTTTTAAACAAAAAGTTAGTGAGACGATTCCATATTGATTGGCATGGAGGAGAGTTAACTTGTAAATCAAAATTGATTAACCGCCCTGATGGACCTCTATTGTTTAGGTTTCGCGAAAGAGAAATTTTGTGACGACATTTTCGTCGTCATCAAGTATTAGTCAATTATTGATGCTGATTAAGTATGGTATTTTTAAATCATAAATACAATTTGCCCTGAATGTCAAATGTTCGTCAAATTATAATCTAATTCGTAGATGGATATTTCATTTTGCATTGCAACCATTTTATTTTCCATTTATGTGCACCAATAACATGACATGAAAGAAACGAGCTAAATGGGGTACAAATAGACCTGCCGGAATTCAATCATGCAATAGTATAGTTTAAAAGAAATTAGTTATTTTAAAATCATGTCTCAATCTTCATCCAAAAGAGAGCCAGTGAAATGGGTCAAGTGGGAATTGTCATCAAAGAGCGTTCCAGGATTGATTACGCACAAATCAATCTTATCATCCTTGTTGAGCTTCAGCGTAACTTGGAAACCCAGAGTCATCGAGGCCTGCATCCAACTGTCCATGCTTCTTTTCTTCCGTCCGCCGAACAACCCACCAAACATACCACCACCACCACCACCTCTACCACCGGTTTGTTTGTTTTGCTGTCCAGTACCACCAATGGCGCCCGCGATGCCGCCCACCAATGCTCCAAGATCAAAACCAGCTGCTGCCTGTTGCGGTGCTCCCTGTTGCTGTTGCGCTGCTCCCTGTTGCTGTTGCGCTGCTCCTTGTTGCTGTTGCGCTGCTCCCTGTTGCTGTTGCGCTGCTCCCTGTTGCGCTCCTTGTTGCGCTCCCTGTTGCTGTTGCGCAGCTCCTTGTTGCTGTTGCGATGCTCGTTGTTCCGATGCTCCTTGTTGCGATGCTCCTTGTTGCGCTCCTTGTTGCGCTCCCTGTTGCAGTTGCGGTGCTCCCTGTTGCACTTGCACAGCAGTCGTCGTTGGAGTCGTAATATTGGCTTGGATTGACTTGTACGTCACTCGGCTCCTCGCTTTTTCTATACCGTTGAGACGAAGGGAGACGTAAAGTTCGCTCGTTATGTCTTCGTTGACCCCTGAAAAAGTGAAGTGATAGGTTCCTGGGACAGGTGCTGTAAAGACTCCTGTAGCAACATTCATGGCTCCGCCAGAATTCAATTGGGCCGACTCGTACGTGATGACTTTCGCCTGTTTTTCGCTATTGACGAATGGTGAAGAGCGCTGAACGTAAAAGTGGATTCCATCGGACTGAGTTTTCATATCGATGTAGCCCTTTCTTGTCTCGTTCACTGATTTCATAAAATTCATAACATTATAAAACACAAATTTAACTATCAAAATGAGAATAGCTTACATGGCAGAGATAATTGTTTTGAGATAACAGACGTCGGTGGAAATTCGCAGTAGACGGTTTGAAATTCTTTTGCGTTTCCGGCTGTTTGGACCGAGTATAATCCATTTAGGGTGTAACCAATAGTCTGAAGATCCTTGCAGCTCGTCGGTATTCCCTGGAACTTTGGCGTTTCGATTAGAATAGGAGCGTCCGGATGATCTTTGATATATTGTCTGCATATGTCGTTCATTTGACAAGTTACTGTGCTGCTGTCAGCATGTCGTTTAGAGCGACTGGAACCTTGAGATTCTAAAGCTGCAACTTGTTTCTTGAGGCTAGTGACTTCGGTCCAAAGATCGGCAGCCAATTGTTTGAATTGAGATTCGACCAACGATTTCTGCAAGATGTAATAATAATTTAATCAATTGTTCATTACTTTTTTAATGAATATAAGATTTGAAAATACCAGTTTATCTGGGGATTCGCAATAGCAGTTTCCTAGAAGAGCTGCTCCAGTTGCATCTGATTTTCAAATTATTATATTATTTTAAGCCCTTGGGTATGTGTTATATCTTCCTTGAACATATTTACCTTTTGATCCAGATGCAAAAGGTGCTGCGAAGATCAGAGAAATGAGCAGCACTTTCACGGGGCGAAGCTCAATTTTTCTAGACCATCCATTGCGGTAGCGATTTCTCTCAGTCATTTTCAATAAGCAGCCTTCCGACGAAGAAGTCGAAAGCGAAGCCTCGAATAGCTAATGCGCTACAAAGATCTCGCTCTTATAAAGTGGATTGGCAATACGTGGATGATTCGCGTTTTACCTTGATTGGGCAAATGGGTACCCACGTCGTTTCCTTTTGTATTCCAATTTTAAAATAGATTTCAAATAGTTTATATGATCGCGGTTCACTAGTCAGGCAGCTACTTCACGGTTCCCTGCAGACACATCTCTTAAAATAGAAAGCTTATGAAATTTTTACCATCCGCTAGTGTTATCTGATGCTTTGTTATTTTATATTACCCGGAACGAGCATGGTATTATTATACACAATTTACGTCAAACTAGCTAAAAAATCTGTATTTATTTTAATACTCTCTAGTTGCTATAGCCTTGAACAAGATTTCTAAGGAAGTGTTGAAAAAATAGAATTATATATCTGTTTATTAATTCCAGCAGTGAACCTCATTTCATCACTTAATTATTTCTTTTTAAAATAAGATAATCAGTTCAGTAGCGCTTGGGAGGTTAAACCATTTTTTTTTACAAATTGATGAAATGACTGTTGATAGTAATCTGACCCGCAAAAGCTATCAAGGCAATAATTATGTAATTTAATAGCCCTCCCAAATAAATCTCTCCTAATCGAGAAGAAGAGTTTGAAATGGGAATATCAGTAACTACAGATATCCAGTCCAAATAATTCCGCACTCGGGTGAATCCTGATGGATATGACGTACTACAGCCACTGTTGTGGTGAAACGAGGCAATTCCGATCTGGCTATAAATGCCATCTCGATTAGCATAGCTCATGGGACCTCCAATATCACCCTGAAACGGAAATAAGAATTATAATTAAAGATAAAATGTTCAATGTGAGTTTGGGACAAATTAAAAAATTATATAGCAACATGTAACAGCCTAGCTCACCTGACAAATTCCTTTTCCAAATTGACCGCTGCTGCAGATTGTAGCATTAGAAATTATTCCACCGTAAATGTTTTTGCATTCTACATTGCTAATCACTGTAGTAGTAGTCTTCCGTAAATTTGAACTTCGAGGTCCATTAGCTCCAACTATGTAATAGTAAAGGTAAATTTATACAGTATTGTAAGGAAATTCAGTAAAAACTAAAATGCTATTTAAAATGTAGAGTCTATTTAGAATCTAAGCACATTTCGTGATTATATTAGTGTGCTTTTGCAAAGGCCTATAAATTTATTCTTAGAAAACTTGTGTCGTAAGAATGGTGTTATTACCGCCGGAAGTCCTGCCCCAGCCGGAGAGATAAACGATGTCACCTTCATGACTCTGATCATCCAGAGTTGGCAAACAGATTGGCCTTATCTCATCTACACCATAATTTGAAAACGCCGTAATTGAAAATTATTTTATTATTGCTCCATTGAAGTATTTTCATAAGTAAATAGCGTTGCGTTGAAAAGCGCATAATTATAGCAGAAAATATCAGAAAAAAAATCACCGTTAATATTGATGGGCGTGGGAAGTTTAACCAGTGCAATGTCAGCGGTAACATTTTGCTGTAGCCAACCCGGATTTTTGTAGTAGGTGCTAGTTGTGTACATAATTCGAGACGACTCCGACCATGCATCGATATTATGAGCGCCCAAATAAACATTAATGCTGACAGCTCTAAAAAAATAGGCAATACGAATCATCTCTATGCGTAATGTTACTGGTAATTTAAATTGGACTTTAGCACATACTTATCAACACATGTTGCGGTTGTGAGGATCCATTGATTGCTTATAAGGCTTCCACCGCAAACATACGGTGTCATTGGGAAACCTGCTATGTTAACTTCCAAGAAAGCTTGCCACGGAAATTCGTTGGGAGTTGCTTCCATCCCGCCCGCAATTCTGTTTCCGTCATTATTGCTCTGCTTCTTTGTAATTCCACAAATTGGAGCAGAACCTAGATTGGTTTCATGCCGATTACGTAAACGAATTGCAGTTACAGGATATTTTAAGCGAACATCGTCACTAGCATTTCTAAATTTAATCTGATCGAATTAACTTATTTAGTATGGTATGAGACTAATATTGATATCAAGTATATTCTAACGATTTTTTTTATTACCTCGATTTTGATCATCAAGGGTATTAGATGGATTTGATGGGGGATGCTGAAGAGGCTTTATCGTGGCCAACGCCTGCGATGAGCAAATCAAGTACAAAACAAATGCAAGTTATTCTTTGAAAAAAAAAAAATTATCATGAAGATGTGATTAGATTTAAGAAATGAAATCATCCCTTTTATATTTTCTAAAAATATTATAGTTCAAAAAAATATTAAGAGTCCTTAATTAAGTATTTCTGTCGCTTGTGTTAAATTGGCAATGGCAACACAAAAAAATATGTTTCAAAACACAACTAAATCCCCAATTTTTCTATTTCATAGAAATATGTGAATTGGAAGCGGTTTTAAGAGCTTTACTGTGACGATGACGATCTTATTTTATCTAATTGAGACTTGTTGATTACTAAAAATAGTAATTTTGATATATGATCTGAAATGTACCTGAGAATAAAGGGGATTTACAATGCAGGAACATCTCGAAATGAAATTCACAGCCAAGAGCACAGGAATTACCGAACTATATTTATTGAACATTTTTTAAAATAGTATGATTATCAGTTTTATCACGTTCGTTCGTACTTGTTTGTCTCTGGTCTGGATATATTTCCGACTTTAAATATATTTATATACTAGCTTATCTTGACCATGACATTACAAAACTAAAAAATCACCGGAAGTACCGGAAATTAAGAAATGATGAGTGCGTATTATGTGATATGGGCTAATAATATATAGCACATATTATATGTGCACCGTACGGTTCCTGCACTGCGTTAAAATCATATTTTTAAAATCACAGCAGGCTAATTGACGGCTGTAATTGTCAAAGCAATGAAGCAAAATTACTTTTAATTCGAGACAGTGTTAAATAAAGCATAGGAAGCCTCATATCCGGTTTCTTATCTTCGGTGAACTTCAAATAATGTAACATGTGTTGTCATGAATGAAGCAGCTATAGGTGTGGTCGTTGACATCAGTTTCGACTGTGTCGAATCAAGATGAACTACGCCCACCACGAAAAAGATATATATAGTTTTATTAAACGCACATATTTTATTGCCATAATTGGTTTATCAGCAGCAGGATTTTTAAAAAAATCATATTTTCTAATTTATTATTTACCCTTCTTTCTATGTACTTAATGATATACACGTATCATGTAACATTTTAAAAAGGCAATCATTTTCATTGGACAGTACTTTCAATCAATAATTTTTTTTTGTTTGCGTTAAAATTTAGTTTCTTCACTTTTTCATCAAATAATCAGTACCGTAATGTCCCAGCTAGCAAAAAGTATTGGGCCAATGTCGGGTAAATACCTTGCTATTCCCCAAAAAATATCGGCCCGATGTCGGTTAGGTGGTTTAGGCCCGAATAAAGTTTTGCACCTCGTTTGTCTGGGTGCCCGGATATCGGGCCTGCACTGGTGAAATATTTTGCCAGAAATGGACCGATATACAATAATACCAAAATAAGGGCAGGTTTAAGAATATTGCTTCCCCGTTTATATCCCACGAAAGCTGATATGTAGACCTTGATTGGTAATTTATTTTCTCATTATTAGCCCGAAACCAATTTGAAATGCAATTTCAATAATAAAAGAAACAAAATAATTGAGAAAAAAAAAACTTGTATTTTCTTATCCGTTCAACTCATTTTCAAAAAATGTTCAACATACAACACATTCTTAACACTCAAATACAAAACATAAATTAAAAATAAATTGCGCTTGCACGAAAAAAAAAGCTGAATTTGCTGGATTCCGGCACTATCAGCTCAAGGCGTCGAGGTTGGCTGGCACGGCATCTAGAAAAAAAAGTTAACATTAGACGACAAGATATGTTAAATTTTACAGAGCTAGACTGCTATAGATAACAAAGGGAAACAAATGTTTACCTGCGACTGTTTTAGTTGATGGAAATATCACTCCGAATCATCATGGCTACGATGCACTTGCCAACCTTTTTCTCACTCACTTTCTTTTAACCCAACAATAAGAGAGAAAGGGAATGGCAGCATAAATAAAATTATCCAATCTACAACGAGAAAATTAGTCACAACACTTTAGCAAAAAAAAAATGCTACACAATGCACAGTACAGCGCAATAAGTAAGCATTTCCAACCCGATTCCAACTTGAAGATTGAAATAAAAAAGCGTCACTTTCGAAGGAGTGTAAAAGTAGAACTGATGTGGTTCACTGGTTTCATGGTTTGTAGTAGGGCGCACTAAAAACGCAAGCATCTTTGTATTCAAGGTCGACAAAACCTTGCACCATATTTGTTGTGAACAGCTGAACTCCCTTGAGAGAGAGGAGAGGGAGAGAGAGAAAGAAGGGTGACGTTTGGAGAAGCTGGCCTTACAGGCAAGGGAATGTTAAACCTTAGAGAGGGAGAATGTATCTCTCTCTCTGGACTCTGTATTTTTTTTCTTCGATCCCTTTTCGAGTCATCACTATTTACTGCTCTTTTGGATTAGACGGAAGCTATTCAACGCGTTGTACTCAACGTGTCAATGATATTGTCTCTCAATGTATAGTAATAGCCTAAAAGGCTAGGTCATAACAAAAACGGGGAAATGGGCAAAATTCAAAAATTTTAAATTACAATCTGTATCACCTGCATAAATTGATAAACTGAAATTGACTATTTGGTAGGGTGTATTGCTGTGTTGTATCATCTTTAAAAATAATAATTTGGTGATTGGTCGTGGGTAGGAAGTCGGAAAAAATACTCAATAAAGTAAACGGGCTATTATTGGATACCCAAGAATGAACGAAAAATATTATTATTCTTGGGAGAGATACCCGGGCCAAACCTGTAGCCCCGACAGTTTGCAATTGACTCAGTTCCTCTTGGGGAAAGATATCGGCCCCTCCTCGGGGATCTATCCAAATATACCACACATGCAAAAAGTTGGGGTGTCAGTAACGGGCCGTCAACGGGCCTTTGTCAAAACTATTGGCCCGGACGAGCAACCGCGCAACGGTGAAGGGCCGACAGTTTGCCAATAATTTTTGCTAGCTGGGGTACAAAAAAAAAATTCGAGTGATAATCCTGCCTCCGCCTCCGGTTTACTATAATCCCTTCCTTTTTGTATTACAGAGGTCATAGCAACAATTTAAGTGACCTAATTTATTAACTCTTTCCCTGTGTAAGAATATTTACTCTTGCTAATGACATGCTTTTAAATTGTATGCATTGTTATTTCCACAAGTATATGACGACTTATTATATTAGTGTTTTTACAGTCAATAGTGAGTCATTATTCAAACCCAAGTACTTGACCAACAGGACAGCAAGTTTCACTATTTTACCCAACGAAGAGGAGGAGAAGTTTTAGTTTCTTCTAACATTGCATATATTCAACGCATACATTATTGTCAGCATTCGTTTTTTCAGTGATCATTTTCTTCGGAGATATTAAGGAAGCAAGAGGCATCACCATGAATTCTATATTTCTTCTAACTACACTGGCGATTTTCCTGCTTATTTCCACCAAAGGAGCTACAGGTATTTATAGCTATAACAATTATCTAAATTCACTTAGGTATTTAGGCTACCAATGTCTTTTATGGTCATAGGAATGAAATGCTATTACTGCGTTTCAAATCATTTGGTTTCAAATTCTGACTGTGAGATGGGGAAGACGAGTGGGATGAAGTCGATTGAATGTCAACCACAAGCGAAATACTGTTCGGTTAACAAGGTTGAAAATTACGCTACAACTGGAAACACAGTTAATTGGGTGACTGTGACTCGAGATTGTTGGTTGACTTCTGACTCTCAAGGGCTCCCCGGTAAATGGCAGATTTGCCAAGGTGACCTATGTAACACAGGTAAAAAACCATCCAACTACTTTGAAATTTAGTGGTAAACTACTATTAGACTGAAGAAAATTAAGGTTAATATTATCATTTTTTTCATAAAAAAGGTTCACGTTTATCTACCCTCAGTTTGTCTTCTGGGTTGCTGATCCTTTTGGCCCCCGTCTTTTGTATGCGCTCCGGATTCTAAGCCTATAAACGCGGACCCGTTTACTTTATCTACCTTGTATAATCCGACAATTTATCAACATTAAAAATCGGATACGGTTATAGATCAATGTGTTAACAATTTCTTAATTTTGTTTTGTAAAAAAGAAATCCTCTACGGAATGTAATTGAACGTTATCAGCCGAGCGTATTATTACTAAAAATGTAAACAGAATCATTAGTTGGAGCTTTCAGATGATTTCATTTTTTTTATTGCGCAACCTTTTCCTATCTAAGCGGTGATTTTAATCAGTTTAATAACGATTGGTGAAAATGGTCGCCATGGAACCATCAAACAAAATATATGTTGAACACAATTATGAACCAAACATACATCGTTATACTAAATATTGCATCTTATTCTTTTTTTAACATTATTCATAATAATCATATTTTCATTTTTACAGAAAAAATGATGTATCAATCCATTTAGTCCCCATACTTATTCCGTAGATACTACTTTTAAAGCTCGAAATAAGCAGTGAAACGGGCTTCGGCATATTCCTAGTAATAAGATTTAGAAAATCAACACAACCTAAGCACCCTTCGTGATTAGGCCTACACTATTGTGCTTTCGCAAAGGCCTATAAACATATTTTGAGAAAGCTAGTGCCGTAAGAACGGTGTTGTTACCACCGGAAGTCCTGCCCAGCCGGAGAGATAAACGATGTCACGTTCATGACTCGAATCATCCAAAGTTGGCAAACGGATTGGCCGTAACTCATCTACATTGCAAAGTTTTTTCTTTTATATCCCAATTTTTTCATTTCATAGGAACATCTGGATGGGAAACGGTTTTAAGACTTTTACTATGACTATCTTATTATATCTATTTGCTTGTTAATCAATAAAATAGTAATTTTTCTATATGATTGGAAATATACATGAGAATAATGCGGGGATATACTATGCAGGAACGTCCTGAGATGAAAATCACAGCCAAGAGGAGCTCAGAAATGATAAAATTATATTTATTCAGCATTTAAAAAGTATGATTATCACTTTCGTTCGTTCTGTGTTGGTCAATTTGTCTCTGGTAATAATACCTTTCAGACTTAAAAACATTTATATCTTACCTTATCTTGACCATGACATCTAACATTCAAAACCAAATAAAGATCACCGGAAGTACCGGAAATTATAAGAAATGATGAGTGGGTTAAATTTATGTGATACATGTCATTACCATGTATATTTATATAGTGGGCCGGAAGGTACCGGAACTGATATAATCGTAATTTTTAAATAACAGCAGGCAAACTGACGGCATATAATCGTAAAAGCAATAAAGCAAAGTTACTTTTGATTGGAGACAGAACATATTTAAGAAAAAGCATCGGAAGCCTCATTTCCGGTTTCTTATCTTCGGTGAACTTCAAATAATATAACATGAGCTGTCATGAATGAAGCAGCTAGGTGTGGTCGTTGACATCACTTTCGACGATGCTAAATTAAGATATCAAATACGTCCACGAGGAGTTTTATTTTTAGTATAAAACGCATCTTTTATGCTGCTGACAGCGGCAACTTTTCAGACAATCAAGTTTGCTATGTAATAGATAAATTTCCAATCTTCCACCTTATGTCTAAGGAAATACTATATAATTATTGGTTGATGATTGACATATGGATGAAAATGGATGTTTTTTCTCTGGACGTAATTATTTACTATATTTTTTAAAAATCGGATTTTTTTTCAGATCTCTGAAATTTTTGCGCTTTTAGAATTGAATTTTGTCCTTTATTTTTTGTGCAAATATGTTAAGATGTACGAAGGTTTTTTCGAGAGGTCAAACCCCCCCCCCCCCCCCCCCACATTGCTTATTGTAATTGATTTTTTTGTCATTTCAAGTTGTTGCAACAATTCATGTGCCCTAATTTAATAACTAGCACGTCGCGCGACATTTGTTCTGTTCCCTGTATTACGGTACAATCTTTTTTCTCTTACTAATATCAATATGTTTTTACATCCTAATTTCCAAATGTTTATGACCAAGAACTTATTACATCAGGGTTTTTACAGTGAAGAAGGAGTCATTATTTAAACCTAAGTAGTTGACCATCATGACACGGTCGGCGAGTTTCACTATTTTACGCAACGTACCCAACACGTATGAAATACCAGCTTTAGTTTGTTCTAGCATTGCATGCTTATTGACACTTTGATAAGGTAATTTTTTTAAAGGAGAGAACTTTCGTTTTTCAGTAACCATTCTCTTCAGAGATATTAAGGAAGCAAGAAGCATCACCAGCATGAATTCTATTTTGCTTCTAACGACACTGGCAATTTTCCTGGTTATTTCGGCTAAAGGAGCCACAGGTATCTATAGGTCAAAAGATTGTAAATTCATTCAGGGTGTTTTCCACAATAATTTATTTTAATCATCAATAAAATTTTTAAAATAATAGGAATAAGATGCTATTCCTGCCTTTCGAATCCTTTGGTTCCAAATTCTGATTGTGAGACGGGAAAGACGAGTGGAATGCAGTCGATAAATTGTCCACCACAAGCAAAATATTGTTCGGTTCACAAGGTTGAGAATTCTGCAACTGGAAACACAGTGACTCGAAGTTGTTGGCTGACTTCAGACTCTCAAGGACTCCCCGGTAAATGGCAGATTTGCCAAAGTGACCTATGTAACACAGGTAAAAACCATCCAACTACTTTGAAATTTAGTGTTATGCTATTATTCGATTGAAGAAACTTACGGTTTATTATTGTTATTTTCCACAAACCAGGTACACGTTTATCTACCTTCAGTTTGTCTTCTGGGTTGCTGATCCTTTTGGCCCCCGTCTTTTATATTCGCTCCGGATTCTAAGCCAATATGCACGGACCCGTAGTCCGTACGTCTATCATGTAGTTTGCAAATCAACACAAAAATGGAATATGGATTAATAGTTTTTATAATGCTTTAATTTTACCTTGAATTGCCTAAATTCCGCTGCTGTACTTGAAGATTTAAAAAATAAATCACTGAAAAATTGGTCATCAGTTAAACATTTATAGCAATTGTAGCATTGCGTCTACTTTCATCAGAATTTATATTTTTTTAAAAGCCAATACCGCTAACTGATAACAACGACTTTTAAAAAGAAATCCTCATTCTAAAAATGTTATAAGACAAGCATTACGGTACTAAAAATGCAAGCAAAAATAAAATTGAACTTCCAGATGGTTTCCTCTTTTTGATGAATTGAATTGCGCAACTTTTTCCTAAGGCCTAAACGGGCACATTTACTTGGTGTAGCAATGACTAGTAAAACTATAGCTATGCAATCGAACCAAACGGCGATATATTATTGAAAACAATTAAGAACCTAACATACATTGTTATACTAAATATTGCATCTTATTCTTTTATTGACATTTTACGGAATAGTTCCATTTCCTTTTTTGCAACATAATTATTTATCCCTCCATTAAGTCCGCGTATTTATTCCGTAGGTATTGCTTATGCTCGAAATAAGCAGTGAAACGGGCTTCGGCATATTCCTGATAAGAAAAATAAAACTTAAAATTATTTTTTTTTATGTACCGTGACTACCGCTATGCGTACCCAGTAACCAAATGGAATGGTGGAAACAGGTGCGTTCACAATTGCCCAAATGCCCCATAAGAAGTGAGAAGCTAGAATAAAGCAATCACTTTCACGAAGGAGTCTCATTTCCTCTTCTGCTCTGGATGATGCTGGAACACATTGAATCAATGGATGGTCTGATCCATTTGTAATATTCTGCATTTGTGCGATTCCTTGCTCCCGCTTTACAGTACAATTATCCAAGTAGGATCTTATAAAAAGTAGCTAAAACATTTTTGTTTAGATTTTTTAACTTACGTGCAATTATAATGAGAAATATTTGGTGAACATGTCTTACCCTTTGTTCGACGGATGGCCTATTATTTGGTTGGTAAGAAAAATTTGGGAATTGTTTAACTGTATAGTCATAAGTCCACTCGCAAAAGTGATTAGCAAGGTCGAATCCCCGATAATTATAGGAGCAATATTCGTAGTCAATAACAGATATCCTCTCTTCTGTAACTTTCTGTTGAGAAGACTCATCTTGAACCAATAGGTTCCCTTCCTGAAAACTGTGTAAAATACCAAGGCATAAGTTAGGAAAAATACATAACCTACAGTAGTCGTAGGCCTACTCATTGTGGCAGAAAACGACAGGTGATTGAAGTTGGAGCAAATAGTTACGCAACCAACTTATTTCCTCGTCAACCGATGAATTTTCAAAGAGTGATTGGATTTTCTCGACAATTTTTCCCTTGTTGCCGTCACTATTGTCCACCATCAACAGCTTTTTGGATTTTGCTGTGCTCATCCAATGGTTCATTTTATCCCAGATCCATTTAGGCTCTTTGTTAATAGGTGCATTAAGACTGTGCAACTCGCCCATCTTTTTGGCAATGATGGCACTTATATCTGGATCAGACAATTCTTTAGTCTTCAATGGCCGTGCCTAAATTCAGAAAAGTACATAAATTATTTTTAAATAGTTTGAGTAACATATACAATGTATATTTTGTTTACAGGATAGAATTCCTCTAGACGTCCACCAGGGAAGACACCATAAAGCTTGGGTCCAAGATTCCGCTCGGATAGTAAGGTAACGATGACGGATTCCGTTAATAACAATTCAAGCGCTCTCTCACCAAGAATCTGACCATAGAAGCGCACCAAAACTTCAACAGGCTCACCATTTTTAGGTTTAATTGTTGGCGGTAGAGCGCAATAGTAAAGCAAATTACTCAGACCACCGCTACATATGAAAAATATTTAGTTAAGAACAATATAACTCATGTTAGCGAATTTTTAAAGTAATTAACATTGAAGTCATGTGCCAAAGTATGTTTTGGCACCTTAAACCTGCGTTAATAACTTCGTTCCTTTACTCATTAATTTGTCACGATAACTCTAAAGTAGCCGCAGAGCCGCTACTTTCGGTATCGCTCATTTATATTACAGTTAAGTACTTTTGTCAATTTAGTAGGTACCTAATTATCTCAGTAAGAGATCCGAACCAGAAACTTGCTACCGTATAAATTTTCTACACGGTCTAGACTCTGTATAAAGTTTAGAATTTCCTTTTAAAATAACCACTTACGTGACTTGTCTGAAGATCATTTCGTTTGAATTGGCCATCGTCCTCCAACTACCATTGAGGTAATCCCTACAGATCCGGAATGCCTTTTCGCGATAATCACTTTCGGTGTTAATATTGTAGTTTGCCATATTACTTTTGCTTTTTCGTATGCAGCCAATATCCTTTTTAACTTTTTGTTATTAGAATTCTTTTGGTTTTAAGATTAATCAACTGGAAGTGTTCTTTACCAGATAGGAAGAATGAATGAACTAGTAGTGACGAAAGCTACACAAATTCAAACAAGCGACTGCTGGAAGGAGTGTTTAAAGTGGAAAATGAATTGAACCGATCGAAGATCAATCATACTAGGGCGGCAAAGTATAAATAATGCCGTTTGTAGACGCTGCATGAGGTAAGATTGGATCATTTGAGACAATAAAATATTTCATATCTGTCTATTCTGTCTTATCAATAAAGGCATATCATCAGTGGTAAAAAATACAACATGTAGTAAAAGAATGTACTACACATTTCTTCAATAGTTTTTCTTTAAATTATTATATGAACTTAAATTTTAATTAAAAAAAAAAATTCTTGGCACATATTCATATTCGCAAACATCATTGTTCACTCCCATCACTCCCAGACATTTTTCATTGTTTTCTGGAATATCTATTAAACTTAATTATGGGTCAGAGAGTCAGACATTTTTACAATAGTGTACTGTATAGCCTACTAGCCCACATAGACTACCGCTTTATTATTATCTGGTACGCTTGATAAGAGCACCCAATTTGTTATCTAACCTGGGCTAATAGCCCGTCTGAATCAGATTATTTGAATATGTCTGTTTCTATTTTTTTAAATGGATATACTGCCTGCACGGTAGTCGTTGAAATACGACAATGTCGTCGGTATCTTTATCACCATTCAACTTAAATGCTACCGACGCACAGACTTGATATAACAGATGTGTTCCGATGAACATTCCGTTGATGAATGGTAAAGACACTTCTCATGTCTAGTTAGTTGCTGTTAACCTGGGATGCGGGTTCTTATTACAATTTAATAAAATAATTAAGAAGCGATTTGCACGATGAAGGAAATAAAAAAGATCCGCTCCTCGTATCGACCTGATGGGTTCGGACTTTTTTTAAAAAGTGATATAGGAATATGGTAGGAAATCAGACTTTGTAACATTAAGAATAAAAGAAAAAAAAACATAAACAAACTACCCTAGCTGGCTTAGCTCCTAAAATAACAAGATTCGCTCCTCGAATCGAACGGATGGAACGAGATTTAAAAAAAATTATAATAAATAAGTGGGAGGTAGAAAAGCACATATAGGGTAAACAATAAACATGAAGACTCGATACAAAAAGATAAAAGGAAGTTATGAATCATCATACTATAAAATATACTCAGCATTACGCAATAATATCATGAATGAAACATTCTAAAAGAATTCAAAATTAGACGATTTTAAGTCGGTAATTTTACGATGATATTGACCCAAACTTTTAAATAGTGGATAATTATGACTGTGTCACTTACTAGTGAGAAAAGATTTTACATTTTTACCCACTTCACAAATTGACTAATATAACCATTGACGCATTAAGATTTGAAAAATAAAATAGAAATATAGCCCTACCCGCCAACACAACCTACCAACACGATCAAACACTTTTGTCTCTCAAAACAAAGTATTCTACAAAAAAATATTATCAAAAAAGAGAAAAGAAATGAGAAATCAACAAAAATGTTGTTGTCAAATGATTAAAACTAAAAAATTCAACATAAGCAGACTATGTTTCCAATAGGTTGTGATTTCTTGAAAGACAGCCGTTAGCCGTAGGCTGCACGATCTATAGAAACGTCAGAGTCTTTAGAATCGCTGGAGTCTATAGAATCACTAGAGTCTATAGGATCACCAGAGTCTATAGAATCGATAGGGCCAACCAAAGAATAGAGAGAAGGGCTCACTCCTTGACGGACTTAACACCCGGCGCCCCTGCCGGCCACAGCTTGAAATCCCACAAACTGCATACGACCCAAGAACGATTTCAGACGAGGAACACAAGGTGGCGCTGCTATGGATCAGCTGCCTCTCTACGGGCTTGTAGGTGTCGACCAATCAGAAACGAGGGGAATAAAGGTTTTGAGACTCGCTCCAGAAAGGGGAGAGAAAAGAGGAGGAATAAGACGGTATAGAACCTTCGGATCGAATAAATTCGACCCATCAGGGATATCTACCGTACTTCAACTTCCGACCAAACTGAAAAATAACAATTAAATTAGGGCCTTTAAATGTCCAATAGCTATTGAATAACTTTATGAATTTTAGAATTTTAAGATGTTTTAACAAGTGTATCATGAAAGAAAAAAAGAACTCTTTAGAATATCTTCTACCGTTGGTCGCTCGATTGGCTCCATCATCAGCATAGATTGCAGCAATTTAAATGGTTCATCGTCCTCTGAATGTGTCCTCTTCAAATCTTCTCGAGACATCAACATTGGATTTTTATTCATGACTAAGAATTCTCGTTCGTACGGATCATTTCCAAAAGGGTGTTTTCCTCCACTCAAAGTGTAGCCTAAGATGAGACCTAATGCCCAGATGTCCACTTTGAAATCGTAAAAGTCTTTGGAATGATACAATTCCGGGGCTATCCATCCCAATTTTTCATTTCGATTGCGGTGCAGACGCCTACTGCTCATCTCGATAAAATCTTCCGTGGTGCAATACAGAACTTCAGAAAAACCACAATCTGCAAGCTTCATCTGTGGCGTAGATTCAGAACCCTCGGATGGTACGAAAACGAGAAGATTCATCGGCTTGATATCCCGATGAACGATGCCCTTTCGATGCAAATGATCCAATCCTTGGGCCACTTGATAAAGGATCTCTGTTTCAGTCTTAAACCTTGGTCCTTGGTACGTTCCACTTACATAGTCCTCCAGTGTTCCTCTGCACAATTCCGTCGTTATGTACCTAGTATTATCAATCACAAATGGTATTAAACTATTATACTAGCCAATGATATAATAACAATGGATTATGCATCTGAATTTACAGAAAATCTTGATCAATCTTTGCGTAAAGATACCCAAGGATATTTGGATGATGGCCGATTTTTTGTTGGAGCTCTTCTTGCTTCTGGATGATGAAGTCGTTATTTTCTGTTAAACGATATCTAGGCACTTCTTTGATGGCCACTATTTTTTTGCGTCCAAATAAAGTGGCTTTGAAAAGGCCTCTGTATACCATACCGAAACAGCCTTCACCAATCAAGTCTTTCAAATTAAATGTCAACTTGCCAACTTTGATTGTTTTAGCCATATTTGTTTGGTGGATTACTATTTCCTGCGTCCAAGAAATAAAATATTAAGTCATTATAGATATATTGGTGATTTGATATTAATAGATACAAAGGCTATAGTAGTATTGCACCTGTAACTCATACCTGGTGTTTTTTCAGCTATTTTTACGTGTAGACCAACGACTCTTAAGTGCAGCAAAAGAAGAACAGTATGCTGGCCTTTGGAAACAAGACTACGGCGTATTTAATTGCGCTGTCCAATATATATACCCTCTCTATCAATAAAAAAAAATCATCCTTTCAATACCACTGAAGATTTGTGGTCATTAAAAAGATATCCTACATGAAAATGGTGAAACAAATCTCCGTGAAAGAAATATAAGCGGATTAGCCTGCTACCTACTACTTCTCCCCCATGCACTATATGCTCTACTTTCTAAGAAAAATTATCTTTGAAAATAATAAATTCTGATCGATTCTTAGAAAATCAGAGTTCTTTTTCAGCCCTGACGCAGAAGCCCTTCATCGTTGAAAAAAAATCTAGCATTGTAATCTGAAAAAAGACGACGAAAATTGTGAAAGTTAAAATAAAAAGATCATGGACTAGCTTATAAGTGGCGACTTATACGCCTATTAAGTGACAGAAAAAATAGTAAAGGTAAAAAAAAATCAGCTGTGTATGACATTAATTAAGTCCAGGATTAAGCGCTGTAAATTGTATTGTTTTTTGTTTGTTTTTTTAAGATTTTATGTTCTTGAACTTTAAGAAATCTATGAAACAATAGTGCGTTAGATCGGAAGTTTATTTTAAAATAATAATTACGAAGACGGAAAATATATGGAGCTCAAATGCTAGGTGCTGAAATGCGGACGAATAAACGTTAAGGAATAGCAGATTACAACAACATTCACTGTGTTACTTCAATCCGAGTTTACATAAATTAATAAGCGCGCTTTAATCCCCCTATGACATAATGACCTTTACAAATAAAATCAATGTTCAATACAAACTTTAATAGCGTTTTAACTTATTCTTAATAATTTTCCGTTCTAACATATTATACATCATATTCAGAAATTATTGCCTATAGTCGTAGTTTTTTAAATTTCATTGGAAAAAATATTTAAAAAGGTCTATTTGAAAATAGAATTATTTAGCCTAAAGAATTTTTATAAGGCAGCTATTGGTAAAAGTAAAAGTCCTTATTTTTTGGGGGTGCTACTGATGTAACCAGCCTAGTAAAGGTGTTTTTGACCTTAAAAACAAAATAAGCACAATACCAGAATTTTAAAATGTAAATTCATTCGTGAAAATAGCCCTAAAAATCATTAAGGCACACACTTCTCCGTATCGATTGCATCTTTTATTGTTGCTGGTGAAGAAGATTGATTGGTTTCTGGAAGAAAAACTAGGCACAATGTTCCTATAAGAAGGTTGGTCGTAACAAATATTATGAATGGCAATGATGCGTCGACATGAATTTGTTTATTTACATACCGTGTTAGCGATAAAGGGCGCTAGGATGGCACCAATTCGACCGCTCACGGAACAAAGTCCGACCGCTGCGCTCCTCGTTGTTGTTGGGAATAGTTCTGGCGTGAACGAGTACATTGTTGCTACCGCAGATGAAATACAGAGTTTCCCGACAAGTGAAAGAGCAGTCCGAATTTCAGAAGGATCTATATTACATCCCAATAATTTTAAAGAGATTGTAATACGCTTTCGTGTTGTACATAACCAATCTATACTTACATCCGGGTAGAAGACCGGCAGTTAGACAGGCTGCACCACCTACAAGGAGACTGCTACCTAAAGTAGGCTTTCTACCAAATTTATCCATCATAAAAATGCTTTCGTCGTAAGCAGGTAACTCCGCTAAACTAATAATGATAAGAAGAAATTTTTTTCCGGTAATCAGGTTTCAACTAAGCTAAAATATAACTTATTCTTACAATGAAAGCTCGTAATTGAGGTACAGATCTCCAGATAAATGCCCGGTTGACAATGTTAAGCCGTAGTAACATATGTTCCCTGCCGTCCTATATCATCGTTCAATAATAGATACAACTCGCTTAGTTACAAAATTATGTAATGTAATATTGTATAAGTTGATTTTTATTATCTTTTGAATGTACCATGATGCAAACATAATGAGTATTCTTTTTAGTAATACAGGAGAACGAAAAACGCCCAAAATAAATACAGGGACCGGTTATCATTTATCAAACTTTGTTACGATCAACGCCTTTGTTTAACCTACGTGTATATGTATTACTGGCAACAGCTTTTATGCACGGTAATAGTTCTAGTACTATGTCCTAATATTTAGTAGGCCTATATTTCATATCTCGGTAAACGCTTAAAACATGATCAACGAACTCTATGGATTATACTTAAATGTTAACTGGTTATATTCAGCTTATACCAGTAAAGGGGGACAGCGTCATTGAAAATGTAAGACAGAATGGTAGAACCGTGAAACATGGCAGGTAAGCAAAGGCACAGGAAGGAGCGCAATTGAAATTTCCCCATTTGACCCAGTTTTCTAAAATTTCGTCGTAACCGAAGGTTTCTCGCATCTTGTAAATACTGGCGTCACTAGCATCTTGGGTTCGGGTGCTACTCTCCTCGGTGCAAACGTACTCGTCAGAACCCGACGAAGAATGCCAAGCCATATTCAGATAGTGCGCTTATATAGCATTCTACAAAATGTATATTGAAATTGTCAAAATATTGATGAACCACGACAATACACAAAAAATTATCGTACACACAAAATAACTATAGGATTTATGGTAGATACCGTTTGGAGTCGGCGCTTCTCTCTTTTAGTCTGCTTCCTTGAGCTTATTAGTTATAACTATAGGTACCGTATAGACCACCCTTGCAAATGTTGAACCTAGATTCTTTAAACCCACAGAATTTGAAGAGATTTTATTTATATAGTGCTATGATGCTATCCTCTTTTTTCCTTTAAATATCTTCTTTCCAAAGTCCTATAATAAATATAACCTTATTTCGCCACTCTTATCAGGAACGTACCGTATGCAATTAGTCGATGTCTAGCCGTAAGGTTACGATTAGCGGATTTATGTAGGGCCTATACCTACTTATATATTTATGGTACATCTAACAGAACAAAAGGATATCCGGTTTAATGGGTGTAAAATACTTAATTGTTACTTATCGTTGATGCCGACAGCTATTTATAATTAATTCTGAGTGACCAGCTATTTATGATTACTTGAGTTAATAAAATGGACTACTGACTTTCGATCATGATGGGAGCATGCGATTATTTTATTGATGCATGAGCGTGTCACGAACAAAGCACGATCCGTGATGGTGATGATACCGCGGCGTATAGGTCATTATATATTAGGATTACGTCACGTGATAGTTGGTACATAGTATTTGTATAATTTATACGATTTTATACTGTTGTTTAAATAAAACATTTTTTGGGTTATTTTCTTGATAAGGAATGACATCAATTAATCCTACATAGGTTGCAGTAATTCGAAAAATATTTCGTAGATATTAAGAAAATAAAGTGTATTATAAATTGCAAAACAAATTGTATTTATATCGCAAGGGAATTTATGGAACAGATACAGTCAAATCAATAAATGGGTCAGAAGGTGCTGCTTTTCGATTTGCATCTTGTCTTTTCAGATCTGAACGAATTAGAAGAGTCAATAAGGCACCAATTGCTAGAGAACCCGAAAGAATTCCATTGCACACTAAATCACCGAACTTTGTAAGCATCCACCCGCCAACTATAAAATGGATGAAGAGACGGTTAAGATAAAAACAACGAAAAATCTCCCTTATCAATGCCACTTACCCAATGTAAGAATAATACCAAAAAGCTGCGCAGAAGCGTTAAGAAGACCAGATGATGTTACCTCAGGTTCGGGGTACGTCAGTTCGGCAGCAAACTCAAAGCCCACAGGTAAATATCCCGTCATAAAGAAGCTTCATATAAAAGTTAACGTAAAAAGATGCAACGATTATTTATTTCCTCAGCTACTGTTCAGTTGTACTTATTTTTAATTGCACATATGTTTAAAAATAAATATTTTAATTGCTTACCCGACAAAACCTGCGGCCACAAATGTGATAGCAATTATACCCGCTAGAAAATTAAAGGTGTACGCCAACATTCCAACCAAAGATAAAATGTAAACGACCAAAGTGGTTTCCCTGTAAAAATGTTCATATAATGTATATCAATAAAGAATATGATTAAACGTATTAATTAAAAAGTTTAGCTAACTTGAACTTGTGCGTTCGATCCAGGACAATCCCGCAAACCAATGAGCCCAACATACCAGATAGAACAATAGTCAAGCCGATGTAACCACCAGTTTCCTCTTCACCCTGTAATCAATTTCGAATGAATTTAACCTTTCGAAAAGAATATACCAATATATTCGTTAATTACGGGAAAATAGGTAACTAGAGTTTGGTTTAGTAAGGTGGACACGGCGTAGAAAACTCCTACATTGATTCCGTATGAAACCAAAAGCAAAAGATAAGATCGGTTGGAGCATATCCGCTTTGTGGAATGGACAAAATATTTGAGCGATCCTGTTGCTCCCTCTGGTGACTCTGCTGATGTGACAACAAGAGCGGAACGAGCTGCATTTGGAGGCAAAGGTGGTTTATCTTGAAATACTGTAAATAGACACAAATCATAATTAATGTTATTCGAATTATTTCTTGATTTTGAATAAAGAACGAACCAAAAATAACCAGTAAGGTTAAAGCTGAACATATGCCGGCTACTACATAGGATAAAAGAAGCAAATCTGCTCCTATATCATCTATATCCTCATGGTTTCTCACTACAAGTGGAGGGATCACAAATCCGATAGCAACTCCTAGCTAAAATTTCTCGTTATAAAACACATTTTTTAGTTTATTTACTGTTTTTTTTAATGATATGTATACCTGATTTCCAAAGACTCCAATGCCGCATGCAGATGAGACTTCCTCAGGACCAAACCAAACTGCTGCTACGGTAGGTGGAATACCAAGCACAAAAACTTGCGACATGGCTGCAACTGTTTGACCAATCAATAGGACATAGAAGAGATCAGGAGACACTCCTAGTACTTTGATCCAAGCTCCTGCTGTTGTACCCACGATACCGAATAAAACCGTCCACCGTAACCCCTAGAATTCGTATTTATTGTAATATTTTAACGTTAAATCGTTGGTTCAACAATGTGTAGCAGTATAATTCCTTACCACTTTGTCCATGATCCATGCACCAGGAAAGATGAGCGGAATATAAACGATCATGTATATCAACGAAGTCCAATCTACGTCTGTACTTGCTACACCATAATACCTATATGCAAACAAATAAAAGGATTTATGGTAGCTGATTTTTCACAGTATTTAAGAAAGTATATTTTTAAAAGAAAAGCGCTAACTTCATGATGATTGATGTGATGATTGAAAATTGAATCCACTGGAATGCATTTACCATGGAAACTAAGGAGAAAATCAAGAGCATTATCCAACGGCGACGGTATACTTTGATTTGCGGTGTTGTATTTGAAACATTTTCAATGGTTGCGCTGTCTGTGCTATAAGATGATGGTTCTGAAGCTTTTTCATTTTCTTCCGTTTTCTGATAGGTCTCATTCACATGCCCGTTCTCACTAGATGCCTCTTTGGGGAGATGATCGATTTCATTATTGACTATCGCCATTCTTTTTTTTCACTCTTTACGCTTTCAAACGGTTTTTATCTTTTCCGGATGCAGTCCAAGTTTATATATTTGTACAGGGCATTAAAATATCAGACACCATTAACAATTCTTCCAAACTATTGTATAAGGGCTACTTACAAATGTTTTTGCATCGGAAAATGGTAATAAATGTTAACAACGATGACACTATAAGGAGAAAATCTATATTCTACAAACTATAAGAAGAAGAGAAATTGTAGAAACCCATGGCAACACTGAGCGCAAGTATGATAAACAATTGGATATTATTCATGTATGAAGCTATGAGCATGCGTTCGTATTCGTCTACTATAGATACCACAATGCCGTATCTTGTACGAATATAAATATAAAAAGTGTATTCAGTACATGCAAGTTTTATAAACTAATTGTATTGCTATAGTGCCTCGGCAAGCGCTCAAAGGTGATACGGCACTTAATAGATTATTCTATACAGACATGTCTAGAAATTATTTATAGAAGTAAGCAGGCTTCGTTATGTATCCTTCCCCTGCTCAGTGATAACTGTTGTCTGAAAATAAAATGCATTTATATTCATATGATTAAAATGTAGTTGCTGATAAAAGGTCAAGCTATGTTTTTGCATCTTCTTTCCTATCCATATTAAAAGACAAAACAAAAAAGTTGTAGAAAAATGTGGTTTGTATTTTGTCATGCCAATTATTGAAAAGAGTATATAGAAGAAGACATGATGCGCTTTACATCATCGTCAAACAGTACTAGCTCTCTGAAGATTTTAATAGTAGCCGGAGTAGGCGTAAGGGTAGCCGTAGCTGTAGCCGAGAGCGGTGGCAGCGGGGGTGTAACCAGCAGCGTAGGTGTAAGGAAGGGCAGCTCCGTAGTAACGACCAGCGTAACCATAGTTATACCAAGAGGGGTACTGGATTCAAATAAAAAATTTACAATTATAATTTGTTTTTTGAATGATTGCTTTAATTTAAAAAAATAAGTAGCTTGACTTACATAGCCGTAGCGAGAGAAGTACAGCTCAGCGGCTTCCTGATCCTGGGCCTCCTCAGCGAAGACGAAGGCGGCCATGGCGACCAAAACCAAGAAAGACTGTAAGAAAAATAATGGATTTAGAATTAAGTCCTGTACAAGAAGAATATGAAACTCACCAGAAGCTTGTACATGTTGAGATGAGAGGTTTTTAGCGCTACAAGAAGTTGCGAATGATTTTCAATAGGACTGCCTTCCCTATTTATACTAAAACTCGATGGTGGACGTGATGGTATTGCCCGGTATACCGCCGGCCGGCTCCGTGTTCGCAACGTGAAGAACCACACCCTCTCACGTGCCCTCAGTTCTTTTGAGCACACCCACAATTTATTTTTAAATCTTATATTACTTTCTTGGACCTACCATATAAACCTGCGCATATGTGAAAAACTGGTTTTATTCAAGGTAAATCTTGATTTAAATTCAACCTTGATGGTATTATTTCAATTGGAGGTCCTATCGGAGAAGTCATTTTTTTGTTTCCGCGACGAAGAGGAGGGCGTCGTTCATCGTCCCACAATAATATGAATGCCTGTTTTTGAATAATCCGGATTCTTCCTACTTGGAAAGGCCTTGATTTAAAAAAACATGACGCAGCATTTTTTTTTCTATTTTGTACACAACAATATTTGATGCGAATTAATTTTGTTAGATCACTTATTTTATTAGGTAGGTTTAAGATCTTTAATGGAATCTGAATTACCATTTTTAATATTAACAAAAGATTTTGTGGAAGATGAGTTGAAAACCTACCGCTACAGTTACGATTTTTAAAAAACTTGTTTGCTTAAAATTGTTTGGCTCCTTTTAAGTAATTACTGTGATAATTAATAGAGTCATTAACTATTTGGACATGAATAATAAAGTGTATGATAAAAATGAAGAAGAAATTTGGCCCCTTATCTAATTGTTCCCTTCTTTTACCATTAGCAAATACGTATGGTATGAAAGATAAACATCTTAATTAAAGTTTTTAATCCTACGCAGTAAAATTAATAATTGTAAAACATCTAACTAATTTCATTTATTCCTTGAGGTGATTCATTCCGTAATTTTGTTTTTCATAAATTTCATTTGAAAATTTTATAACGACATTTATGGCAATCAGGCAATGTCGCCTTTAAGCCACACGTCAACAACAACAGTCAAGCAGTCAACACTGTAGACTTGCAGACGTAATCATTTTATCCCATATTCCTACTGACCCATTTCCATCGACGCAATCATTCACCGGTACGTTTTCCAAAAAAGAAATCGTGATCTTTTTATTAAAGGTTCACTTAAATTCAATGTCAAAAAATATTTTTATTTTAATCAAGTCAACCAGTTCTTGCATTTAATTTGACTTGACTTGAAAATTTATGGGATGTAGTGTATGCCTAGATTCAATTCATGTAATTCATGTAATAATATCTAGAAACCTACTACATACAGGTAAACCAGGTTTTTCTACTTTTCTACATTGACAGATCCCATCTTAATTTCTATCATTTACATAATTTATGTTGTGTATCCCCTTGAAAAATTGGTGTTTGTATTATCATCACAGCCATTTTTTTTCTTATCGCACAACAGGTTGAGCTTTTCCCCCTTATTGTCAACATGTTTTTTCATACCCGATTGAGCTTCACCATGTAATGACTTATAACAATGTTCTGATGATCTTCACACACTTACTTTGAAGTAAGTTTATTTCTTATTATTTGCTATCATCAAGTCTTACTTACAATCTAATTATAGGTACTTGTTTTGCAGTTTTGAAGATGAGCTTTCCAGTTGCCAAGCATGAGTCCATTTTGGGGAGACTTTTTCAATTTATCCCAATGCTTGAAGAAATTGCTCATTTCCATAATGAGGAATCAAATAAGATTAAGAGGCTAATAGATGTCATTTCAAAGTTTGGAACACAGTAATTCTTTAGTTTTTAATGAAAAGTTAGAAAATTCCTCCTGCATTTTTATGTTTTTTCTTTCTTTTCCCTAATATTAGGCTTCAGCCAAAGAGCTTGATTGATATTGAAATAGGCTGCCAAAAGTTGTGTACTAAATATGGAAAGGTAACCAGCTGTTATACTACTAATAAATAATCATCATTTTTCACATTGAAGCAATCTAAAACATATTTATTCATTTTTATGTGTAGAATACTGAAACAGTTGCTGTCCCGATGAAATCAGACAATCACGAGGATCTGATTCCAATCAACTGGTTCGTTAATTTCATAAACATTTTTATTGTATTTTACTTTTTAAATTGAAGATACATTTGAATAACAACATAGGAAAGCTGGTACTTCAAAACAAGAAGATGTCATCACTAGTTCCAATGAGGAGGACGTCAAACCATTTTCTAAGATTGATTCTCGACGTGGGTTCGATTTTTGGACCTCAAATCAAACCACTGAAGATAACTCTTCGGATGTCAAACCTAGTTTCAGTTTTTCTCAGCTGAATCCTGCTTCTGGAGTGCCGGCCTACAACATCAAGAAGGAAGAGCCAGTACACCCTTCTCTCGTAGGGTTTCCTCCTTCTCGGTCATCTGGACATCCATCTTCCAATAACTGGTCCAGTAATCACTCCAAGCCTTACCGTAATCATCAGCAACATCGACCTAGTGATTCCTTCAAAGCTGGTCATCAAATTCTTCCTCCACCACCACCCAGAGGTCTTTCCTGGGACAAAGGTGGTGCTCACTCATCTTCAGATCACTTCAGGGGAACTCAATCTTCGGCTAGTCTTCCTCGTTATCATCCAGTAGAAGAAAAGGTCTTCCCTTCGTCCTCTTCCTCATGGAAACGCACTGACACCACTTTCAATTCTACCTCGTCAACTAGTTCGTTTTCATCACAGCCACCGAGACAACCCAGAGTTCCATCTAATCCTGCCAAAATACCAGAGACTCATCACAATGGAAACCCATGTCGCTTTTCAGCGCCTCTTCCAAAATCAGTGCCATCACATCGGAATTCTGCTTATCTCAATCCTACTCTAAAGAACAATGCTCAGGAATCATCTTCTAGTTTAAATTATGAATGCTTAAACCCGCCGTCTTTATTCTGTGACGCTGTGGACGAAGTGGATGGACCAAGCAGTTCGCCCAGCATTCCTTCATTACCACCTAAGGAACCTTCGCCAACCTACAACAAACCTTCTGCTCCTTATCCATCTTCTAAGAAGAGAAGATCTCCATCGAATGCTCAACTACAATGCTCAACCGTTTCTCAGTCAACGCCAGATCGGCCTCACGATCATGATAGTACTCGTGAGCCGGTTGACAAATATACATCACCTTTAGACAGCTTATATAATAGCAGCGGCAGTAAACTGCAAACTGGCCGTGGCTACGGCTCCCAGTCATCTAATCGCCGAACATCTTTCGTCAGGAGTAACAGCTGTTCTTCCGTTCCTCCAGCATGTGGAAGTACGGATCCTAGCTCTTCTACTACCCACAATGGTTCTTCGTCGACTGTAAAGAAGACTCCTCCAGCTGCTTCTCATCTGATGTCGGATGAATCGGAAGATGATTTAACCTCCGAAACAGTTCCGTTTAAAGTAAAGGAGGTACGCAAGAAGTTGGACGTCTCTACTCCAGTTTTCGTTCCGTTGGGTCGCAACCACCCTAGAGGTTTTATTAATGCTCCTCAAGAAGATCAAGTTATCTCTGGCAATCCAGAAGACGACGTCGAAATAAGTGACCCGGAACCAAGTGTTGATCCTGTTCCAACTGTTGTCGATTTAGAGTCACCTTCGTGTGCTCCTAAGAGAAGAAAGGGAGTTGTCAAGAAAGCAGCCATTCCATCTTCATCGAATACGCCTCCCACCACGATTGAAAATCCCGTCAGTAGCGATATAGAGGTAAAAATGTTTAGCAAATCTTATTTTACAGTATGCATTTGTCGAACAGTTCATGTCGTATTTTATAATAGTAAAGTAGTAAATTATATAAATAACATAATTTAGTGCGATTTTATAAATGTGTGAAATAACAACATCTTTTATTTTATCTTTTTTAGGGCGGTACCGTTTCGCGTAATGAGACAGCCAGATCCTCTCGTCCTAATCCTGCAAGTGAACCGAGCTTTTCTTCCAACAATTTGGAACCTCCAGTAAAGAAGAAAAGAGGCCGGCCACGAAAAGATGAAAGCGATTCCGTTAGAAACACATCCAGTCAACAGAGAAGTACATCAAATGGAAGGATTCCGGAAAAGCGACAACCAGAAAATTCGACGACGCACCAGCCCAAACAAGCTCGTTTGGTTCCAAAGGAATTAGAAAATTTGTACGAGGGTATAAAGGACTACATGAAGGATGGGCCTATTTTAAATGGAACTCGACGTACTCGTGGAAAGTCTTCGTGTAGCAAAGAGCAACACAACGGCAACGAATCATCGAGCCAGGACGATGACTGCTTAACCGCTGCTACCAGTGGTGAGCGCGGCAATTCCAACACGGCAGTTTCATCTATCCACAACAGTGTATCACCGTGTGAATCAAGACGCTCACAGGAGCGGGATACCCAAGTAGACCGGACTGAAGATCCATCCACCACCTACAACCACTACCAGGCGGGAGCCGGAGAAACTCAAGTTGGCCAAATTATGCATCCCATTCCGAATCAGGATGAAAAAATTGATCTCTTTGGCACCCAGTTGTATCTTTGCGGTAATACTGGATGCGACGTAAAGACTGAAACACCACGTGATCTAGAGGTATAATAATTTACTTTTTTCTTACGTTGTTTAAAAATTTATAAAAATTTATTTTTTTAATCGAAAAAATAACTGAATATTTGAAATTTTACTTATTTAGGACCATCTAATGATCTGTGATTTGGCCCGCGATTCTCCAACACTTGTATGCAAGCATTGCTTTTCCGCCTGGAAGCAAGTGGCGGGGTTCATGGTGCACCTCAAGCAGCATGGTACACGACGATATTCATGCGGTATTTGCAATACGTATCGTAGTGCGCAAGCTCAAAAAATCCGTGCTCATATTAAGGAAGATCATGGCGTGACCCGAAATATCGTAGAAGTTGTGATTGGAAAGGGGCCCGGGACTGATTACCCTGGTAATAATATGTACACCCTTCGTCCACGTGATAAATAATTGTTTGAAGGGCATCTTTTTGTTTAAAATATTGTCTTGAGATTTTTTTTCCGTATTCAGAATGAGAGCTTAAATTTTGTCATTAAATTCTTGTAAACAAAAAAGTGTTTTGGGTTTGTTTTTTTTTGTTTTGTTTTTTTACTTAAAAAGATGAAAGTACTGTAAACCTAGATTATTAGTTTTTTTTATCATCTTTTTGGGGGGAAATGCCAACTGCTGCCACTTTCAAACATGAGGACAATTAGAGTAATTGTTTTGAAATCTTCCTTTAAATGGTTGTTCGTTCTTTTGGCCTGGCTTTTTGTTTTTGTTTTTAGAAATTAAATTGTTTTTAGACATAAAATAATTTCTTTTCATTGAAAACAGTGAATCGGTTGGGTCTGAAAGGTTTCAGACTTACGGCACCCACCTAGTGTGTTATACTAGCACTTAATAAAAATTTTAATATCCTCTAAAACTCTGAAAAGGTGAATGCAGATGCTATTTATTTACAGCACTCTTTTTTACCGTGCTCTATGCAACAGTTTCAAGTATGATAGCGCTAACATATTTTTAAAGGTGCGCTTATTCACGATTAAATTTTAAGTAGACGTAAAGAATAAAAGAGAAGAAATTTGTAGTTTAAAATTATCACGGGGATAAGAAATAGCTTATTTTAAATATGTCATCATTAATTTACTATTTAACTAATCTATGACATACTTTGTGTTCATTTTCCACCATTTTTCTAAAATCTTGATCTGCGTGCAAGTCTTATTGCCTCCTAGATGGTGTCCTTCAACCTCAAGTCAATTAATCATGACATATGATTATGAATATGAATATCACATAACAGTGAATCGATCGAGGTGGGGATGCCGTTAGGTTTGCCTTTGTTTTTTTTTATCTCCTCTCCCTCTGAAAAGGTGAATGATGGAATATATTTACTTGATTGTACCGTGCTATACCCTACAGTTTCAAGTAGCGGATAGTGCTAGATTTTTTTAAAGGTGCACTTAACGACTGATTTTACAGTAGATGCGACGATGAAAAGAATTGAAAAGAAGCAAATGTTTTAATTCAAAACATCACTGAGAGCAGAAAAAGCTTATTTAGTAAGCGATCGTATATTAAGTAATCTATATTTTTCAAAAATTGAACTGAGTGTGAGTCTTATTTCTGCTCCTAGATGGTACCAACCTCTTGCTCTTAAGACATCTGTAAACCGTTGCAAACCTAATAATTGTTTTCCCCTAAAACTGAATTCATAATGAACTGTTATCGTGATTTTATTCGTGCTTCTTAAACGTTTTATAATAACTAAAGCTTTGGGAATTCTCAACTTCACAACAACTTCATTGGTTAGATATTGAGTAGACATTTACATTTTGAATTAGACAATATCTTCTTTGAGATCTTCTTAACGAAATATCCACACATTTCAATATCCACACAACTTTCTTCAAACCAATTACAGTCGCCCCCTTTTAACGGACAGCTGGTTACCACCTTATTTTTGGGAAAACAACAACATTAACAATATTAGAATGGACTCATCAGTTAAATTTAAAATCGGATTTCACCTGAATAGGTCCCATCTCCTTGTTTCCTCTTTCGCGTTGGCGTTTTGCGTACTCCAATAGCTGGAGAGACTGAGGGAGAAATGGCCTCATCCGCACATTGGCTTTTCTGCTTCTTAATGCAAGGTGAGCGGTAGACATTTAAACTGGACTTTAACTGTAGCACATCAGAGCTGGTAGACGGGCGGCTGTTGGAAACATCCAAAAGCTCCTTCCGTACGGCAATGCTTAAGTCCGTCTGCGTCTGTTTGCTTCGCGTCTCTCTAACAGGCAGACTTGCTGGATGGGATTGCAGATTAGCTGGATACTGGTCTCTGTAGAAGTACGGAAACGCTTCCACATTGGCATAGCCACCACAGCCGGCTTCAACAACTTTGAGAACCGCTCGCCCTTGATCATCACACCTCTGATAACGACTCACTTCTTTTTTCAAAGGGATTCTAGCTGACCATTCAACAACAATGTAGTCTCCGTCTGATATTACCAAACCAGTCCTATCCGGATCCTAAAAGAAAAAGGAATAATTATTTTAAACAAAAGCTATGAAAATACAATAATAATTGAATAAGACCTACAATTGGACTGCTGAACCAGTCGTCACTTTGAGCAACTTTCGCTCCTTTGTAGATTCCAAGCAGTGGGATTCTTTTGTTTAATCCAGTGTTGCTCCAGGAAGATGTAGTTCTGTAAAATAGGTTAACGTAAATTTTAAAACAAAATTGTTATTGGATGGCACTACATATTGAGAAGCAAATTTTACGTTTCCGTTATCCGTGTGCCATCATACCGATGGAATAGGCAATGCTTCTTGTTGTGTGGTGTTTTCTTAGTGAAGCACCCAGTGCAGAAATTCATTTCGCAATCTTCACACTGCCACCGAATTCCTCGTATTTCATCTACAGGGCAACCATCACCATCGCAGGGGATTTGTGGATGTCTAACACCAATTGCAGCATTGTCCACAATCTATTCTCAAAAAAGATGCAATAATCAAATGAAATACCTAATCATCACTGCATCAAAATATGTTAAAAAATATAAGCGACTCACACTTAAATCATAGCAACAAGGACCTGTTCGGTAGTGTGACTTGTAACCTGAATCCCAGGCGACAGTCACAATTCGTAATCCATACGAGTTTAAATTCGCTGTCAATGAGATAACCGTGCCGACGTTTCCTATCCCGCCGTCATCATTGCCCCATAACCAATCGCGACCACGCACGACTCGTACTCCTCTCACAAATAAAGACATGATCCGTATCTTGAAATTAAATAAGAAACAAAAATTATGTTTTCATTAATCAATTGAAGCATAAAAATGTTATCATTTTCAAAAAGGTAACACTTATTTTTCCATTTTACTTTTTAAATAAAAAATTTATTTTGTACTCTTTATAACACGCTACTTTGTAATATACGTTTACAAAATCCTTGAAAAATTATTTCGAAAGCAAAACTATCACAACTTTTGCAAATGTTTAAACGAACACGTTTCTTGCAGCTACTTATTAGCTGTATTCACTACTTTGATTATGTGGTGTAAATTTAAGATATGGTTTAAGATTAGGCAAAGTTATTTGTCACGCCATTATTGCAGGTACCACGGGTTTACTACTGTTGCCTATATGCCTATCTTTTCAGGTAACTGACTAGGAAACGGAATCGTCTCTCAACCTTATTTTTGCATTTAAAGAATTTTGACTTACTTCTTGATGAGGAGAATTAATCGGTTGATTCGTTGTGTGATGGGACAGGAAGGGGGAAATAAGGGATGGTATGGAGGGGAACAATGATGTTGGGATCACTTTGTAAATACGACCGCCACCGTCGTAAGCTGGAGAGCATCTCGGTGAACATCGATACTTACAACAGAGCACGTGGAAACATGAATTCCCATCTAATAAGTGTCTGCATTCTGCAGTCTGCACGATCGGAAAAAGTTCGTCACCAGACGGCCAGATCGTCAACTGCCATTGCGCTTTTGTGTGGCTCAAAATGTTGCTCTATTTTCACATTTTTATGCCCATTATTCGTGGAATATATTTTTTGACCGTTATTAATTTTTTTCAAAATTATTTTCAATATCAAATCTTAACCTGGTATAACCTGAGGTTGGTTGCAATCTTAAAGTTGCCGCTTATCCATGGCTTATTTGCCGGCGCCGATTTTTCAATGTTCATTATAGGTCTGTCTACGTTTTAGCTTTTAATAATTAAGGTGACAACTGAATTAATGACATATATTGGCCATTATATTTTAGCTTACTGTCACTGTTAAAGAGGCGCAAATGGATCCATGAATCTATTTTGTTGATGTTGGCAAAGGTGCTCAGCAATAATCTAACCATCATTAAATTAATTTGTTTGCATTTTTTATACTCATGAGAAGCAGATGTTTTGACATTTCTGCTTTGGGTCTCTTGAGTGAATGTAGTCCGACGAGTAGAGTAAATAGTTACAACGAGGCTAGATATTACGGAACGGAATAACCCCCTGTTTCCCGGATGGGGGAGGTTAGGGCGTCGTATTCTCGCCAGCACCTATGGTGTCGCCTGAATAACGAGAGAACAATAGCTATAGGACAGTTTAAACAGCGGGGAAGAAGAGGGATAGGATGCTGCTGTTATTGTCGCACACATTTATTATAGGGGCCACATTTAATAGGATGATGACAAAACCATTTCGAATCGCGCGCGCGCTCCATATATATATAAACAGCACCCATGGCGGCAGCAGTACCACTTTCCCCTCTTTCATAGTGCTGATTTGCCCAATTGTTATTATTCACAATGATGAATGACGGCAGCTGCTCCTATAGGCTATCATTTCCGTACATTCCGCACCATCTGGTCTTACATGACAATTTTTAAAACGATTAAATATTTTAATATTCGGTGAGCCAATTTTTTTTCTTTATTAAAAGTGGACCCAAGTCAATTTTACCCTTAATTTTGTTTGCCATCACTCGGTTCATTGTTCCCTCCCTCGCGATATACTTTATCCCTTATTCAGCATGGGTAAGCCACACTGCTGTGACGTATTGTTGTGTAGTATGTATAGGCTGTGATAGAGAATAGAATGGGGTACGTGCGGGCGGCTGACCCTGTTCTCACGCACAATACGTGCGAGTCGACTTTGATTAGATTTCTCGCCACGAAACTGCATTGTCCGAACTAGCAACAATGTGCAAACATAGTAATACGCAATACGCCCTTGTTATTATCAATGTTTGAGGCCTATGGGAGAGTCGAGCGGTCACGCCCATCACATCCCAGCCTTCTGGCAAACTTTGCTCTTTCTACAAAGTTTATAAATCTTTTCATCGCCTTATAACCTTTCAAAAGTATCATGTTGATTGATCGTACATATAAAGTCATTTTCGGAGTAAATTGATACACTCATTTAATTTTTCTTATAATTATAACATTTATAATGTCTTTCATGCAATTTCAAAATATGAGGGCATTTTTTTATATTTCAATTAAGATAGTAATTATATATTATGGCTTTTTTTATGGGTACTGCTGAGGTACCAACACGAACCGCACTTTTCCCAGTAGTTATTTCCCTCTTCTTATTAGTTATTGTTTTTACTTTTTTTTAGCACGCCTCTTCCCTGTCTGAATGTATTAATCCAGCCTTACGGGGAAAGGACAGTTCTCAGTCATAATAACGGTCTTTACAAAATATATATATTGTTACTGCCGGTAGAAATTTATGCAGACTTTTTTTTATGAAGCCAGTATTTGTTTTAAAAAAGAAGAGAGCAACGACATCATACGCTAAATTTTTATTAGTTTTAATTTAGCTTGTTAAAAAATTTGCTTCGTTCGGGAAACTGGGTTATAAAAAAAAATTGGTCACGCCTGAAAAAATGAATAAAAGGGTAAACCTCAACTCACGTGTAATAAAACTTCCAAATGAGAAATTACGATCATTCTTTTAAAAGAAAATATAGAGAAAGGAGAATGACCGCGTCCGCTAAAGCTCCCCTCGCTGCTGCTTAAATGAATGAGAAACCATTAAGGGAAGTCAAGAATCATCATCTCTTTGCTCTTGAGAGAACGGAAATGGCCGTTTTTCTCCCCTCGGTTCATTCACAGTTGGAGTGGGACCGTTTATTATTATTATTGCGTTGGAATAATTGGTTTCACGCGCACTTGGAGAATCGACTAGCTGGCGCTGGTTTTGTGTTGATAATGAGAGGGTAAGGACACGGCAATAAGCGCAGGGACTTGAGCCAGGCTGGCACATAATACAGAATTATGGGTTTCCTTTTACCTGCTGGACTTCATAATTGATTTCACGGATTTACCTTCTTTCCGTTTCCTTCCCTTGAGCCATTATTATTCATTACGCACTTTGTCTTCAACTCTTTTAAGAACGTGTCACAGCTGGTTATTCAGACTTTTCCCAATTATTGCGAGCGTAGCGAGCTTAATAAGTCATTTCTTCTTCTATTCAGGGCATATATATGTATCCTATAGTAGTCCTCTCAGAACTTTCTGGACCCCTGAGGCGTGTTTGTGGTTCCAGATTATTTTAGCCTTTCTGGGATTTTTTTTAAAAATAAACTATAGTTCATTCGAAAGGGACTTTCATTATCTAGGTCCGTTTTTGGGGGATTTTCGTTTAAATAAGTAATTCATTTGTTTTACCCGTTTCCTTTTTGTCCCATAACGCCCCACGCAATTTCAGTGCCTAGCAACCGTGGAACTTCCACTTCCATGGAAAAGACAGACCCGTTTCTAGGGGGAATGTCGTCTGCCTGCTTGTTGATATACACATACAGAGAGCAACTCGGTATCCAAGTACTAGTTACCTATTTTGTACAGTACTTTGACTGAGGCTTATGAGAAATGGACGTAGTGAACGAACTAAAGACCATTTCATTTTTTTTAACGAGTCATATCGCGTAAGCTTTTAATATCAATCAGCCACACACAAAATAATTGTATATCAAATCATTTATATATAGCTTCTTTATGGGAAATAAGATGAACATTTGTAGGCCTACAAAACCACCCTCATCAAAGCTATCACCTCCAATTCTAATCAATCGATATCCATCACGTCTCATTAAGATTAATTCAGGCGGAGCGTGAATTATACTATTAACCGCGAGCAGAAAAGCTCGCTTTACTATCTTAATTGAGATCTACATGTTTATCTTTTTTTGGACTAAATCAATGTATTGTTTATTCGCCCACTTTAATGAAATGGCACGAGTTGTAGCAAGTAGAGCGTCACTCACAAAAAAAAGGAGTCACCGGTCTTCTGGCGGTATACACCCCGGCCGGCATGGGCTCAACGATTCGTGACCACGGGGGAGGAGGGAAGGACCGTTCGTGCGGCACAAAATGTAAAGACTGCCGCCGCTATATAAGATCCTCCCTATGGACAAGCCTGGCAAACAATAACACACGTCAGACTCGATATGTGACAATGCACTGCTGCATACGAGATATAGGCTAGACGGCTTAGCTAGAAGAAGGCGGATCGAGCAGATTTCTTCTCGAGTCCTATTCATCAATCAGGGAAAAGTCAGGAAAAAGAACAGCTCAGGAAAGAAGGGGGGAAATCCTGACACAAAAACAGCTTGTTTTTGTGTTACTTCTGCCTTTAGAGAACTCGAACCTTCTATCTACTTTTGATCCGTCCTGGCGAAATAATCGGTTTAGCAACGGCTCAATGCATATTTGTCAGCAATTATAGATTTAACGGATGATGACGCTGTTCTTAACTTATGTCATCCAGGAAGCTGGAGCATATCAAATTTACGTTATTTGATATTTATCCAGAGCTAATGAACTCTTGCAATATTTTTAAAGCCTACTTTGTAAGATTTTTGTAAAAAAAATTTATGACTTGAAAGATATCAAGTTACGTAAGTATATAAAATTGCATGTAACGAATCAAATTATCATAGATATTCTGTACAGTTTTCTTACATTAATATTTTATGGATTACTTCTCATTAGTGAATAATATATCTATTAATTTAAAGTTAGACGCTAAAAAGTGAATGTTGCCATTTATTCGGTGTGGTGACGAACGTATAAAGTTACTTAATGTAGCTTATATGTATGCTGCTGTGCGCTACTGGATGAGTTTCCGCAAGACTTGAAAAAGTTACTTAACGCCTGAATAATTCTTAGCTTCTTTGAACATCGTTTCTGGTGGTGGTGCTGCTGAGTGAATTTGGGCGAGACGACGCCCACCGCCGACGCCGCGACACGTTTGATGAATCGTACCGACCGACACCCTTTTCGAGTTCCGACTCCAAAGAGGGGTCGGCTAAAACTTTTGGGCTTCTTCACTTATGCTCAGACTCGGATATGGCCCGCGATGAAACTGAGCGTGACAGCCAGCAACTTGATTTTGGTCGAAAAGGGAAACGTAATCTGATGGTACATCAAAGAGTGAAAGAGTAACTAGGTTATCGATATCCCCCATTGCTACTATCCTTTATGGATATAGGATATTTTAGTACATCGCAATTTCCTTTTTAAAATATACTGTTTTTTTCACTATTTCAGTTAATTGGTTACACGAAACGCGCTGATTTGCGAATCATGCTACTCCACTATAACAGAGGAAATCGGGCGTAACCAATCATGACTTTATATAGACGAAGAATCATGGATGATGACGAATTATTTTTTATGTATATTGTAAAAATGAGACAGTTTCATAACCGTACAAAATCCAATTCATCCAAAAATGTACCGTATTTTAAAAATCAAAAGTTAAACGATATTAAACGAGATATCGCAATGTTTACTTATACAAAGTGCCGAACAAATGTTGATGTTTGAACGCAACAGGACAAGATTGACAGTGACATATTTGTAAAAACAACAACAATGTTTGCCCATCAGAGTGTAGCACCTGCCGACCCCTATGATGGACGAAGAAATAAGAAAGAAAACTTGGGCGCGTGTTTCTTAACTCTATGAAAAACATGCTCGTCATTTTTCTCTTCTCCTTCATCCTATCCATAATAACAAGCAAGAACCTACTGAGACTGTTGTTTTGTTTAAACCCCCGCACCCTTATCGCCCTGTCATCAAATCACACACAGCTAGACCGTTACATTCAGAAGAAACACGGAAAGAGCTGATGCTGCATTTCAAATCAGAGAATAAGATTTCTACGCGCGATTCAAGAAACTGCTGGATGGGCATCATCCATAGCATAGATGGATAAATTAACACCACCAACTGGTGGTCCAGGCCCTTTTCATATTACCTATGCATATATTTAATCTTATTTGAGGCATCGCACGCGCTAGCCCTACAGCTCGTCATCATCACGGCCTATAATAACATTCCTCTAAAAAAATTGAGCTTCTTGACTGACGCCCAAAATAAAAAATGGAATAACAGAAAATGCATTTATTACATAAAATCTTAGGAGTCGGAAAGCGTGAAACCAAATATCTTGAGAAGAGAAATACAGGCGGGAGTGTAGTTTATACCTTATATTTATACACACCGCATAGCAGAGATATACCCTTTCCACCCTGCTGTGAAAACACAATGAAATGGATAGGTCATATATCTACGGCGACAAGAAAACTGTAGAGAAACTATGGGGTGTATGTGTTTCTCCCCTTTCTTTTTAACTTTAGATTTTAATTTCTTGAAAATAACACACCATCATTATTTTTCTCTAGAACAATTATTTTCGTAACTCTTAACAAGTGTTAATTTAAGATGACATGATTTTTATTCTTGTAAAACTTTCCTATAAAAATTAATTCAATTCAATTAATTAAATATTTTGAATGGCTGAAAATTCGAGTACTTTAAAATAGCTAGTTTAACCCTTCTAGGAAAAATTCTGAGAGCGCTGGATTCAATCTATGGGCGTGAATGCGTGATGTATAATGGAGCATTCACAGGTAAGATCTTGAAGCGAAATGTATCAGGTTAAAAATAGGAATAAGTATATCTTAAGAAGAAATGTAAGAAGGGTGGAAATGTTGAGAGGGAGAAATTTAGTTTCCCCCATTTTCATGGAAATGAGTCCCACACACGTCATCCGTCTCTGTCACGAAACTCGTGAATGGAAGGGGGGCACCACCGTCGTGCGATGACTCGAAAAGCCACCCCCTCCCGAAAACTTGTAAATGATCAGATGAGTCTTCGCCTTTTTGTATATACAAAACAAGATACAGCTAGACATTTTTTTCTTTCTTCCTTTTCTCTCTCGATCCTTTTTCATGTTATGCTCCTGATATAAACAGGCGTGTTGATGTGTTGACACTTGTCATGGTCCTCCCATTTATTCTGCTTTTCTAGCCCGTATCGATTTCCCGTCGACCGCGGCGAATCGAAAGTCAGTAAAGGAATACACAAGAATACGACATTGTATCAAAGACTTTTCTTTTTATAAAGAAATCTTTTCTATATTTAATCCTATAATAATTGGATCAATAAGCTTTCACGTTCAATCGCATTATATCGACGAAAATCTAAAGTGATGTAGCATTTGCATATTTTGAAATATATTTAAGGAGAAGACACGCGTCGAAACTCAACTTCAATTTTGAAGATAAATCAGCACCAATAAATCAAAAAGGAAGCTACATAGTGTGTTGAATTCATTCAAATAGTAACGCGGCAGCATAAATCAAGTCATCTGAATATAAAGAAAAGCCAAAACGGAATCAGTCAAAAGACATATGGAAGATGGATGCAAGGACGGTTGCTGGACACCATTAAAAATAAAGAAGACTGATCCATCAATGTGACATGAGATGTCCATTGAAAAATAGCCCCGCGCGCTATGTATAAGGTCAGCTGCCGTTCCCATGCACCTACTTCTACCATCTCCTCTTTTAATTGGATTCCGACAAGTTATACGTTCACTATATAGGATGCTCTGTTGCTCCTGGATGGTCGTCCCTTGTTCTTTTCACAAAAGTAATGACCTCCTTTTTTTCTCTCTTTTGTAGAAAAAAAGAGGAATCGTGTAACTCGGCAGGAGACCCTCCGCGCGCTTATTGTGTAAACCCATAGAAAAAAAAATAAAAACATAGGCCTACCAAATCACAGGGGATGCTGGTGGTTGATGTACTATAATTAAATTATATAAGAGCTCTATATAATAGGATTATGACCAAGTCACGAATCAACAAACTAACCTGAACCTAAATATTTATCTAGAATGCCTATACAAATAAATAGAAAAGGTTTCTATCATTATTTATATAACATATATTTTTAGATCTTATTTTTAAAAAAATTTAAAAAAACTATTATTAAATAGATGGGAGTATCATTATACCAAATTTATTATTTCATGGATATGATGATGACGGCGCAGCGAATTAAATTAGAAACATGATTTATTTTACTTTATTGCATTTAATCAAGTAATTAATTAATGATCAATATCCTTATAAAGAGAAAAATGTGGTTTTATAAATGTTGAAAGATTGAAAGTCCTTTTTTAGACAGCAATTTACCTTTTGAGTGACTAGCCATCGTATTATGGATTTATGGAAATGAAATAATTTCGATTGGAATGAGGAAATTTTTATGTCTTCTCATCTAGAATCCCATAGTGAAATAAGTTGAAGGAGATCCCAATGTGAGATTTCTTATTCGTTTCCTCGATTGAGTTTGAAATGTTGAAGAGGACTAGGAAAAGAGGAGAGAGAAGAAGAAAATGATAAGAAACTGTCGAAACAGAAGGCGGAACGCACACAATATTTTTATCAGCAGGTGATGAACGACGAAAAAAGGACGATGAAGAAAAAGCCTCCACAAAACAGAAAAAAAAGAGGGAACAAAAATGTTTTATTAATGCCAGGTCGACCGCGTGTTGTTTCCAAGAGGTCCCGATCTCTTATCAAATTCTTGGATCAATAAGGAGGAGGAATTTTTTCCCCATTCCACCTGGATTAATATGTGGTTTTGTGCTGAATTTTATTGGTAAGTCCTTGGCCTCTTTTCATACGAAATAATGCCCAAATATGACATTTAAACATTGATAGAAAATGGATCTGAAATATTGTTTTAATAATTCTGAATAATTCATTTGATTTTATTACTGATTTACAATTTGAAATTTAAACAAATAAAAAATTTTTTTATTGCACTGTTTACATTATTAGAATTGAGTATACAGGTTTTCTTACAGGTCTGATGCGTCATCAATATTTGCGAAATGATTCATATCCGCAATTCCTGAGGTTCTTACAAGGCATCTATATTTTATGGCAGAAGGCTTACAGGACTTTATGACTTTGTACCGCGATGAGACTCTCTTATATTACTCTTTTTTATGGAATAGGCTACGTTACATCACTATATACGTTCTTGAGTTTGTGCTGTACGGCAGCAGCAGCAGCAGGAGGCGACATTAAACTCTCCCCCCTTTGTTTATGAATTGGAAATAATAGAGACCGGAACGGCCCATAGATACATATATGAAATCGTTCTTCTTCCCTTTTGACCTGCGCCGGGCCGCTTCTTTGAAATGCGATCTATCCAGCAGCATCACTTTATAAGAACAACAAGGGAAAATATATGTTGGCCGGGAGAGCGGCTTTCACCCTGCTATCACTCCTCACTGCTGCGGTTATTGGAACGGGTCCAGCCTATATAGGGTGCTAGCTGCACCAAGAAGAGTCTCCTAACTCTTCTCCCTTCTCTCCGTTTTTTTCTTTCCTCTTTTCCTGATTATTGGTATCACCCGGCGAGAGCACGCCTGGCGATTGATTCAACCGCCGCCCCGTGCCTAGTCCTCTTCGATATCTATCCGTCACTCTCGTCGGCGTGATTGAACGCCGATTTTTACTCACATATATATATAGATCGATGCGGAGAAAGACCTCCCACAGGGTCGCTTCTTTTTCGATTCCCCATCGTGAGAATAAACGTATATAGCAAAGTAAATTTCTGTACTATAGCTATTGTGATCTGTGTTTTACGGTTGAAAGAACCGTGTCCAATTTCATGGCTCCTGCTGAAATCGTTTTTGGCTTCTCGGAATCACCATCAATGTCAAAGATTCTCGTCGAGTGATTTGACTTTGCTGGTAATAGTCCTGTCACATTCTATCCATATAACCGATGTGAATAGTTGAATGCGTATATACTATCTGAATAAATTATGTACTTCGTGTAGTGTGTTATCAAGTATAACCATTTTGAGTATATATTATACTACCGGTATTGAATCTGCATGCATGACGTTCCTCTTCAGGTAGTGCGCCATATAGTGAAGCTGTCAGTTGAATGTCGGCAACTGTCAGCAAGCGCAACATTGTACCTATATTATGCGCTTACGTAAAGCCTTACAAAATGTAAGGCGCCGCTATAGATCGATCTATCCTGAAATTGAATAAATTCAAATATTGTACCTTGAACCGTTTAACCATAAATTTCAGCGCATATAAATAATGTAAATGAAAATATAGTTGCAAATCATTTAAACAAATCAGATAAAAACATACTTTGATCGTCTACAATAAGTAGCTTATCGTTTCAGCATGCTAATTACAGTTCTTTGAAATAATAATATTTATTCCGGAAGTTAATGTAATATCCTGATTATACCGGACATAAGATTTTCTTTGCACGATTAAATCTAGGCTTTATGTGATGGATGAGCTTAATGATAAAGCATAAAGTAACGAGGGACGGAAATGTCATCCGGGATATAAGTATAAGTACGTTACATTGCGCACAACTTTGGCAACTTTCAAGGGAATAAAGGGAGCAACCAGACGTACTATTTTTAACTGAAAAAAAATGTATCTAGATGACTGCATCGATAGAGGCGTGTGAGATGAAGTGCTAGCTGCGTCCGCAAGAGCGGAAACTATTAACTAATATGTGCAGCTTTTAAAGTACTCGATATGATATATAGCCTATGCATACAGTAGGCTATATATTAGGCATATAAATCATTTGAGTGAATCATCTAGACTGCGCGTTAAATAACTGAATGCCGCACAAAAAAATATTTAGCTATATGCCTTTCCATACTATCTCTCAAAAATTACAAGACTGATTAAGCTCACCACAGTCTGTAGAACGCAGGATTTCTATTAATCTTGACTTTTGGGTATTTCTTCTAGCCGACGCATAGGAGGTACGACGGCTTGTTTTCTGAATAAAACAGGACAAAACCAAATACGCGTAACTACATTTATAATTTATACATTTAATTCAGAATCTTATAATTAGCGCATATTTATTTTCTTCCCCAAAAAAGCGGAGTTACTACCGTACATTTAAAAAATGGATGTTCCGTATTCAATTTTTGTATTTATTGTGTACGATACCCTCATTTTGGTAATAAAAATATCCCATACCAACGTTATTATATTGAAATAGTGGAAAAGTAAAGAGAAAGTTCTAAAAGAGTTTTTAAAGGCCCGAGCAGTTTAATTCCTGCTTCAGCAAGTCCTCTATTCAAACAACTTTAAATTTCAAATGAAGGGGGCCCAGTATATATTTTGACATGTTTTCAGCATGCACACGTATAGATATCGATTGGAGGAAGAATAAGGGGAAAGAAGAAGAAGGAACGTTGTTATAGGCGCTAGTTCACGACGTACCAACTCTCTTCTGCCGCTCGTTCCTCCGCTGTTATTGTCTTCTATATATAATAGCGTGCAACGCAAAGTCTGTAATGGGCTTCTTATCGATCCAAACTCTTGTTCTTCTCTTCTCTTCTTTTGCCTTTTTTGTCCATCGTCGTTTTTCAATATACAAACGTAGGGCGGATGACCCCAAGCAGCAGGAGCAGCATGGAAAAGCAATTGGATAAGCATCTAGAGCCGGTGATGCGGATGCCGCCGCCGATCGAGCTTTCGTTTTAATTCCTTCCACGAGATGTCGAAAAGGGTTACTCTGCACTGCAGGCTCCCAATAAAATCTCGTATTTGATGAGACAGCTAGCGCTGCATTGATTACTTTCGGCTCCTAGCTGCGGCATATCATCAGGAACGAGTAGAGGAAGAAGATTCCCACGCAAAGTTTTACATAAGGAAATATTTACTCGTAGCGTAGCAACAGCAGCAGCAAGTCCATCACTCAAAGAGTCGACTAAAAAGTCAATCCGTCAGTTTTGATGAAAGATGTGCTTTTGTTTTTTCCCTTCTTCATCCCATCAACAGAGGTACTGCTGGTGCTATTATAGCTCTTCTGTTCGGTATGGCTATATAAGCAGTGCAATGCCGTTTCACCTATTGACATCGCACGCAGGAGCGGAGGATTTCAGGTTCAAATGATGGACGGATGGTATTCTCCTTTTACGGCTTACACGTGACTGAAATATTTCTTTTACACTGCGTCTTGCGAGTGTGAGACACGACTCAGACGAGTAATGGAGCAGGGGGCTCCCATCGATCCCTCAACTGTTTTGTTTCTGTCAGACTTATATGGAAAGCATTTATTGACTCTTTTGTCTTGTTTCCTTACACTCCAGTTCTATGATACAATAATTTTAACTGCAAATAGCTTAAAGTTTGTCTACACTATGAATATTATAATCATCACGCAAAATTCTAATAAATATTCCAACTGTATTTTTACTTTAATTAAATTTGTATTAAAAGAAAAACAAAGGCGTTTCTTAAATTCTATATTTTATTTGAATTTATATCAATTTATATGCTGGAAATTATTGATTTATAAATATTTATATATTCTAAAACAATTACGGTAGGCTTACACATTCCTCATCCCAAAAAGGATATGCACAAAATTGACATCTCTACTATTTCCAAACCTACGGCTAGCAATTTTTATCAAAGATACTGCCAGAAAGAAGCCTTTCTCCTATATATTGCATGTCTCCGAGTGTTAGTACCTACAATGAAGCTATATAGTAGATAACGAATCGCGTTATGATGAAGGTGGCTGTTTAAAGTGTTTATAGACTCACCTGTGAATTCTATTGTATGCTAAACACCACCGGAAAATATATTTATAGTGTCCCATATAAACGCACAATGTAATGTATACAGAGCTACATTAGAATTTAATAAAATTCAAATCGCTAAATTTTCTAAGCTGTATTATTTGAATTAAAATTAATAGTAATGATATAAAAAATAAAATATCGAGCTGTAAGTAGGAAATACGTTAGGCGCTACGACGGCTAGGTGTTGCGGATTCTCCGCAATAACGCAAAATGGCAACATTGTTGGTTACAGTAAACACCCATCCCGCATGTCAACAAAATAAGACACGTTTTAGGTGGTGATGTAGATTTTTTAAAGTGTGGAAATATTATCGAATTATTGTGTTCCTGAATACTATCTTGGATAATTAATTAATATTGGATAGATTACTTCTCAAGGTAAGAATTCTTCCTCGCACTAGATATAGTAGACTATTTTAAGAAGAGGCTTTAAAAAAATAAAAAGCTAGAAACAATTGTTTACGATATCAATCTTTTGTTTTGATGATTCTCAACCTACTGATATATGGACCATACTCACGGATACATTAATCAAGATTAATATGAACGTATCCGAGAACAGATTGTATCAGTGGTCCTGCTGATAACTTGCTCTGGCAGCAAATAAAGAAATCAAGAGGCCCTTGAATTGTATAATTTCTATAAATAATGCTTACATAACATAACTGGGCATTTCATAAGATAAAAAGAACCCAGCTAGTTTATCTTTTAAAATAATTTATTCAACAATAAATCTTAAAAGGCGTCAACGCTATTTATTATTCATATTATTTGCGACCGGTTCGAAAATTAATTTTTTGTGCAGTTATCATCTCTGATAGATTGCGGGTAAAAGTTTTAAAACTTGTTTTGAAGTGGATTTGCATATGAGATACTGCCGTATATAGCTCGTTGCAGCATCAGTGTCGAAAGATGACGATTATTCTGATTAGGTTTCATGAATACAATATAAGCAGAAGAATGGGTAATTTATCTCGTGTCACGACCACAACTTTCCTCCCGAGAAACACGACACTTTTTTCGAATATAATATGCAAAGCAGTTGAAAAATGTCACCAAAAATATCGTTGTCGACTTTCCCAATATTCTTCTCCTCCACAAATATGCATAATAATATTATATTTCAAGCCAGCTGTATTCAACTTAGATTTTTTTTTTGTAAAAAATGCTAATAATAAATAAAGTGAGGGACAAAAAATTTGAACAGTAATGTGCATATAGAAAAGCTACACCTGGGGTCTTTGCGGTTCGGGATTTTGCGGTTTTTTCATCAACTGGTCTTCTTTTAGCTCACATTACTATATAATATATTATAGGAGAAAGAAGAGAACGAGAAATGCACCTGGGGCTGCGCAACATCAAGCGGTACCTTCTCCTTTTTCTCTTCTACTAAAAAAAAAAATCTTTTATATGAATAGGGCGCATCTTTACCCACATTTCGTTCTGTAGCATCGTCCCCTTCTTGTTGTTGGAGAGATCAGATAATCACCACATCCGCTCCTTTCTGTACATCACCGGCTCTCGAATGAACCTCATCGGCACCTCATCAACAATGATGGGGAGGAAAAAAAGGGAGACGACGACCGAGACCCTGAATTGACGATGAAAAGAAATATTTTCTATGGTTTAAAAAAAATATGTTGGCCACCCATAAAGTTGGAGCAAACAACACACAGTGTCAATAATGGACCAGCATAATAATAAGAGGCAAACTCAAAACTTTATTCATAGAAACTTGTTTTAATGGTTAACATCCCAAGGTCGCAGTCTACCATCTTTTAAAATCCTTGGACTGAATATTATGGGAAATACAGATCGATAATACTTTTTTAACAACAAATCATCATTTTACACGCTTCACGTCCACCATTCAAAAACTTATTGCTGTCGTCCTATTATTGGAACCGCAGAAAAAAAGATAAATAAAATAATGCGATTAGCCGGCAGCACAGTACTTATTCTATAGAGAAAATAGACTTTTCCTTTTCGATTTTATATATCAGTGCAGTAAATTTCCTCGCCTCGAAGGATATACACTTGCTGTAAATTACACAAGAGGGAGGATGATTGGTACCGCAGCGTTATGAATGTCTACCAATATTGTGACGGCAGCACGTCGACGAGGTCATAACAATAAACAATATCCCCCTTCTTTTAACAAATGCTACAAACTTTTTTCTACCTCCCTCTAGTCTCCACTTAAAGAGTTCTCTTCATTTATTTTTTTTTCCTCTACCACCCTCCTTTTTTCTTTAGTATAACAGGTAAAGCGCTTGACACCTGGTGGAGGCCGTTACCTTTGCTTATTACAAGAGGGGGAGAAGAAGTCTTGTTTTCTCTTCACCAAATGGAATGCGGTTTATAAAATTTACTCGGGTAAATGTTCCGAAAAAATGGCCTAAGAACGAGGTAATCATCGCGACACGCACATGGAATTACATATATATTTTCTATATAAAAAGAATTACTAAGAGGATCAATTAGAGAAATAAGCTGATTAGGCAAAGTGGTAGCCCGCGCTATCCTTTTTTTATTTTTATTTTTTTATACTTTTCAACCAATCAGTTTGTGGTGGAGCTCCGCAGCAATTACAGCTCGAGCAGAACAAAGTAAATCGTAAAAAATAACATTTCTAGATAGAGACGACCGTGGAAAGCGAAAACTACTAAATAGTTGGAGAAAGAGAGACATCTCCTGCGACCAAATTAGGCGGTCTATATTTTTTTTTTCTTTCCTCTTAAATATATAGCATTTTTCTCCCCCCGTCCAAATTGGTTCGCTGAATAGGTTTTTCTTTCCCTTTTTCTTCTCACTTAACCGTCTTATATTTGAACAGAACCTATAAGGACTGCTTTTTAAATTGGTTTGTCGGAGGCTTGAACAAAAGAATTATTTTTTTCATAGGCGCCACAATGCGTTACCCATATTATTAGGCTACCGTAAAATTCCTGATCAGTTATTGCTCATGGCGAAATGCAGTTTTCTCTTCCTGTTTGCTCTATTGAATTTGTGAATAACAGTTATTTTCAGGATCTTTTCTTCTTTTTGCTTTTTTATACAGGTTCAAAGTGGAACGTTACGCATTCAATGGTCCATTTTGTAATTAAAATCTGCTGATGCACAGTTCTTTTCACAAAATAAATTCGAAAGAATGAGAATATGTAATTAAGCACATTAAGCTGAAAACCAAGAATTGCACTTACAATTAGCAAGCTCTAATTAGGGAAAATTACTCTGTTTGTGCAAAAAAAAGTAAGAAAAAATCCGACCAATATATCGTTCCGAATAGGATCGATATTATCCCTTGGTTTGTTTTCCATTCTACTTTGTATATATAGGCTATTTTCTTTAGCTCTATATGCAGGGATTTATTATTTTTTGTGGCCCCTTCCATCATCATTGGGATTCCATCATCCAAAGTCTGTTCTCGTAGGAACCTCACACGCAGTCAGCAAGCTATACCTCCCTCTATCTGTTTTGTTTATGTATACAGGGAAGCCTGCTATCGACCCTGTTGAGGAGATCTATATAGCTCTTTTTTTTCCTTCCTTATTCTCTATCTCTCTCTCTGTTTCTCTCTCTCGTTCTCTGATGATGCGTGTATAGACTCTTCACGAAAAGAAGGATCACTCCACTCTAGCTAGCTGACAACTCTCACTAATTCCTATAGGTTCCAGTGAAGAGCCCTTCTTTAAATCTCAATAAAGATTATTATTCCTGGGAATTCAAGCTTTCCTAAATCAATAATGCACAAAGCTGCTGCTTGCATACATTATGAATAAGGAGTAAAATGCGCGAAGAGTCAAAGTGCAAGGACGTTGAGAGTAATCTGTCAACAAGATGTTGACGCTTTCTGATGAAATTCTGTCTTGCTCTCATCTCTCTCTCTCAGTTCGTCTGCTCGAAAAGATCCATCATCTCACCATAATAAGGCATTTGGCAAAAGGGTTCATCACATATCCGGGAAACTCATCTAGCGCGATAAATGATTATAAACGCAGTCGCCACTTTAAGGAAATTCAAATTATCTTTCGAGTGTATGCGTGTAAAGTACCGATATCAATATGTGGATGGAATATCGTCCAACGAGAGCAAGTTATGACACCAAATTTTGAGCTCGTAAAAGATGGGGATGTATACACTCCACATTGGTGGCATTTCTATTTTCAGTGTCCACTTGGAGGCTTCTTATATATGCACTTTTTCTTACAACCTTGGTCGTTAAATCTGCAGCAACTTCGGCATAGTAAAGGTGTTTATGTGTACACTCTTACTGACGTCAAGTCTCGACGACTGCTGGAATGAGTGTGTACATGATTTTGGACAGGCTATAAAAGAAAGAGTTTTCTTGGAGCCAGGCCTAGTTATATATCGTCGACGCGTAAACAAACAGGATTGAGTTTGATTCAACTTGTGCGCTCTGCTTGTATAGGTGAACAAGCGCGAATGTGTACACATAGGCATAAGATCCAATCTAAATACGTTCGTTGCGGCTATAAATATACCTGATCAACAGGAAACTACTCGCTTGCTCAATTTGAATAAGAACTTCATAAAAAATCCTGAGGGCAAAAAATATTTTTAAATTAAGATATGATATCCCATGGAAATATAAAAAAATATGAGGTATGTTTTATTACTTTTTAATAAAACACGCATAAATCATCAGCTCGAAATGTTTTTTGGAAATTTCATATAGCTTTCGACACGTACGTAATCCGTTAACTTATTTTTTGCTATTGGTGTGTTAATACCCCTGTTATTTTGCGGCTACAAAGAGCTAGACTATATATCTACGTGATGATGGAAAATGAAAATAGGGGGAGCTGTTGGAGTAGTACAGAACAGGGGGATTGTTACGCTTGGTCGTCCACCGTGCGAGTCTCAGTTGCTGGTCTGACACCAGTCAGAGAAGTTGTGTGCCGCTCCGCGTCCCTCCCTCTGTCAGAGTCAAGTCATTCTCGTCCTACTCCTGGATTATAATTTCCGAAAAATTTCTTCAGACCGGAATCACGGTTGATGTGCATCAGTGATTGAATTCTTCGGCAACACCCTCCTCCAGCAGCACCCTGTTATTATTAAACACCATCGAGCTGTCAGTGAGGTTTTCATCCTGCTGTTATAGTGAAGTGTTGAACGACCGCAAAATATCTAACGAAGGGACTCTTGATAATTTCAGTCCTCATTTATCTCTAATGAGAATTTTTAAGACTAGAAAAGAAAGGGGGCTGCACGACTTTTAAATTGACCCCTGTGTAACCTCGCCGCCGTGTTTGAACGGATTAACGAAGGCTATTAGAAGAAGAATCCCGCGGTACCTGGAGGCTTCTTCGTGATCATTAACCGTTTATAAAGAAGAGCGGGTGGGTGAAAAAGGCAGCAATTTAACTTGCACTCTTATAGTAGCCCTGCTTCTCTTTTTTATTCCTACTACTCGGGACCCCAACCGTTCATAATTCGGATGAACGAGGATTCGGATATCATATTTCCCCAGAGTCAAAAATATAAAACTCAAAAAGAGAAGAAGAAAAAAGTGTTCGCTTTGACCTTTAATCCTTTTTCTCGATTCCCTGAAAACGACTATCGTGCGTGATGCGTCGTCCATCGATCCTCTCGACTTACTGAAGAAGAGAGAGAAAAAAAAAGTTTTCCTGCTCTCTTTTCTTTTCGGTTACTCCAACCCCTTTTTTTGTAATTAATTTGTGTGTTGCTATCCGGGACGATCTTTGGTGCATCGGTGATTGTTGCGGAACTATAAAAAGAAGAACTCGAAAGAGAGCGCGACTGATTAGAGCACCATGGGAATGGAGAGCTCAATCCTTGTGCTCCTCGTTTCGATGACTCTCGTCCACGGGAAAATTATCGCATCCCTAGAACAAACAGGTTAGTTTATATTTTTTTATTTAAAACTACTTTTTCTTCGATTTTATCTTAGTTGGTATAATATCTGGTTTGTATTACTCCGGAAGCCTTAGTAATAAGGTTAGTTAACCTTTAGAAAAATCTTGATCTCATTTGTTTTGATTCGAGCTATCGGGATTTTGGCCAATAGTATCGGATCGTATTCCTTCTTTGCGTTGCCAAGATCAACAGAGCTACTTGAGAATGTCCAATCATCCGTGAGACTGTTAGTTCCATATACGACTCGGGCGTAAGTTGTGTGATATGCTCTGCTGAGCAGTCACGACAAAGTCAATTGGAAAATAATCTCTGTCCCATCTCTCCCTCTGTGAGCTTTTCCTGCTAGCTACTCCCTGGAGATGAATCCTTGTCCTCGTGATGTATCTAACAGGGCACCACCGTACTATATGTACGTACGTGGATCAGCTGATATGAAGTCATCTTTCAGTGTTTTCTTCTAATATATTACAGCAGATATCTACTAGATTTATTTTTTTTCAAAGTGTATTCAAAACATTCTATTGTAAAGCAATAAGTTACTTTTAAAGCATTAAAAAAAAGATTCCCACAATAAAGTAGATTATTTTCCCGCATTGTCCATCACATTGTTAAGGAAAAAATTCGATTATATAAAAATTGTTGCTATTAAAACAAAATGCCTCGCCCAATTGAACGAAGCTATTTATTTTTTCTCATTATAAACTGGAAATGTGCGCAGAATATAGAATAAGGAAGAAAAAGCCAGCTAGGTCCAGGTGGTCAACTACATATAAACAAGAGGGTCAATACGCGGGCATCATTTGGTGTATCAAGATTAGATTTCTGATGCTCGTAGCCCTAGACCATGGGGCATAAGAAATAGGAGGAACTGGAATCTCTTCTTTCTAGTTGCTGGTTGTCCACCATAGCCTCCAAGAGTATTTCCATTAAGAAGAAGCAGAGTCCATTTATTTCCGTCAGGATGCTGGGCGCTCGTGTTGGTGCTCGCACTCAATTTCCTGTCAAGTGCTGCTGCGCACCTTTATGGCCTATGTGTGGCATCAGCAGCACAAGATTGAAAAAGGCTACAACCAGCATCATACTTTACATATCAAACGATCCGTAGACTGTCGAATGCAGGCGGCAAATTTTTTTTTGTTCTTCGCCGAAACGAATCAAAAGTATGCTTTAGGAATCTCTCTTTGATGTTTACAGTTTTCTGACGACTCAAAAGACTCTTCTTATAAACCTTTGTAAAAATAAAACAAGAAGATTTTTTTATGTATAGAAAGGTTAATGAAGCTATAGCTGCTGTTGGAAAAAACTTTACTACTGAAAAGTATTTTCCAAAGAGTTCAAGGGTTTTGAATAGATGTGGGAGGTCCGTATTAAATAGTATAGGATTTATTTATTCGAACCAGATGTTTTTGTCACGTCCATTTCAACGCGGACGGATGAAAAAGAAAATTCCTCTCTAGAGCCCATGTTTACTGTTGGAGGGAGAGTAAGACTAATGATGGGCTTTATTCAAATGTGTTTATCTCAACACGTTGCCCTGTATTTATAGAAGCAAGAGAGGGAAGTGAACACACAGGACAGGAAGGAATGAATCGGAGAGGAATGAAGAGAAACTTGTCATCTCATTTATCTTGGACGAAGAAATGTCGTTTCAATTGTTCCACCTTTATTTGACATCACCGCTAAAGAGCTCTTGAATCGACCAAACACCTTTTTATTTAAAGAAGAATGGAAATACTTTAAAACTAATAATAGTGGTTAAACTTGATATCTTTTTTATTATAATCATTATTTACAGAGTTTATAAAAAAGAAAAGGTAAAACAGAACTCTAAAAAGTGTTACTTAAAAATTATGAAGTGTGCAAATGCATTTAAAAAGGCAAAAAGCGTGGTTAGATCGTAAAAAAGGCGGAGAATGAAACGAATACCCCAACACCTGGAGGTAATTATCTAGAAAGTTGAGCTGTGCAGCAGAAGCAACGGTTTATCGAGCTCGTTTCTGCTGATGATGGTCATTTAAAGAAAAACACGATAAGGCATCGCTCGCGGTTTCATATTATACGCAATGGTGAGGAAGTATCGTCTAACACGTTTCGATGAATCTGGATGCCTCATCCTATAATATCCTCACGTATCCGATAATTCAAGAACTCATCAAGAAATATTGCGTTACATTTCTTCTACTGCCTTTCGCAAGTATAATAGCCATTCTGGAAAACGCCTGAAAGCCCGCAGCTTTCAATTACTTGTTCTATTCTTTTTTTCCCGACATTTCTTTTCAAATATAAAATAGGGCCATTGCCGTCATCCTCCTAAAAAGAAAGGAAGTGGTTCACAGTGCATATTTTTTGTTTTGTTCTTCATAACATCCGGTCCGAAATTCTTCGTATATTTTCTTTTGATGCCTTCCAGCAGGGGTGGTCATTATTATTACCTGAACAATAAAATTGAATCCAAGCGTGACTCGTTGACGCTCCTTCCTTAAGGTGTAAACTCCCGCGGCCAGCACCTTATCAACTTTCCCGTCAGCTCTTTTATGTGTACAAGGTGTGTCAAATTGCAAATCATATTAATATACGACGACGAGCCGTTGGACAAGTTTTAAACAATAACTGTAGATAATCTAACTCGTCTATACAAGAAAAAATGAAGTGAGAATAACAAAGGATCTTAATAATAGTTAACTTTATCAATTTATAGCAGATAATTGAATGAAAGTCATTTAATTTAATGTATTATTTAATCTATTCCGTATGCAAAAACTTTGATTTGAATCATGTAGAATGGTGCTTAACAGTTAACGACGAGAACAAAAAAGTTTATATATCTACTGATGTTGTGAACTTTTTCTCTCTTTTTCTTTTTCTGAGGTTTGTAAAAACGTACGAGGACTATAGAAATAAAGGGCAAAAGAGTAGGAACCCGGCTGCAGCAGATAAAGATCGCGAGCGGTGGGCGGACATAAAACTTTTACCCTTTCCCAACTTTACCATTTTTTTTCTTCTTTTTTGGGGGGTCGTTTCTTGTTTCGTATCCAGAGGAACAGTAGTCAGTCCACTTTAGTCAGGGAACTATGAGACGAGAGGAGCTTATGCATCAAGTTAACTTTTTCGGCGAGTTTGATATATATATGTATCCCATCCGTAAATATAAGCTCGTATAATATGGTTCTCTCATTCCCAAGGTATTGTAATGTATACAGACATCGTCAATATAATGTAAACTGGGATCACATCGTGCATGTAATAAACCCAGGTTGATTGTAATATAGGCAGCCCAATTTGAATCCTGATGCATAACGCCATGGGGGAGGTTCTCCTCATCATCACAGCAATAATTCGATTTCGGCTGAATCTGGAAACAAGCTATAAGCCATACTTGCATTACGTATTACCATTCTCTTATGAGAATTCGTGACACGTGTAATTGGCTGTGCCGTTACAAGACAAATAGCGTGATACGAAGGAAAAATTAATCAATCAACATATTCCAATCATACCCAGCCACCTAAATATATCAAAGTCAGAGAAACTTAATATGCGCAGCAGCAGGAATAAAAGTTAAATTGTTCTACACGAATTCATATGCAAAGGGGTGAGAAGGAATGAACGAAAAGTTTCTAGCTGCTTCTTATTCATTCTTATTCATCAACTCATCAAAACTAGAATTCCCCTCAGAATGCTACTGGAAGTTTTAATCAAGTCCGAAACACAATAGACGGCAGAGCCGGGGACTCAAGGGTCAATTAAAGCCTACATATAGAGTTATTATAAAGCTGACGCTGCAATCCATGTATATAACGTCAAATACTGATTTCCTCATTATTATTCCACACTAGGGGAATCCATATTCAAAGGAATGATGGCGCATGTCCAATGACGGTCATTGAATATAAGCTTCCTGCCTGATGCTAAACATGATCAGAAACCAGCTTCAAGACATTTGAATATATTTTTAAAAGAATGTATAAGAGACATAATCAGTAGCTGCCATCTTGATGGCTTTGAAAGGAGAAAAAACTATGAACGCGTGAGGATCAAACCATTTGATCGCCCATTCGCCATATTTGACATTTTGACAGGACATCATCAAGGAATAACGATTTTCAAATCACTGACATTGATGCGCTCTTCATGCGCGGCAACATTTCTACAATGCGCTACCTCTGCTGTATAAGAAAAATTGATATCAGTAGCAACTTTATTCAATCTGCTATTTTTAAAAATACGCGCGGGATATGAAGTGTGCGATTGTATCTCATCATCCGTCGTCCTAAAAGGAGCGCTTACTTTGATTTCGTATAAAATGATTTGTTGTTGGATAACAAATATATTTTCTACATAACAGTACTTGAGCCAATCAATCCAATCAGGTTATTAACAAGGATTGATGTGATCTCTTTTGGAATGGTGTATGGCCTATTATAGGCAAACTGGTGTTGTTTTAAAAAATAATTTTTTTTTTTGGGTGTGGACTACACGAATCCTTCTTGTTTTTCTTTTTCTTCATGGCTCAGCAATCTTCTGTCAAAAGTAATCAACAGTGCTTATTTGTAGTCCCACCTTTATCTTGTTCTCATTTTTTGTTGAATCTTGCTAGACTACATTTTCCAACAGCTAGCTCATTTCAATAATAATCTGTTCATAAAATCTTCTTTTAATTTTTGTGTTATTATTGGCGATTTGCCAAACGTCCAAAGTTGTTTCACGCAAATATGAAGTTTAGTTTTATAAGTATATACACGTCCAACATTCAAAGTGAAGGTCGCCTTCAAGATGATTCGCCTTAATGATAAAGCTGTATAGGAGGTAGTCTAGCTCCAGGAGAACTAGAGTTGTAGTGTATATATATGACTAGCTCGTTAGAGCGTAATTGCAAGCAGTGTAAGCTATGTGCCCAGTGGGCATCCGAACTAGGGCAGTGTACAACCTCTTTATACAAAGATCTCAGTGAGCTTTTATGATGGGCTCTTTGTACCCCCTAGTCTAATTCTTATTGTTTTCTTTCATCAACATTACGAGTGGTATGCTTCGCTTCTTCTGTCTACCGCTCAGGGGAATTTGATGTTTAGATTGCAATTGGAAACGTCCTTCCGGCTTCCGTAGTAGTACGTGCTAATTTGTCAAGAAGTAGGAGCTTCACAAGACCTATATGTCTTGATGATGCCGATTTCTTTCTATTTTTGCAATCTCTTTTTGCATCACATATATTTCATAATTTATAGTCTAACAGCCCATTCACCATGTATAAATATGACTATAAAAAGAGTCTACGAAAATTATTAATTTATCATTTAATCTTCATTATTATTTTATGATAGTGCCGACAGTGAATGCCGTGGCTGTTGTTGGTGGGAGCGTGGATTTGCCATGTGACGTCAATCCTCCTTCAAGCGAAGATCGGATCCTTCTCGTCCTCTGGTATCGCGATGGGCCTGATACACCTAAGCCGATTTGCAGGTACATTTCCACATGAGCATCACTCATTTTCCACAGATTACAAAATGTTGAAATCTATATGTATACCAAAGCCGTCTTATACAAATTTAATTTGTGCATCGTTTTTATGTGAAATTAGCTGGAATTGGTTCAAGCAGGATTACAGGGATTTTATTCGTTGTAATTTCGTGTAATTTGTCGTTTGTCTATATGTTTAGTACGAATGCCCTGTCAGCATCCGTCATAGAAGAGAATCCTCATCTCATCACGATTCAATCCTTGTCCACGTAGCGTGCAGTAGGTACCATCATTGATGATTGTGGTGGTCGTTCTCGTAGCCCAGTCGTCCCGTCCCGCCGTGATGGTCTTATATTATAATGCTAGCTGCTAAAGGATCAATAGAGGCGCTCGTAAAGTCGTAAAATCCCTGTGGATAAAGGGACGGAGAGTATTCCGGTCTCGGCGAGCCGGGACGGACGGACGGACGGATTAACAAGCCGCGCGCACACCGCCGGAAGAAGAATGCACGCGTCGGCGACTGTTATGTCAGGCGCGTGCATGGCATATTTTATTGTAATGGCGCGCTGATGCTGTCCTTCAGAACTGGTGCAACACACGCATCCCTCTGATAAAGCAGCAGCACTGCGTACTCACGCCAATGCAGAGCGTGAGAGGAAGGACATTGGGGGTGACGCTCGTGATTCAATTAGGCCTACAACCGCCTTTACACTTCCTTAGCGCTTCATTTAATTTAATTGCCTCGAAATGGGCTGTGCTTCTCTCCCATAACTAAACTTTTAAACATCATATTCATTTGAAAGCTATCATAATCTTCAAACTTATCGGTTCAAATGAAACAGTATTTAGGTTAATGATATTTGGTCTTAAGGATATAAAAATGGAAAAAAAGTATTTTATGGGCCGTCACTACATAATGTATAAAGAATACATTGACTAAAGTGTTTGTTAAAATTGATTGCAGTTTCGACGCTAGGAAGCACCCGCTGAGTGAAGGTCGCCATTGGTATGACCCGCAAATTCTTGGCGCCCGAGCCCATTTCCAGCTGGGTGGTGGCAGCAGCGGGAACGGTGGCGGGAGCAACATTTCACGGCTGTCGGTGGCCGACATCCGGAGCGGGGACCATGGCGTCTACCGTTGCCGCGTCGACTTCAAACTGTCGCCGACCCGCAATGCACGAGTCAACCTTACCGTCATTAGTGAGTCTTTTATACTCTTGGTTTTTTCTACTACTTACAAAAAGGAAAGTTTTTTTTTCCAAGTGTGTTTTAAAGAATGACCATTTATAGTTAAAGGTTTATACCTAAATATTTTAAAATGTGAAAACAAAAACTGAATTGAATTACATTTTCATGCGCTTGTAGGCTCATGTTGTTCCTAGTAATTCTTCTTTGTCAAGAATGGTTTAAAAGTTCTTTTTATTAATATTTTCAAAGAGAATTTTGATCTCTTTTTACATAAAGCATTAGAGAAATGCATCACGAGCTGCAAGTGCATTAGGATCCTCTCATGAATAATCCTTCTATTATGATCGCGATCATGTCACAATCCTTCATCCCTCTTTTTTATCACAACCCCATAAATCATGCATTCTTCCTTTCCTCTTCTATATGATGATGCAGACGATGATGCACCGCACTCTTAGTACGCATTACTCTCCCTTTCGCTCCATCATTTTTATAAGAATAACGAAAAAAATCTTTAAATATAAATAGAGTAGAGACCAACATGATGCATATAAATAATAAGTAAGGGTGATGATATAAAAAGGTCTTGACATTATGGGGGCTCTTAGTCCTACAAATAATTTCTACCCCCCAAGTCCTCAACAAAATGACAGTAAGAAAGTGCCTCTCAATCCGAAAACAACAAATTATGCGGTCTAGACGTCTATAATGATGGACTTCCTTAGTGCCAGGAATCGTCATCATCACCTTTTCACTTCCGTTGCCGCGCAGCGCTTTATGCCTATCGTATTACTCGAGGCTCTCGGCGGCACGTAAGCTATAATACAGCACTACAGGCATAATAAGGTGCACGTTCCCTCCATTTAATCCTCTCTGTCTACCACCCATTACATTCTACATGCCATCTATTTCTACCATTCTCTTTAGATTTTTTTTTTCTTTAAGTTATTGAAATAGTAACGCTGATTTAAAAAAAAAATTTGAAAGCTGCATTATAAATCGAACAACGATCAGTTTTAAAATGTTGTTACTTGATAGATGATATCCATCATTATTATAAACTGCTATTTTGGTTGTATTAACTTTCCTGTAATAATAGGTGTACTTTTTTATTATAGGATTTGATTACTATAGTGTCGTTAAGCGAGACAGGTACTAAAAGCGGTTGTCGTACAATACGGAGCTTAATTTGGTACTTTTTATGTGCTGTGACGTGCTCTATACTATAGCCTTGAGAGGAGAACACTTGTTGTTGTTATTGCTTCTACATGCGATCGTTACAAGAGAGGATTTAAGAGTCGGAAAAGAGAAGCGGCACATATAATCTGCTTCCTGTTACGGAAACAGTTCTTTATTTCCATCTCCATAAACATTTCTTTTAAAAGCCGTATCGATGCACTACATAAAGCCCTCCCACTCTCACGTTACGGATCAGCAAGCTGCTGAATGTCTATGCTCCTCCTGGATATATTACGAAAAGGAAAGGAATCGATACATAAGGGGCTTTTTTTTCTTCTTTTCCGCATTGAATTGCTAAAGGGAGGTGTTGGGACGTGAGCCAGAACACATCACCATCCACTGGAAATACGAATCAGCACTTTTTTTTTTGAATAAGGAAAATAGATGCGAAGATGGTGCAGTAGGATGAGAAGAGGAAACGTATATAGAAATCGATAAGGCCTTAAAAATGTATATAAAAACTAAAGGACTGCCCCCGACTGCTCAAATAAATTGTATTAGTTTTTTCATCCATGATATTCCATAGCATCTATAGCTCTATTGGAAATGGGTTAGCTACTAAACGGTTTCCTCGCGGGTAGACATTTAAACAGGCTATATTATTGAGATGTTTGCAGATCATTCATTCGGAAACATTTCCCATTTAAAAATATTCAAAGAACATCTAAATAAATAAATCAAGTATTCACGATTTTTAAATGTACAGTATATTTTATTTTTTGTGCAAAATACAATCGTCTGGTTGCATTGTGAACCATATGTTGCTCTCTGAAAAAGCCTAGCCAATAAAATAGATTTATTATCTTAAAAAAGATTTAATATTATAAAAGGCTCGGCAAAGACGCTTTTCTTGCGCGAAAGTGAAAATTTATAGCCACAAATGGAGAGAAAGGATTGGTTCTTTTCCCTTCCTTATGACTTGTCTTTCTCCAACTCACAAAAGGTGAATCTGGATCCCATGAAGCTCAATATATTCAAGAGCATTGAAATATACGACATCCGCCCTTTCCTCCGTCACTTTTTATTCCGCTGTTCCCTCTTCTTTTTATCCATTATTCTATTAATACAAAAAGATTCGCGTTATTCGAATGTCACCGACTTGTGCATTATGTGAAACCAGCACTTCCTCCCGAGCAGCAGGCAATTCCTGTCCTTTGTAGTCATACACTTTTTTAGATCTTTTTTTTTACATCTACAGCGCTCTCCATTTCAGTGCAGTGCTTCTCGTGTAGAATTCCGTTCCAATAGCACATCTTCATTGTTCATGTCATAAAAATCACTTCTTCCATATATATTCCTTAAAGCTTTACATGACTGAATTCGGAAATTATAATTGAGATAAAGTTTGTTGCAAGTATCTTCAGTAACGATGTTTATAAGAATACGTACAGTAATTGCTTAATTATATCTAAGACTTACAGAGTTACCATGCAGCCTACAGCGTATACTGTTTTCAGGATAACATCGTTACGTTTTCTCATCCCAAGTTTCTTAATTAGGGAACATACATGCACAATATATAATATTATTGGATTGTTATATAAAAAAAGAGTTGTCTTCGAATCTTCTGATGACGAAGAAGTAAAGCCAATTATAACTTCGGCAAACTTATTATCATCCTTAATGTATATAATACCGATAATAGTTTAAAAAATGGGAAAGGAACAAATTTAGCAAATGTTCATGTTGAATGACAAGAAAAAGTTCAAAATGGTTTGGGTGGTTTTGTAGTGTTATGATACTTTAATATTCACATCATCCATGTTTTATACTCTCTCTCTCAAATACGGAGTTCAAGTATCATCGAGGTGAAGAGAGGTTATTGGAATAATGGCCCTTAAAGCTCTCCTATCAGAGGACATTGAAGATTCTGTTACGTATAAACACAACTAGTGTTAACATTTGCACTCTTTTTTTTAAAGATACTTTTTCGAACTATATGTTCTAGTATTTGTTCAAATAATGAAATAAAAACTGCCGCGTTAATACCACCTTAGTAAGCATATATTTTATTTATTTTTTAAATCAATAAATCAGTTTCTTTTTCTTTTCTTAAAAATAAATCCAAAGTTTATACGGATTTCTTCCACTGGGGCACGTTCAACTATTTATCCTAACTCGACCCATAAATCCTTTTAGATAGATTGAATAGACCTCTATTTGAAAATGTATATCTCGGCTAAAGTAGACGCGGATGTCGGTCATCATCAGTGAGTCATCCCTTATAACCCCCCAGTGTAGCCATTCAAAAATGTGCCCCTACAACATTGACTGATGCACGCTACAATTTTCAACCGTTCACATATATATACTTATAACCCCCTGGTCGTAACCAGCAACCTCCCCCTCTCTCTTTTACCCTGCTGCTGTTACTGTTGCTCTTAATGGCTCCTCACACCCCCCTGCGCGACAGCTTCCAAAACATCGAGGGCTAGAAAAGAGCAGACGAACCCAAATGACTCTCATCGTTCATGCCCTTCAAGTTCTAGACTTGGTTCTTGCCAGACTCTACTCTCTCACGACACTTGTTATATATTCGACGACAGGAGGAGGAGAAATACTAAAAGGAGAGGAGGCCCTAGGCATTGCTGGAAACTCGTTGAGCGGGATAAAAATTTACGATCGTGTCGCCTACCATTCAGCGACTAATTTCTCGATTTACGACTATACGCGCCCTATGCTTGCTCATTTCTGTACATCAGGGAGCCTGGAATAACAAATAAGAGGAACACTTCAGAGGTTATAGATAGGGGATGGTCATGGCCCTTACATCGCGCAACACTTTTGCCCTATCCATTATCGTGAATGACGAGATAAGTTTGTTTTTTGTACAACTTTTAGAAATAGCTACATATTCTTATACCTTGAGCCAATTAATTGAATATTTGTCCATTTTATAAAAAAGTTTATGGAAACTCTATCGCGAGTTGAAAAGAAAAACTATTTATAATCTTCCTATCTTTCTGATTCTTCTTCCCTCATTAAAGAGATTATGAACACGTACCTATATCGTCTTTCACAAAATCCCGGTATAAGCTCCATTTTATAGTATATATATGTAAATGAGAGGGAACAGATGCTACGTGCTTCTAGAGTTTGCTTCATTTGAAAGTTGCCAATTCCTTCTTCCACGAAGCGAACTCTGTGCTGTAATGCCCGAATGAATCCCTTTCGTATTCTGCATCTTTCGTCCTTTTCGTATAAAGTTTCCATCCTCTTGAATGCTTGGAAAGGAAAGAGATGAGGTGCTGTGATACGTTGATCACAAATCCATTCCTTTTCTAAAGAAAAATATTTTGTTTTAATAGAAAAAAAGTTATAAATTCTTTTTTTTTTTTATCTGATGATGCCTTATTGAAATGATAAATTTTCAATTCCAGTGATGTGACTTGTTTATCATCTTTATTAATGAACTATTGTCAGTGTGCTATCATCTTAGAAAAAATGGTGCACTCTTTCAAATTGTAATATTATAAAAAAGAGAGAAAGAAAAGGATCAATCAAATCTCCAACCAAAGGATACTGAATCTATATTTTCCGTGTGTTTACTCTAGAGACATGTATTTGCAAAAAAAGGACGTGATCGAGTCTCTAAGTGTATTTACACGGTGCTCCATAAATGTATCAGCTCTCCATTTTTCTCCTCCTGTCTACTTTGAAATGTTTCATCCTGACCCTACCCTCCTTTTCCGGTACCGTATTGACAAATATATATCCAAAGTGCCGGGAACTATTTGAAAGGGGTTTAGTTTTAAAAGGTTTCTTACCGGAGGCCTACAACATTATTCTTTCAACGGTGAAAGGTGGATAGTCTACATTTTCTAATGTACTTAGTACTGAAAAGGAATGGATATGATGAGCTATTTTATGGCTTATTAGACTATAGTAACATGACACTCTGTTTGTTAACTTGTTCCTAATAATTTATTTATATTGCGGCATAGGATATTATCCTTACACAATTAAATATTAACTCTACAAAGCTAATTATTTTAAATTAACTAAAGAATTTAATTTATTACTTTTTATTTTTCAGTTCCGCCACTGACTCCGATGATTTTCGACGAGAGCGGACAGGAACTAAAAGGAACTACCGGAGCTTTTAACGAGGACGGAAACTTGGTGCTAACCTGTGAAGCTCTTGGAGGTACAGTACAATCAACTCTGTAGAGTGTAGACCACATAATTAAGAAAAATATAAACCCCCACAAACGTCATCATCCTAGCTTTTAAAGAATGTTCAATTAATCCACAGAAATATCGGAAAATGGAAGAAACTAATATTTATTTAAATTTTTAAAGCTAAAACTATGGCGCTAGTTTGATTGTAAATACGCCGTAAATGATGTTGCTCAAACAATGAGTCGTAATTACAGCTGAAGCGTCCATGTTATTAATATACTTAGAGGAAATTTGGACATGATCCTTACAGACAAATGTAGGATGATGTTTGCACATTCACTTTCATGCATATAGAGCATTGTAATATTCATGTTGCGAGCCTCTCCAATTAAGCTATTAAAGCACAAAGGTAACAGCCATATGACGCACTCAGCATATATATATATATATATCGATGCCTCATCGTATTTTAGTGTATAACGTCAAATTTCAATACACTTTACACTATACAGTTTCTATTTAATCAATTAAAAGCGTCATATAGTCTTAGTCTATACACAAGGTCATAAGCCCAATATTGATTGGAAGAGACAGCCTACGTAAAAAGCCAGCTAGCTGCTTTTTGTAAATTGAATTTATAATTTATGTAATGTGAATTTGTGGTTTATGGTAATTTTCATAGTCTGCTTCAAATATTAAAAACTTTGTGCACGAGTCTAAATCGGCCGTTCGTTTATTAAGATGCCGCATAAATATTCATTTTATAAGAACATGCTTTATGTTGAATTTTTTTTTCTATTTTTCGTTCAGGTTCGCCGACACCCCGCGTAACATGGTGGCTGGAGAATCGTTTGTTGGACGCTGCATCCGAGTCGGTGCTCACCGGCCGAGTCCGCAACACATTACGGCTTCCCAATCTGAGCCGGTCGGATCAAGGGATGATCCTCACATGCCAGGCCTCCAATAATAACGTCAGCGTCCCCACCTCTGTTGCCGTTGCAGTCGAAATGAAGCGTAAGCTCAACTCCTTTTCTTTCGCTTTTTAAACAAAGATAACACTCAGCCGCGCGCGCTATCTTTTTTTGTGTCGCGACTAGTGTACTAAGCTACCGATTGCTAGTAGCCTAACTAACATCTCTTTGTGTACTCTTTGGCTCCATTCTTATCTTCTTAGTCGTCTTTTAAAATGTTGATTCTAGGATGAGTCTAATTAACGGATGTTGACTTTAGCTTAGCATAATCTTATTTTTATTAGATTTGTGATTTAGTTTGTTTGCTATAGGAATTGTTAAGTATCGCTCATATAACAATTATAATTAATGATGTTGAAAGCATTTAATGTCTAGCAGTAGTATTATATTTTTTATACTCGCATATATGGTGATGGAAATGACTTGCCAGTTATTTACGACGTGGACCATCATCTATAATAGCTGATTACAATGAAGAGGAAACAAAATTAAGGAATAAAGCTTTGGGCGTCTCCCTCTGTGACGCTTGTAAATGTAGGACTAGCAGATCTGAACGAAAGAATAAAAGGTCGGTCGTGAGGCGCTCTGGAGAGCCTTAGTAGCTTAATAAAAGCGGCAAGGACAAGAGACCATCGCATTGATTGCGACCCAACAACAATCAGAGCTCATCAAGCGCTTCTTTTTCACCTGTCTTTCGGAAGAAATGATCCCTATATTACCATAGTGATTTATTATTATCATTTATGAAATAAAGTTTGAAATAGGCTATCCTAGGTAATAACGAGACCTCCCGGGAGGAAAACATTCCTAGACTACATAGCCTATTCACGATCAAAGTCCTTAATTGGCTCCTCCAATATAAATATCTAGCATAACTCCAGAATTAGAATAATAAATATTATTGATGGAATTCCTATAGCGGATGAAAAGTATTGTACAGAAATCCACATCGACAAGTTAAATAAAAAAAAGGGAGAATAATAGAATGTGTGCTGCTCATTCGAATTGCAAAAGGGTAGAAAGAGGAAGCTGCTGTGCTGTAATGCGTAGAAGGGCTTGTCATTGTCGGTCCCAAGAAAAGGCATTCTTCTCTCTTACTGACGGTATTATAGACTTTTTTTTCATCCTGCTAGGAAGGAGCTGCAGAGTGCTCCACATAAATATTCTTTAATTGTAATCATCCTAAAATATTGAGGGCCTCTTGGACAAGATGTGACGCCCTTTGAATCTAAGAGCGGCAGAGAGCTTTATCCTATGGCCTCGGGATGCGTCAGGAGTAGGAACTGTATAATCGTATATTGCTCTTGCCGAGTTCTTGATGTTCTCTTGCTGCATAATAATATGTATATAAAGGATAGATGGGAAGTGACTTGTAATGAAGTCATACACTCTCAAGCTAAACTCGCTTTTCGCGAAGCAGCTTCTTGTTTTGATGTTGCCGAGGAAAACTAAATCTCTATAGCTGTGATCCACCTGATGATACGCTACCGTCTTCTCAGTACAAAGCCTATAAGCTCACTTGATATGATGATATCATCAACATCCTGCTGCTGATCAATAACATAGCCCCGTGATGATTCTGGTGGAATGCTACTAGTACAAGATTCTCGCTCAAGCCCGAGCTCAAGACGGCATGAACGGACGAGTGTGATGAAAATTACGCCATGTCGTGCGGAAAGGCAGAAAATGTCGAAAAGTTATTTGATATTGAGAGTCCAGAGCTATTTATAGTAGATCACTAAAGAATGCTATAAGTAAGAATAGAATCTCTGGTGTCTCATTTTATTTTGTTATTTCCAATGTGTTTATTTTTCTTTCTCAAAATTTATGCGCATATTTAATACATTTTTTATATTTTTTTTTTACTATTTGAGTAAAAAATGTAACCCCATCTCTTTCCAAATTTAGAAAAAAAGAAGAAATGTGTAATATAGCCATAACATTCGAATGTAAATCAAACTTCTCCCCTCCTTTTTGCTGCTATTATCTATTTTTAAAAACTATATAGGGTACTTCTCTAGTGACCATATCATAAGTCATAACCTATCCTGCGAAGAAGTCGGCATCACTGCTAGAAAAACGGTTCTAATTACTATCCGTTTTCCTCGGCAGGTTATTAAATCAAACCATCTTTTTATTGCTCCTTTCTTTACATGTTGCTCACGTTTTTCTCGACCCTTTGTGGGTAAAAAAACTTAATGACTTTATTATTATCATCGTCTGGAAATAAGAGATGAGGTTGTCAGCTAGGGAACCGTTCATTTGAATACGAGGAAGGAGTGTTGGCAGACAAATGTTTTGGGGCTAGCTGCTCTCTAGCGGCAAGATGCTTAGCATCAGAGAGCTGTTGAAAGAACATTCTTAAGGGAATAAGGAAGATGCTGACAGAAGTTTTCCCTAGTCTCTCTCTCTTCCCGACACCCGAGTCAATAATTAGGAGCTGATGAATTTGTGTGAGCGGGATAAACAACGCTCGGGAGTCGAGCTCTTCTTTGACACCATCTGTATCACGTTTACTACACGTATATAGGATTTTACTACTGAGTATATGTTGCTGCTGGTTCATCAGCACAGCTGAAGGAAGACGAGATGAGATTCACGATCCTTGCTCCTTCTCATCCTCCCCTTTCTCTTCCCCAAGTCCTTCTTAATGAGTCGTAGGGGATAGGGCAGGACGGCACGGGTGTCAGTCTTCTTTCTTAATTACATTGCGGAAGAAGCCAAAATATCGTGTGCGTGATTTTAGATCCAAATAAGATATTGGAAAGACCTAGCTAACCTAGTGACCTTCGGGAAGAAAGCCTCATTGTGATAACGCCTTTCATTAGTATTATTAACTATTAGTATAGGCTACGCATGATTAGTACACGCTTATATAACGACCTCCAGGTTAATTTTGTTATTCATTAGCGGAGTAAATTGATTACTAAAACAAATAAACAAAAAATAAAAGGATTTCTGTACCGGGAAAATAAGACAATGAGGAGCATTCAGCTTGGCCTATTGTTAACAACAACTGATAAGCTGATTACTTACTGTAGAGAATTGAGGCATCGTCTAACAAATAAACCAACTTCATAAATTTTCTACGTAGTCGTTTCTCTTGTAACCTACATATAAATGTGTATTAATTTTTAGGTAGTACTCCACAATAAGGCTTATTGATAAAAAAATTCCATCAGTTTGACGATATACACTATTTTATCAAATGAAATAAGTGTACATCGTATCATGATGAGCAGAGATAACCGACAGTACCGATGTTGTAGAACGAAATTGTAAATTATTGATTTAATAACAGCTATACATTCACCAATATACTGTGTGGTCGGTGCGAACTTTCTTGCAGAGGTCCGATTGATGGGTTTATAGCAGTTATATCATACGTCTATATAGAATGGAATGAAATTAAATCAATATCTTTTTTTTTATAATCCCTACATACAGTTCGACCACTCGGATTAAAATTGGAGGGTGAGAATCGACCTTTTTCGGCGGATAGGAAGTATGAACATACGTGTACATCGTGGGGGGCCCGTCCGCCAGCTTTAATCACCTGGTGGAAAGGATCGACTCGGCTCCAGTCCAGCAGACAAGCTGTAAGCCTTTTTTATTAAAAAATTGCTATTTTTAGGAAGTCTTCTTCCATTCTCCGTCTTCAAAGAAAGCCTATATATAACTATTGATCACGTAATCGCGCTATTCTCCTCTATGGTAAGAGCCTTGCTCGAACGAGGAATGGAATAAAACGAATACGATTACCAAATATTAAAAAGTGTATGTGAAAATCTATAGATAGACTAAGCATAGAAATAAAAATAAAGTTTAAGTAATCCTTCAACAAATAAGATAGTGTAAGCAGCTTCAAATTTTTTTTATATTTATAGATATATTGATGTTTTTCACGGAATTAATATTGTTATTGTTCACAGAAAATAAATACATTAAAATGACTTCATTAATTCCTACAGGTATCTGCTGACGGGAATCTAACAACGAGTGTTTTAACCTACGTCCCGACCTTGGATGACGATGGTAAAATGCTCAGCTGCCGAGTGGAGCACTCTCTCCTTTTGCACAGCGCCCTAGAACAAGGATGGAAGCTGGCGATTCAATGTGAGTCAAAACAAAATTATTGTTGCGCAATAAGTGAGACTACTTATAAACTACGCAATTAATGATACCTTGATTTTCCAACCAAATGTTGAGACTGCGACCTGCTGCGCTAACAACTTGATAAGTGTTTAAGAGCTATAGGCGAGGGAATAGAAAGTGATAAGTTTCTGCCCTTTGGAAAATTACCAAGTTGTTTGTATTCGAAACTATAAACCCAAAAGGCCTGCAGGTCGATTGACGCCTCATATCTCTGATGGTGACTCATCTTATTAATTCCACTGTCAGGCCAAATTTGGATTTTTTTCAACTCACATTTAGATACTTCACATTGTTACATAGAGAGTTAGTCGTTTACATTATAAGAAGGACATGTTTGATGACAGGACATTCTAATGCATCTAAAAACCGGATTAGTAATACCAAGCATATAAATGTGAAGCACATATAATATAATATACGGTAACCGGTCTTAAATACAAATAAGTGGAACATCTCTAGCCCATTCTAGAGCAAGTATGCACGATATCTTTGATCGACATCGTATATGCTAAGTTGAATTCCAAGACTTAATTTACATGTTAGGCGAACATTCCAAATGTTTTACAAATTTGTCGTCAACATTTATTACTATCTTAGCATTCATAAAATAATCTAGTATTAGTCTATGTTGAGCTTTTTAAATATTTACTGGACTCATAATTGCTCAGATGTTACATATATATGACTATAGATCAAAGATACTAGATAGTAGCTACTGAAAAAAAATTCTATAATTTCCTGGTTGAAAACTGAATGTCACGTTACTTTTCCTTAAAAAAAAAGTAAAAATAATATATCTGCTCAGCTCATCAGCTTATGATGAATGGTCGACTGATTGCGTCTCTCTTGTGCTCTCGCCGTTAAGTCAACACGCATGAGACTCACGGAGAAGAGTCCTGCTTATTTCTACTTTTACTGTATAAAATCGTTTCACACGAGGCGCCATCAGCAGCCTTGCGTAAACAAACGAGTAGCGCCGGTCGCCGCCGTCTGTCGCCGACACTTAATTTTTTTAAAGATTACCGCACTTCAGTTAGTGGAAATCTTTATTTTATAGACCTGGCGGTTTTCTATTACGATGCATCAATATAATGTACACCATTGAAAATCGATTCAGTTTACATTAATGAAACATGTAGCGCTCAAACATTTAAAGGATATTCTTTTATTATTTATTCACGCCGTTTAGATGTACCAATCGCTCAGCTGCAGTTGGGTTCGAAATCTCTTCGCTTAGACGACCTGAAGGAAGGAGACGATATTGTTCTCGAGTGCAATGTTCGAGCAGTGCCTTGGATATCCCGTGTCTTTTGGAGACTCAATGTACGCCCACGCTTACTTAAAATATAATCTGATCCTCTCATTATAATCTTATTTACCAGGAAACTGAACATTGATTTTCTGCTAATTCCTTACACTATTGATTAATTAAATTAGGGGAAGCAAATCCATCCGAACTCGACTGCAGGCGTCATCGTCCATAACCAAACGCTAATTATTGCCAAAGTAGACCGACGATGGACTGGGCTCATCACCTGTGTTGCAAGCAACGAGGAAGGGGACGGAGAGAGCAACGCATTACCCTTAGCATATTCAATGTAAAAATATTTAATAACACAGAATAATGATCACAAGTAATAATTGTTGTGTTAATTTCTTTTACAGTTAGCCCAGTTTGTAAACCGGGCCAAGTAACCACCTACTACGTGGCCAGGAAGGAATTGATCCAAATACCCTGCGAGCTGGAAGCCTATCCGAATGCTGGTATGGATTTCTTCTGGTCCTTCAACGGATCCCGAGATATTTCCGACATCCCAGGTTCCACTTACGTCTCTGACAGGCTGAGGAGCTCCCTAACCTATCAACCTGTCACGGAGCAGGTAGCTAACAGCTTATTCATTCTCATATTATATTTATTGATTTATTTAGTGGTGATGTTTGATTAAATATTGATTGAATTTCGTTTCAGCTAAATTCTAGCTACTTTTACCTCAAATACCGTTGCAAATCCGTTAAAATTCACAGCATATAAACATTCGCTTTGAAGAATTTTTTTTATTGTATGTTCGAATGTATCGAGAACGCGTCGGAATTTTTTTAAGTTCCATAGATTAGTCGGTACTTTTGACATCCTGCTTACGAATGCGAGTGTTGTATAAAACTAGAATCCGATTCCAAGACTGGGATTGAAAAATTATCTTTAACTCAAATGTTTTTGGGCTGGGCCCTTTGTTGCTGAGTGCCGACATTGATTTGATAAACCCACGATGAAGAAAAATACAGAAATAATCAAATTATTACATTTTAATATAGGGATCAGCTTTCTCTTCTCTTCGGCTATACTTTTGAGACAAAAAATTACCTAAGCTTAACATTGTATTCTTGGAATGCAAGATATCGTTCGGGAATTTGTTGGGTTGAGAAAAATAGGGAACAAAGTTGTTGAAAAAATCCAAAATTTAGGTGCATAATAATTCATGAATATATTATTCTTACGAAGGATTATGGAGTATTGATGTGTTGGGCGCGGAACGTGATGGGAGAGCAACGTCACCCTTGCGTCTTTCACGTCCTTCCGGCGGGAAAACCGGATCCTGTTGCAGACTGCAAATCTATCAACATCTCTTCCGATTCGGTCCAGCTGTCCTGTCGACCGGGCTACGATGGTGGTCTCCCTCAACATTTTTTAGCTAGAGGTGATGGACTTGAAAACGGGACGGCGGATATTCAACCGCACAGAGAAATCTCTATCCGGTCCAAATGGCTTATCTGTCCGCAATTTGGAGCCACAGAAAACATACGAGTTGACTTTTTGGGCGGTCAACAGCAAGGGACGCAGTGATCCGGCCACTATTTACGTTGAAACTAAGGCAGAAGAGCTAATAGTATTTCCCACAAGTACGGAGAAAGATCGAGGCACAGAACCTAAAGGTACTATATTTTCTTTTTTATTTAGCCAAACCATTTAACTTAATTTCGTTTTATTATTAATAGTCGCGCCGAACGCTGCGGCTCCTTCTGCTTCCCCATCCGCTCCGTCGGAGCCCATGTCACTCCAATTGGCTCCCGTTCTCGGCTCCGTTATTGGGATATGCTCTGCCCTTGTCATCTCAGCCGTCATCATCGCTCTGATTGTTCGACTTAGGGAGAAGAACAGGCAACATAGGCGAAACCACCGACATAATCCGACGAGCGAGCACGACATCAAGGCCGCCGTCCCCCTTCACATAACTAGCAGTGCCCATCATCACGATGATACGTCTGTGGATCTTAGACTTAAGGCTCCCAAAAAGGGTAGCATCAGCAGAGAAGGTAAATCAAATACAGGGAATACAAATAAATGTTGAAATCCTTATTTAATGTGCTAGAAAGTTGAGCTCCTTCGGATTGGAAAATCACACGCGCTTCAGTTTTTTTTACATATATCTTCTCATGCCATAATATTTATATAGCTACTTGAAAACTGACAAAAAAGAGAATATTTGTTAAAACATTATGGTGATGACATATATAGTTGAACGTGATTTAAGTTTCATAAAAATTTACATAAAAAAGAATTCAAATTTTATTATTTATTATTTCCTTTTGTAGTTGATGACCGAGATGAAGATGAACGAGCTTTTGACCAGATTCTCTCCATGTCGACGACCAAGAGAATGATAGCGCCTCAACAGAAGGTGGCGACAATCAAACGATAACCCTTATCCATTATTTAGTAATAGCAACATAATTAATTACAATTTTAACCCAAATGAATGATTTAAAAAAAGATGACCATATAATCTAAATTTATTATTCATAACCCCTTATGTTAATATTGTCATCCTTTGATGGTGATGGTCCTTATTCGTGCGTACTGTTATAAATAATGTATATATATATAAATGTTGTAAATATAACATATTCCTTGCTTGATTCAGCTTATAGCTGAAATACATAATCAGTATATTGTGTTAAGATGGTTGCCTTAATTTTTAATTTATAGTTTCTTATAAGTTTGATTACACGAAAGCGAATGAGTAAAACACACTTTTCATTCATCGGGTATCCATTTGAGAGAATTAAAACATAAATATTGATCGATCACAAATAATAAAGTATGAGCCACAAAAGAAAGATAGGTTATCTGTTTTCGTGATTGGGCCTTCGTAAAATATCTATCGACAAAGCAAGAAAGAAATATATAACTTGTACCGATTCTGAGGAAGCTCGTTAGGTTTCTATTATATACATGTCAAGTAAACGCTGACATTTTGTTTGGTCGAAGATGATGAGTAGCCAACACTTTTCTTCGTCCGCCATTGTCTTATTTTTCTATTTTATCTCTCGTCATCGCTCACTTCGGTTATTGCTTCTCTTTTATTGTAGTAAGCAAAGGGAAGATGAATGAAGCTGGCTTTCAGCCGATGAGGTTTGTAAGGGAGCAACCCGATGCACAAAAAAGAGCGGATGTGCTGGTGATTATCTGATTCCAACAATAAGGGGGCTACGGAAAAGAGAATAGAATATTGGTTGATGCCGGAACATCACAAAGCAAGAATAAAGGGGGAAATATTGATTATGTATACAAGCTATATACAACAATAGGCTCTCAGGTGCATAGTTTGTTCCCCATCTGATTTGATGTTATATTCCAATTATTATTTTCTATCCATAGAATATGATAGCAAACCGCAAAGCTTTCCTAGAGTTTCGATTTATCCTAGAACTGATAAACAAATCAATAAATACCGGTCGCATAAATTTGTTTTACATCAAAGTAGAAAAATAAAAATATATTATTTTTAGCTTATTAGGTTTACTATGGCTTATTATAAAATTACAGTAGTCAATTGTTAGGCATCCTTAAACGTAATTGACACGCAATGATAGAAGGATGGGCGGATACCGGTATAACCCACAGGTATTTTGGCATATCTATTATACAATCTTTTGTGGCTACTAGCTACCTGCTGTTGAACCTTTTCTATTCAAGCTGGCTTGTGTTATCCTGGTGATGATGAGGGAAAAAGCTTGCAAAGAAATCATGATAGAGAGGGGGAGGATGGCGGCATCATTACATAGCTGAGGATGTTGTGCTCCCTTGAATCGTGGGAAATGTAACGATGGCCCAAATAGAGCCCCCCTCTCCAGTCTCTTAGATCTCTAAAAAAAAAGGTGGAAACATAAAACGTAACGACGATAAGACATGAAAGAAAAGATCGTCAATATTGACGCTGCTGGCATCTTTTATGGCAATGGAATAGTGCTGTCACATTTACAGAAAAGGCTTTCAGCAACGTCCCATTACTAATATTATATAGATTCGGGAGGGTAAAGAAAGTGTGAGAAGAAAAGAAATCAGCATCAGATGTTTATTCCACTCTTTATCTCTAGAGGTGGCCATTGGAATTGGTGTACCAAGATAGGCTATGAAAAAATAATGCGCGGAACTGCGGTAACTACCGAGCTATTACATATCTTGATACTTCTTCCAGTGGATAAAACCTTCGAGACCAGTAGTACTCTTGTATAGAGCTTTAACTAACTGAATATATCTAATTCCTCATCCATTAATATTATGGTAGGAGGAATAATGAAACATTTTTAAATTATATAAAGTTTAATTCAGTCATCTGTATTACAACAGGATTTTCATATATATATATATTTAAGGATAAAAGGATTCTAATGTAAGTATAAAATGAACGAAAATGAATCTGAGCAAATATAGATTTATCGGCACTTATATCAGGTCCAACCAGGCTGCAACAACCGAAAAAAGTAGTGCGAAAGCCCATTTTTACTATGAATAAAAATAAAAAGTTTACGAGATTCCTTGACGTTTTCCTTTGTATAGGCCCTTTTTCTCTCTCTTTCCAACAGCATTGTTTTATGGTCTTCAATAAATTTCCCGCAGCTTCAAATAAATGGACGATGCCCGACCACACACTTCAATCCCATATCATATCCCATCTCCCCAAGGCTCCTTTCCTCCCTCTTTCGTCTATGCCGACGAATAATAAAAACAGCCACTTTTTTTGTTTACATAACTTTTTTTTGTATTAACGAGCAGCAGTCGGTCAGAGAGGCTTTCCAGTTATTTTTGGCTTTTTAATGAAATTATGATATTCACAGGCATAGTTTCCCTATAAATACGTTTCTGAAAAAAGCGCATTCTATAGCGGAACTATCGGGAACAGGTATAAAAATACTGCATACCAGCTCTACTGGAATTCAGACTATTAATACAACAAATTGGGAGCGGTAAAACACAATAAGTTAAAAAGTAAATTTAAGGAATCTACCGCGGCCTTGTTTAAATATATACTAAATCAGTATCCGTATTCCATATTCATCCTCACACCATAGGATAGTAGACTCTTTTATTCGTCTGCCGGTAACTATTGATACCCCTTTTGATCCTTCCCCATCAGTATACGTCGGCAAGTAAGCCTACCTCATTCAATAATATCCATAAAACATTTCCTACTGCTTTTATCTTACAATTTATTTATTAAATTCAGTTTATTGGTGTGCTCGCTGATGCACATGCGACTACCGGTAAAACCTTTATCATTAGCGCAATGGTAACCGTCTTTTTTCACACTTTGACAATTTTTTGTCTATGTCAATTTTTGCAAATAAAACCCTTTAAAAAGTTGTGCTTTTAAAACAATGGATTCTTAGATAAGGTGCGCTGAGTAGTATCACAAATTGGTACATCGTATAAGCGGTTTAGACCGCACCTATTTTACTGAAGGAGAACACCATGCGTTTTCTATATACGTGGATAGATGGTGCAGGCTCGTGGGTAACATTACGTTATCGTCTACGGGTGAAGAAAAACCGATGATTTGTTGAAATCCGAAAAGTAAAAAAAAAACACAACTAAGCTACGGTATACTGCAGATCTATCGTAAAATAACCTTGTCAATATAGATCTCATTCCATCCAATTGAACTTGTGTACTTCTATATGAATTAAGAAACATGAGAGATTGCGCGTATTTACATTCCTATTACTTAAGGAAACTTTACTTTCATGTTAAAATAGGAAGAGAAACAGATTCTGGTTTAAATAAAATGTGCTGCTGCATAATAGGGTTACAATACCAACCGATCACCTCTTTTTATTGGAATAAATTTGCAAAGGGATCGTATTGCTTACATAAGGACGAAAGTGTGGACTCCTCAAATGACAAATATTAACAATGAAAACACTATATATTTTCATACTTGTGGGAAACACAAGAAATTGATATCACTATTGTTTCGTGAATAACAATAGCAAAATCTGGATGAACCTTCCAATAATTTTAAACATGAAATAGCAGCCCTTTTACATTCTACAGTTCTACCGTTTCTGACTGACTACTTTGATTGCGCCACTTCTTTCCTGTTGAGTTGTAACCCCTCTTTTAGTGGTAGACATTGCAAGTATCTGATCAAAGGCTTTTTCGTCCTCATCTCGATCATCTGGAAAATTATATAAAGAAAATAAAGACATACATTATTTTTATAAATTCTCATCGATTGGACCTTACCTTCTTCAATAAGTTTTGGTTTCTTCAAAGTCAAATCCACGGTTTCATCTTGTGGAATATGGAGTGGCACAGATGCAGCCTTATCATATTCGCCGTTGTGCAACTCTCGCCGGTGACGGTTGAAGACGATTATGATTCCTCTCACGAAGTCTCATAATCAAAGCAATGATAACCGCAGCAATGATCAGAGCAGACCCTACTCCAATAACAGAACCAAGGACAGGGGCCAATTCAATAGCTTGGGAAGACTGTAAGGAAGAATCGTCTCCGGATTCCGGCTGTTCGGGGACGGATGATGCCCAGGAAGAATTCGGAGCGGCCTGCATTAGATGCAACTACAAGTATTAAATGGATTTAAAATATGGAATTATTGAATATTTAGACATATTCTACAAATCTACCAATGGGTTCCATTTCCCTATCCTTTTCCGAATGTAAATGATGGTCTGCTGTAGTCAAATGAAAAATTTGAGGTTCACTCCTTCCTTTATTATTCACGGCCCAAATAGTAAACTCGTATGTATGACTGGCCACCAGATTTCCAATCACGAAGCTGGATAGCTTTTCCGTTCCATTGAATATCTTGAAACCACTGGACATTTCCGTTACTTCCACTTGAAACTGTTGAGGAAGGCCTCCGTCGTAGCCCGCAATGCAACTCACTTGGACGGCATCCGACAGAATGCTGGTAGCCCGACAATCTGTCACTGGATCTGGCTCTCCTGCTGGTAATACTTGAAAAATACAAGGCTGGAGCTGATCCCCAACTGAGTTCCGTGCCCAACACAATAAAGTTCCATAGTCCTAAAAGGTATATAACTTTTACTATACAATAAAGTTTTAGAAGAAAGAGAGGGTATGTGTAATATTTACATGTTCTGTTATGGGCCGGTAATTAAGCGAACTTTTGAGTCTGTCAGCGGCATAATTCGATCCAGGTATATCGGCAAAATCACGTGTGCCATTAAAAGACCAATGGAATACCATGTCGTTATTCGGGTATGCTTGAACTTCACAGAGCACTTGAACCGTTTCACCTCGACCAACATAAAAAGTAGATATTTTGTCCGATTTACAGACTGGGGCATCTACAAAGTAAAAAAATATAAATGAAACTGTTTAAAATACATGTAAAAAAATGGATCATATTTACGTCGGATGTGTAAAGCCAGTGTGTTACTTTCGCCATCACCTTCATCGTTGCCTATTAAAGGCCAATTATAATGGGCATTTAATATATCAATTCGATCACATCTGAATTTCTATTTTTTATTTATTGTTGTACGTACTTGCACCGCAAGTTAACAGCCCATTCCAACGGGGCTCTATTTTGGAGATGATGAGCGTTTGATTTTGAGATATTACACCTTGGACAGAATTCGGATAAATTTTCTTCCCCTATATAATGAGGATAAATGTACCAATTAGTTGTCATGCCAAACATGATTACATAGAACATTTTTACATTGTGACGCCAAAATACGTTAGTAATCCATGGTGTGGCTCGAATGATGCAGTCAAAGAAGACGTCGTCCCCCTCCTTAATTTCGTCCAACCGATGGTAACCACCTAATCGCAGCTGAGCGATGGGGGGATCTATTAAATCGCACATCAATAATAATACATGTTACTTTCATCATCAACAATTCATCATCAATTTGTTGTTAGTAACTATTTTCTAATAAATAGGCAAGTAAATTTTTAAAAAACAAAAATTCAATTAAATTACATTGAATTGTAAGTTTCCATCCCTGTTCCAGTGCGTTCTTCAGTAAAAGAGAATGTTCCACACGGCAGCTGAGGGATTTACCGTCGTCTTCAATGGCGGGGACGTGGGTGAGAACGCTAGTTGTTACGTTTCCATCTGGTGAAATCTGGTATTGAATGATTTAAAAATATATTTAAATAGAAAAACTTATGAAAGAATTGTCTATAAAACTTACAGATTGCCTGCTGGATTGGAGTCGTGTGGATCCCTTCCACCAGGTTATAAGAGCCGGAGGACGAGCTCCCCAGGATATACAAGTGTGCTCGTACTTTTTATCTGCCGATAAAGGCCTATTGTTGTCTTCCAATTTCAAGCCCAGTGGTCGAACTTTATAGCAAGTTTTGATAAAAGTTAGTTCTCTAATGGATTACTTTGTATAAAATACTTTAATGTAATGCATAGAAAGTCGGGATGTATTAGTTAAAGATGTATTTAAAAACGGAAATTACGTTTCAATTCAACTGCAGTTGCGACGGAAGAAGGAACGCTGACATTGTTGTTAGATGCTTGGCAGGTCAACATCATCCCTTGATCCGCTCTGCTTAGACCCGGTAATCGAAGTGTGTTGCGCACCCTACCTGGAACGACTGATTCGGAAATTGAATCAAGTAAATGATTTTCACGCCACCAAGTTACTCGTGGGGCAGGCACACCTAAAAAGAAAGAAATTAATGATCAAGAAATGAAAGCAATAGCCTACGAATAGTTATATTTCTATATTTTATATGATTGAACAAATACAGCAGGCCTGAAATATTTTACTTATTTGCATGTTAAGTAATCCGATTACCTCCAGAGGCTTCACAGGTTAAAACTAAGATGCCGTCTTCGTTAAAGGGACCAGCAATTGTTTTTACTTCCACTCCGCTTTCGTCGAAAATCACTGGTGTTTGGGGTGGAACTGAAAAATGTTAGATTTTCACATTAATTACATTTCGTAAAGATACTATAAGGTAATGCTTATTTTGAAATCCAAAAATGTATGGATTTGACTTATGTAATAAAAAAAGAAGAAATATGATGCATATTGTCATTATGAAATAATGGACTTAGTATTGTTTGTTTCCATTTATGACTATTAAGGCCTTTACTGTTTTCGAGGGAATACAATTGATGATGGCTTTCAGTTTTTGTGTTCGTTTTTTTTCTCCCTCATGTGCTTAATAGTGGTGGGCTGCTGTCTATACTTGCGAGTCATAAATAATGGTTTCGGCGACACAAATGGTATCGCACTCCCCTAGTACGCTTCTGTATTCCTACTCCCCAAACACGAAGAGGGAGAGGGATTGAAAATTGAACGCGTTCAGGGAGGGGCGTTTATTCACAGTCGGCATATTCAGAAGTCTAGGCAATAATCGAAAAATAAGTGCATATATGTTGGGTGGCTCAGCTGCTGTTATATTTTGAATTAGTTTTGCTACACTAAACAATTTTTCGATTACTTATCAACTTATATTTTCGAAAGTGAAAAGGCCATTCGACACAGACGACAGCTGTGATTCCTTAATGTTTAAGAAAAATTTACTAATATCATTTCTTCTATGGACAGCTCTATTGATCGATGATTATTTGATTTAATTTCCGGATGATGGGTCTTCCTCCGAAATACTCGGTCCGAATAGCTAGCCGCTGCTGTGGTCTTTGTTCCAAGACCGTGGCTCGCGCTAGCCCCATCATCAAGTAGCAATTATGGTTCGAATGCCACCCCTTTGTACTGGTAGCGAGAACACAAGTCTTTCTTCAAATTGTATTGATCTATTATGAATCAAAGGGATGCCTAAATAATATTAACCAATTACTGTAATAACGACCACAGTAATAACAAATAAGCATTCAAGCGAAGTTGTCCGTATTATTACAGGCTTCGCAATGCCTCTATCAAAGAATTTTAAATTTTAATCTAAACTTTGATAAAATGAATCACATCTAGATTAATTACATCGTATATAAAGCTAATAAAATCTGAATTTTGCGGGTTTTAAAAAGAAGAATTAAGATGCAGTTAAATTAAAGACCGATAAAACCTCAATTTCAGTTATATTTGAGCTATATTAAGACATCTTCAAATCATGCATCCCATATGCATTGATAGGCAGTGCAGCATGAAATATCCGAACGGAAGTTATATACGCCTGTATGAGATTAAACGGAAATTTGCCTATAGAACGAGAGTAAAAGGAAGTTCTTTCTTTCAAAAAGCTTTAATCATCATATTTTTATTAATCGTCAATTTAGCAGAATAATTTGTTTATTGAGATGACTGAAATTTTTTTAATGGGAAGATGTAAAGGAAATAATCTACTACCTTTACCTGATAGGTAGTATATATAATCAAATAATGAAGGAAATGGAGGGCTAATAGCTCATCGTAAGAAATTATAGATATAGCCTGCTTTAAAATCGTGATATGAAAGTAAAACGATCCCATTAGAGGCCATCTAAGTGGTGATGTGTTCCATTCTACGACAACAAATCAATGTTCCTATTCTACAGTCTTCACTCACTTGCACCCGCCAACACATGATTAATTCTCTCGCCCACACCGAGTGAACAAACTCACATAATCTCTCCCGAGACACCGAAGGGGACGAGAGCTAGCGTCGAGAGCTTTATCCTAGAGTGCTTCTGATGGCAATCGAATGAGGCGGAAATCTGTAACCTACATATATAAAGCAAAGCCGGGGAGAAATGGGCAAGCAAGAAAAAAAGAGAGAGAGGGAGAAAAGTAGGAAAGCTGATGGTACGTCAATCCTTCCCCAACTCTCATTGTACCATCACGGTCAGCTAGTCGCCTGATCGTGCTCTTCATTTCTATCTAACTCTGTCCGTCTATACATATACACTGGACAATAGGGGGAAGTAGTATACAACAGCAGCAGCCAAACACGCAGGACAATAGGCAGCAATGTTATTTATCTTTCTTCCCCGAGTTACCCTCGCTCCTAGCTATCCGATGTGACTCACCGCGCCACTTGCAAGACTACTTTTTATACAAAGCTAAAACCTACAATAGATCTTCTTCTCTCCATGTATAAACATGTACTAATGTTATTCTCGTCTCTTAATTGGTTAAAAGGTACTTGGGAGTGCTGCAGGCAACTGTACTGGCGTACTGCTATCACTGATGACAAGATTGATGTGATGAGCAATAAAAGTCTCTTTTTATCGCACTAAACATCAGTGCAGAGACGCTACAAGCCTCCTAATCCACTTAAGAGAGGCTAGAGCGCTAAAAACGGCAACAAATATTCCATCAACTGTCATCAAATGATTATTGATTTGATGGTCTTCATATAAATTTATGGAATCTTCGGTTTGCTCTTTTTTCCTATACAAAAAAGATTATATGAAATACCCAGCGAGAAATGAATCATATTGGCTCACAAATTCGTTTATATTATGTATAAAGAGTTATGAACGGAATCGTTTTTTTTTCGTCTGTCAAGACATAGTCTCTTATTATTGCTTGCACATCTCACGTCCGCTCACGTCATAAATAGAAAATAATATGCCATCTTGTCTTGCCGTGTTCTTCCATCTAGAGCACTTGCACAACAGAAAATTGTCTTCTCTCAGCTGCGACAGTAGATATATGGCTTATTATATGTATCGTAATGGTCCTATCCGACGAGTTTAAGGTGCGCACTGCTCTACGATACGGTGCGCACTTCCCTATCATCAGCTCAAGTTCAATAAACAGGGGCGTCTATATATGTGTGACAGGCAGCATATCGTGTATATCTAGTAAATACTGTCATAGCTTGGAAATGATATCCAAACGTCCGATTTCGGGACAACACGCAGCACGAATTGGATATCGCCTTGCGCAATATTGATATCAAGATTTCCGGGAGAGAAGAGCTCCTGTCAAGAAAGAATCGCTTCACTTCACTGCTTTATACTGGAAGCGTCAGTAGTATTAAAAGAGCTATTTCTTCTTAAAGAATACTAAAGTAGATACAGTACGAATTTGTTTGTACAAATACGTTCATAGATTGTATTAATTGTTCTTACCGATGACGGATAGGTTGACGCGTGCGTTGCGAGTAGGAGACATTTTGAAATCGACTCTGCATCGATAGATACCGGCATCTCCGATCCGGACGTCGGCAAGGGAAAGATGAGACATTCCACTGTTACCGCCCAATGTGAAGTGAGACCTTGTGCTGAGGACCTCGGCATCCGACCAGTGACGACCCTGGTTTAGTGGGTGCTTTCGAGCATCAAAACTGTTATCAAGAAATATAATTCAATTTATGAAATATTTTTGTACCACTCTTTAAGTCTTTATAATTGATCTATGAATATTCATGCCCATAGAGACAGAGGTATAATGCGTGCGTATCTATTTTTATTCATGAAAATAAAGCGGAATCGATTGCAGCATAGAAAATGATTCTATACCGTCATCAGCAGGCATGCACGCGTGGTTGCTCAATAAACGGTTCTATTCGTAATTTGAACCCCCTAGTGTATTTCTTTTAAAGAATTACTCTCTTAAACAAAAGTTCTCCCCTTTAAAATTTATTTAACTGGCTAATTCATTTATGAATTTCCGGATACGAAATGTTTTTAAACGTCGTATAAGAAGTAAAAAAAAAATATTTAGATAAGGAGGGAAGCCATTAAGAAGTAACTTATTCTACGTCATTTAGTTACACGTGGACATGTCAAAATATAATGATGATTATAGCTAGAATATACCTGTAAATCGGCGTCCCCAACCCATCAAGATACCAAAGGACGAGAAGGATTCTGTCATCAACTGTGGGAGGACTCACGTCACAAGGTAGATCCACGTTCCCGCCAACTACTGCTACTGTATTCACGGTAGGAATGTTTACTAAAAATAAGAAAAATAATCATGATGAAAATAGAATTATATACCACATGGAAAACGCATATCGGTAAGAGAGTTAAATATTTCATTTTAAGAAAGCAATATAGGAATATATTAAATACTTTTTCCATTCTACATAAGCCGGGTTAGCTCAGTCGGTACAGCGCGGGACTTTTAATCCTGAGGTCAAGGGTTCAAGTCCCTTATTCGGCGGTGTATGATTTGTTTTCTTTTGAGGATGATAAATACAAATGAATTTTTTCTTTCAAAATATTGATCAGAACATTAGTCTAAGGCGCTACTCTTGTCTCATATATTATTTACTTTTGGTAATCCATATCTACTTTTCAACTCAGAAAACTACAATATTACGTACCATGAATTATTTAATAAAAAGAGACCTGTATGCGCACATTTTATTCAAATATAGATGTAAATTAAATATTTTTTTCTACATTAAGCACTGGTGTGCAGTTATATAGAATATGCCATTTAAAATTGAAGGCTGATATCTTTTTGAGTTATTGTTGTCAACGCCCGAGCTCCGGGTGCCGAAATTTGTAGCACCAAGCCATCAACTATTTTATAGAACAATACACATAAAAAAGGGCCACCACCCATTTCTTCGCTTATTTTTTTTTGATTCTGACTTAGATATATCAATCTGACACATCAACAGCAGCAAAGCAGCTAGCAATTGGACTGTGACTGAGGCATTTGAATAATTCAACCATCTCGATGCCCGTTCACTAAAAGTTAAAACGTGTTGATGGTGCCCTATTTCAACGTCAACCATTCTGGTAGAGAGTGAAATGAGGCGTGTCGTAATGCAGCTATTCGGGGATGTTTTATTAGAAGAGCGCAGAATATTTTTTTTTATCCGAAATTTCCTCTGCCCTTTTTAAAGTTGGGCCCGAGGAGGAATTGGAATGTAGGGAGTTGACGGTATGCTAATAAGTTTTTTGAACGTGAAAATTCTTGGAAAGATTAAAAAATTCATACCTACTACTTTAAGCTATAACCCTTATAATTTGTAGCGGAAGGAAATAAATGGAATTACATTTTGTACAAATAAAAAATCTTATGTGATTGGTATCACAGATGAGTATCAATATATCTAGAAAATCAACATAAAATCATTGATGCGCTATTATTCAAAATAGCATTTGTTTAGTTACAGTACATGTTTCTGTAATTGAACACATGATCGTACAATGTATAGATACGATGTTATACTCTTCTGGTTTGCTTTCTTTCTAAAGACTAAAGCCATTAATATATATACAGTAGAACACTAGTATTTGTGAAAGGCAGAAAATAAATGTTGAAGGATTATTTGGAAACATCGGCTAAAGAGGGGAACGTGTTTGTTTGTCAGGCAGAATAACGTGCGTGAATGGCTGTTCGACGTACGGTTTTTTAGAGAAACAGACAAGAGCAAAGAGAGCGGAAGAAGCAAGGGAGGCTACCGTAAGAATACGGATAAAAAAAGAGTAAAGCAGAACCCGCTAGTGATGGTCTGCTCTCGTGCTGCAGGAGTAAAAAAAAATGTGTAGGCTTTGTAATAACATTACGCCTTTCTAAAATATATATATTTGGCCCCTATAGACCTACTCCACGAATTCGTCTATAGTATAACGAATTGAGTGTAGTCTGAGCAATTCAGTATAGTACATTCGTACGTAACAGCTCAAGCAAACACGCAAACGTGAGAATTTTTGGTTGTAAGAAGAATAGACTGAATGGTACATTCATTTTGATTGCTCCCATTGATTATAGATAATCATACCAGCTCATTAGAGTATTTTATACTCACCATTTTCTTTCGATACTAGTCTTCATTACCGGTATTCATCGATAAATTAAAAGTGCGTTGTGAAAAAGTATATGTAAAGTCAAGATTCTAGATACCGGCACCATATATAGACAAACCCTGGGTTGTTTTTGAACATTCGTTCATTGAGAATGAATGTAAATAATAAACGTTTATTACAGTTTCCGGGCGCGTGCTGCTCCTTGCGCTAGTCTTTACTCTGTCCGAATCCAAAATGAATATTGACAGCCGTTGTTCCTGATTGACGCGTGAATAATAAATGCTCTCTTATATTAAGCCGTACGTACGATTGCTTCTGTCTAGTGTAAAGGCGGAGTCTTAAAAAACAAGGGAACGCACATGGTGCTTCGACTAAATAAGTACTGCGCAGAAGAAAATTAAAGAAAAAAAGCGCAGAAGTTATCAATACTATACATTAGCATTGAAGATACACTACTGTCAGTAAATCTACACAGCTTAAATTTTTTTTATTTAAAGAGAGTGAAAAAACAAGAATTTTACATGTTATTAATAATAACTCCGTTCACACGAATCTTAGCCTGATCCATAGCATTCAATGTTCCCCGTTGAGTGATTCTATGTGTAAACAGCACATCGCCAAGAGCATTTGCGTACTGTAGTTTGTCAACACGATAGAAATCGCCATACCAAGAATTAGGACTAGCAAATTTTACCGCATCGTCCTACACGGGATTATCACATATAAAAGCCTATATTTAGTCGTATCTTCCTATCGTGTCGTATCCTTCGTGCGTGTATTTTCAGGCTATGATAAAAAATACTGATATGGCAGTAAGTTTTATACCTTATAAAAGAATTTTTATACCAATATAAAAGAAAAAAGATAAAGAATAATTAAAGGTATGAAAACATCGTTTACCACTTTCTGTCTTTTTCAAAGATATATTTTCTTTCTTCTTTCTTCTTGTTGCCTCATCATTAAAACTCTTGATAAAGCACGAACATCTATCGTGTTTAAAGAAGTTCAAAGCCGGAAGAAGAAAGCAAAAGAGCACGATCCTCACCAAGCCTCTTGTAATGGTTTCTATATAAACACAAACATCGCCCAGGAGCACAACAGCTGACTTATGAGCTGCTAATAGTATATAAGCAGCTCTCAACTAGACGGGCTTCTTCTCCGAATAGCACTAAGGTATCCTAAGCATAACATAGCTCGAAGCATTAGAGGCAAGAGTTAATCAAATTCTCTAGAAAAGGTCTATATAAGCCACCATATAAGCACGGATATAAGGTTCAATCTAAAAATATATTATTGATCCATTGAAGTCAGTCAAGTCGAGTCAATTGAATTTTTGTTCAAAGATTGCCTTGTTATTTGAACGATTTTTTTCCTCCTACATTTCTCATATCTAGTATAGTCATTCTACCATAGAGTATAGTACCGTGCAAGTTTTGGGGGGCTGATTATTAATTGAAGTCCAATTATTTCCCATTCGGAGCAGCGGAAATGACATAACGAAGAGGAAACGGCGGGCATTTGATGACGACGAGGCCTCTAACAACTAGGAATTGACGAGCTTATTTCTTCTTTAGTTTATTGCTGATGATCATTCCCTCTCATAAAAAGGAAAGAAATAAAGGAAGAAAACGAGAAAGGTCTCTATATTATTATACTGCTTCAACGAGCTATTCTTTTATCCCTTTCTTTTCTGATTTAATCCACATATGAACTTCACGTCTTAATAAACTATAGAAAACCAAGTAGTCTGGATTACAAAGCAATGTCATATCGTATTATAATATGAATTTGAGAAAAAGTTTCTATAATTAGGCTCTTCAATTCATTTAAAAAAGAAAATTGCATAAATCTATACGATGGTTTGTAAGGGGTGAGCGGGTTGAAATTTGAAAGCCATAACTCTCCTGATGGTTCTCCCGTTGCGCGTGAAGAAAGAAAGCTTTCCCGGAGTCTTTCCCCCAAGGGATACACGCGCGTGTTTTATTTATTCTTAGCACCGAGGGATCAATGGGGATGAGCCATAAGGGTGCCGTATGTGTAAACAAATAAACGCTGGAAAATGTAGTGTCATGCTTTTGTCCTATTCTACTGTCTATCTAAAGAGAATAATAAAGTCAAAAGACTTCTTTTCAAATCCATCTTCTTGAGAAAATAGGATTATAAAATAGAATGGTGCACGGTAATAAAAAATAAATAAGTGACGATGATGACTGTGATTGTCGCTTCATAATTTTCACGAAATTATTGCGCAGCAAAATTAAAAATGAAATATGCTATTGAGCAGCCTTCGTCTTTCAAACATCCTTTAAACTATTATGTGTGGAAAGGGCGACGAACTGTATAAATAAATCAACCGAATAACATATGATTACCTAATAACACTATAGTTTGAATAGGATGCCGAATACGACTACCACACACTAGCTTACACGTAATTCGATACTTAGTGACTTATTATATAGAATTATGCAAAGCGATGCTTAATTGTCCCTTTTAAGGGGCTAACAGTACCTACGATATTGTTCCTCTGGCCTTAAACATAACTTGGACTGAAATTGCATTGTACAATATGCAACTTCGCTATTAAAATGCATGACTAGTGATAGTGCCCTATTAAACAAGGGCACTCATTACAAGACAAAAGATACAAGAGCAAGTGATGGTCCCAAGATGATATTCTCGGTCACAACGATTAGGATGTAAAGAGTGGGGGGTAAATAACGACATCGGGAGAGCATCAGATAGCAAAGAGCTAGTATAAGAACGGAAGTTTTTATTTATAGCTCCTGCTCTGGTTAGCCGTGAATCATCTAAAGTGACAATGCATCCGTTTCATTATTGTTTCGCAGTATATGCTGTTAGATTGCAGCTCCAGCAGATATCTCTATCCCCAAGCGAATTGCACATTAGAGACGTCGTGAACAAAGCGGATCGATAATAATACCATTAATATTAACTTGATATTACTTTTCTCGGAAACATATATTACAACATTTGCATATCTTAATATTGGATAGGATGAATCTCAATACCTTATATAACATTAAATAGCTCGATATAGAATCTTATGATGTAACATTGAATGAATAAATCAATACAAGTTTTTTAATTGACAATTTTTTTTTATAATTCTTACACATATTTGATTAACCCAAGTCAGATTAATTGATGCGCTATGCACCTCCATGAAATAGAATTTATTTGCAGAAGAAGGCGCTTAACGAATAGATGAATAACAATACGGCTCTGTCTACTGTACTGTACATGTTACAGCTGAACCCTGGAGCCTTGCCTTCAACTGATAGAATAATACCGCGCTTCTCATCGTCCCACTGATGGATCAATATCAAGCCGCAGCATGTATCGTCATCGCTACTCAAGCTTTGAAGTGCATCAATATAGAGGAATCAACAGCATTGAAGTGCATGTATTGCGACCTCATTGAGGATTGCAGCTGCACAACTTACCGGTGTTTTCCGAGGGAGCTTTGCTGATCCCACTCGTGCTAGCATTGGATGTTGCATCGCTGAGCAGCGTCCCAAGTAATAGCAGAAGGGAGGCTACGAAGAGGACCCTCGGAGTTTCACGTGCCAGGTAGAGCATTGTACAGACGATGCCCGTCAACGGCGGTCTTCTTTAAGATTATGAGTCTATACTGCTCCTATCGTTGGGCGACGACACTGTTCGATGGTGATGATAGAAATTCACGCTTGCGGAATCGTGGCAATTTATTGGCCTCAGTCCGCGTTATATCTCACGAGTCACGCAATAGCCTACTTAAGGATAGACCGCATAACCCAATGTAACTTATTCACCTTCTGTTGTGGCTAGGTATATATATATATATAGTCTTGTTAATCAAATATCACTTCCCGATGCGCACAGTTGAAGCCGACAAAGTGCTCTCCGCCACTGAGCCGCTCTTATACAACTTATACGCTCAGTCAGCTATTTGGCGTGTTGTGGATGATGAGACGAACGGCACTGCAGTGAGTGAAAGGAGGACCCTAATGTTGGCATCAGTATTATAAGAAACCCGAACTGCACGTGATCATTTCACGATCAAATAATAATGCTGCGGGAAAAAAAAGAGTTGGAAAGCCTTGCGTCACTGTAAAAAGTCATGCGGTTAAGGGATCGTCAAAATAAATGACTTGGACTCGTGATACTGTCATCAGCAACCGCAGCATTTTGATCAAGTGTCGTGTCAGAAATAATAATAAGAAACGACGTCGCGTGATGACAATATATTTGTTATACGTTGCACTCGTAAAGAATAACAAGTCCTACATATAAGAAAGCAATTTAGAGAGAGGTAAACGAAAAGTAGACCTGTAGCAACACACGCGGGACTTGAAGAGAGCTTTTGTATAGGGGGAGCAAGAGATGACACAACCGTCCTCTTTGGCGTTCAGCACGCAACTAAGTATTGTAGGGGGGTTCAAGCCATGCTGAGTAACTAGCTCATGAAAAGAAACACAGCAGTGTTCTGGTTTCCCTGGATCAATCTCATGTACTGAGTGAAATCAATAACAAGTTAGTAATATACTGTGTTCAGCTTTAAGTTTTTATATAAAAATTGAATTAATCATTCTGTGTGGCGCTTAAAAGAATCAAGGCATTATTAAATTAGTATTTTATTATTCAAATTCAAATGTTTACAAAGTTACGTTCTTATAGGAGATTAAAACTGACATGTTTAAATTAGTGGTTACCAATTTTCGAATACAGGCTTATTACTATCTAAACATTTATATGCGAAAGTATTTTTTTCATATGTAGGTTCATGTTTCTTTTTCACTTTCTCTCTCTTTTTATAAGAGGAGCAAACAAATTGGATCTGAGACATACAAAGTGTTATTTTTTTCATTAAGGTCTTAAGCCTATGCATCCAAGGACTCTACAGTCAATAAATAATCAAGTTAGTCGAGATTTTCCATTGGGCTACCGGTGTATATATTATTCAACTCTTTGAATAAAGCAAGTTTTTGCTATACAGCACGCAAGAACGCGTCAAGGTAGCGAGTCTATTCACAGTTGTTTAGCACAATAGCGTTATTATGTGATGTTTGACGGCATTTCACGCTCGCCCTAATGGAAAATTATCGTAGCTAGAGCGTCAATAAGCCATGACTTCCTCACCTGTGAAGGAATGGGGTGGAAATTGGACCTCTCGACTAGAACTTATTCGCCGTAGAAGGAAACGACCTCCGCCGTCTCCCTCAAACAACAATAAAGTAGTGTTGGCGTTTTACAACACAATCCCGGTGGCAGTTTCACCTGACCCACGAATGCGCTAAAAATACACAAGGTACACCTACTGTATTTATGGAGTCACCTTAAAGAAAAGGCAGAATGTATGGTGTTGTAGATAAACCTTTTTTTTAGCCCGTTATTATCGTTATCGGTTATTATTAATTAAGGGTAGCATGCACAGCATGCGCGCTTAGATTTTATAGTTCTTCTATAGAAAAAAAAGTGCGGTAAATGAAGAAATTTTGAATCTATTTTATTACATTAGGGAAGAAAAGAAATGTGATTGTAATTTTTCTTGGAAGGACTTGTATAAGAGCGAGGTATAAACAGAGAGCCACATATTTTAATCTCAAATGATTAATGGTCTGCGTTGAATCAAAAATAGACATTGCTATAGTGTAAAGAGTTTATTGAAATACGGAACTAAAGTTTTATTTTATTACCTATTAACTTAATTATGTATTTTTAAAATGAAGCGCCAGTTGTAAATATTGATTTTAAAGAGTACTATAAACCGGTTCCATTAAAAAACCGTTTAAAATTTTTACGTAAAAAAATATGCTTTAAAAAAATAAAACTATAAAAACTTATAGGGCTGTATTTGTATTAGCCCAATTCTTCGTGAGCAATCTCGCCCTTCTGTGTGGAAGAACAAATCGTGTCATTTGAAAAATGTAAGATTATTATTATAAGATCTTATCTTTTCCGCAGGTGCTATTTACACATGCTTCCATCTCTTAAAAAAGTGTAGAAAGTAGCACGTCCCTTTGTTGTTTTATTTTATCGCTACCTAGTTTAGTTTGTACGAGGTAAATCTCGGTATACTCGTCGGAATACGTCATATACCAAAGTAAACAAAAGAATTATCGGCCCGTACGTACTTTACAAGCAGATAATTTGTTTATTCAGTCTCATAATTAGTCTGAAAATATTCATACCAGGCATTTTTGCATTTCAAAAAAATATTGATCTATCAGGAATGCCAATTGTAAGGTTGACTAGAAAATCTTAGGATTTGCTCGAAAAAGAAATAGTGCATTAAGTATAAGAATAGCCAAATATTGTCGATAATAAGATAACAATTTTTAAAAAAATCTCCATTAAAAAAATCATATATCGCAACAATCAGTTGAGATTAGTGTACGCAGTTGTGCCCAGCAATTTTTCGATTTGAAAAAGTCAAGGATATGGAATGCGTCAACTAATGAACTAGTTCACCTCCAGATAGCGCTGGGAACACCGCAGCTGGAGCTAATGCTGGGTGTTACGAAATCACGACGATACAGGTTCAGACCGTTAACATCAGTTCATGTGATCATGTGTACAACGAGATTTTACCTGATTGCTGGAAAGCTCATGATAAATTTATCCAAATAGTCTTAATTGCTTCATTACATCTTGTGTATAGACGGCATCTTATTTGCAGAAAGTCCCAAGGAGTCCATCAAGTTCGTACTTTTTTAATGTTATTTGTCAAGATAAGCACGTTTTTGCCGGTCGTAAACCGAGCAGGCGATCACTGGCCACTGATGGCTTCTTTAAAAGGCTGACGAAAACTGTTCCCACTATTTTAAAATCTATTAAAATGAGAGTAATGAAGTAAATTCTTAAGTGAATAATCTACGGATATAAATGTAAACACAGTGATCACATGACTTCATGCTTAATAACAAATCTCATTATTTTTGCAGGACACCTTCTGAAATGGATTTGAAAGGACAGGAGGGACACACCCCTGATTTATTTACTTCTTATTTCTGGTCACCTCAAAACATGAGGGCAATGCCATCCAATGGATTCTACTCTGAGTATGTTAACGTGGACGCGTTATCAGAAAATCCAGTTGTTGTGAAAGAGAAAAAGACTGAAGTTAATGAACCATTAAGTTCTTTTGCAGTGGACAACTCTTCATCCACTCCCTATTCAGATGCTGTGAATGCACTGAGTAGCAATGTAAGTAGCATTCAATTGTTTACTTTTAGAAATATGTATGATGAAGATACAATACTTTGAAATCTGATAATATTAATCAAAGGTGTAGCTAGAATTGTTTATGTTAGTAGCCCTTTTGGCTGATTTCTAAAATGAGTTAACTCTATTGTGACTTCAGATTTTAAACTATTCTTAATTAATACTTAACTAATACTTGAGTAATACTTGCTTGATTAATACTTAGCTTATATTTAATTAATGCTTGACTATTCTTAACTAATCCTTTACTATTTTTAACTAAGTTAGAAAAACCAATTCCTCAGACTACGACTTACAGGGACAACTAGTTTACTCGAGGTTTGCCTACCCCACTGATCGTAGTAACCAAGAATCCCAGCTTTTATAGGGTTGTGGCAGGTAAAGCTATCGAACTCTAGTGGGCGGCGAGAATTACTTGATTTGCGCTGTTATATCTGTTCGGGCTATTTCCCCTTTTAAATTCATTTGGGAATGGAATCGAAAAAAGTAGTCCTTGTCCTTGGAAGCCTACTTTTACTACTGTTCTCGCTCCCTAGAGAGTTTATTTTCCCCTGTGCTTGCTGATCGACACCTGTTATTTGTTTATGAAAAAAAAAAATATTGCCCGCAAACCTCGAAGTTCACCAAATTATTGACTATTCCAAATAATACTAGATACATACTGTAGACATTTTCACAAAAAAATTATATTATTTCCTGTGATAAACAGGTGGCCATCTGGGCAACCCCACTAGATATGCCACTGCTATTTATATGCAAATTTTAATTCCAATATTTTTCCATTTTTATCTTTTAGCCAAAACGAAGCAAACCTGTGCGGGTCAAACGCCCTCTCAATGCCTTTATGGTGTGGTCTTTAACCGAACGTCGCAAACTGAGCCAACTGGAACCGGATCTTAAGCATATGGAAATTTCAAAACGGTATAGACATCCTTGTTATTATTATTTCAAAATTTTAACTTTTTCAAATTGAAATTTTCTCTTTAAATTTAAATGATTTTCTAATCAAAATATATTACAATTTTAGGATACCAATTTTCATTCATAAACATACTTTTAAATTCATAAAACTATTTAATTACTATGATAACAATTTAGCAGACTCGTAACATAGTTATTTTAAAATTATATGGGCTGTTTAATTTTCTTAAACTTTTCAACGTTTTCCGTTTAGGCTGGGTAAGCGTTGGCAGTCTCTGTCAGCTGAAGAGCGCTTACCTTTCATTCAAGAAGCGTGCCGTTTGAAATGCTATCACATCCAACAGTACCCAGACTACAAGTTTCAACCAAGGAAGAAAATCAAATTTCCTAGAGGCAGCAACTCTTCAAAGAAGACGGCTTGTCATCCCGATGCAGAGGATGACGCCAGCTGCTTCGTGCCGATTGCTTCCTCATCTGGAATTTCACGTTCAAGTTTGCTACGGGATACCTCAAGAAGGCCTTCTCGGAATCGTATCAGTGTCAAGGAAGAGATCAGGACCTGTTGCTGGGTGGTGTCCCCTGGTATCTGCCAGACTCTTCAAACGTGCAAATCGTTCCATGAGAGCTTATCTTCCACGATGACTTCCAGTCGGTTGAATGTCCGGATGGTCATAGACAGCAAATTTAAAGAAACAGTTACCCAACTCCGCCGACTTTCTTTTGCTGATGCAAAGAAAAGAGACCAACTGATGCCCCCATTCCTTCTTCCTGATTCACCACCTTGTGACGATCCTTTACCAGAGGATCCCATGTTGCCTCCCGCGGGAAAATCAACGGATACCTTAGTCAGATCACAGTCATCCTCCTCCTTAGATTCATTCACGAGTACCATTATCAAGAGTGAACCTGATCTTCTTACCACAGAATGGACACCTGATGTATCGCCAGAACACAACAGTGATTATGTAGATGCTTCTTTGAGAAATGTTGAACCTGTTGAATCGCTTCTCTCGCTGGAAGATACGGGTTTAACAGATTTGAATAATATTATCACCGATCTATTGTGTCAGTTAAACAAGTAAAATAAATGTGCAAATACTTACGCAGAAATAAAATGATAATTTTCAGTTCACGAACTAAATTCTTTAAAAATTCATCTGTTTCTAATCAAAACTTTTATGGGTTAAACCAGTACTTGCTTTGGTGTGGGAAGATGCATTTCAAATACTTAAAAAAAAACGTTATTTATATTGAAAGGTAAAAAAAAAAAACCGTTTTTTTTTTTTAATGTAAATTTTTTTCTATTCTAAAGCCATGGCGTCATCTATAGGTCAGTTTAGGAAGTTCGTCGCTATCGGGTCTTAAATCCTTTTCCCATTTAATTGGATTTAATTGGATTGGTACTGTATAGCGGTACAACTAGATCGTACATGCTAGCAATAGTAACTTTAATTTATTTAACTAGACGAAAAATTGCCCCTTTAGCAACAATAAAAATTATACATAATATGGAGCGTTGAAATAATAACGATTACTATTGCAGATGGACTAGTCGACCAGAATCCAATGTATCAGTCTGAGTAAAATTTATGATAAACGTCTCCGTACTAAAATGTATTGACTTTATTAATTCGTTTAATATTGAATGCATCCTTGAGATTTTACCACCTGCTAAGGTATTCCTAGCCAAATCATGTAAATAAACTACGGCACCATTTAAGGTGTCGCAATAACGTGTTATTATCAGCAGAGTATTTTCTATAGACATTCATTCCCTATACAGGTTCCTTCAATTATGAACAAGGTTCATCGCGTTAGCTCTTATTACATCGTTTTCTTCTTGTATAAAATTATCGTTTAAACAATTTCGCGTTGATCATCTGATTAAACAAATCAATAAATGCTTAAAAGTTAATGGGTCAATATAATGAACGATGTATAAATCTCATAAGTTCAGCACGGCGAATGATACAAGTTCCGACTTTCTTAAATATTTTTTTAGTTCTATGCTATGGTAATCCCTTAGTCGGTATAACGTTTATTCTTGATGAAAGAACCCTTGCCCAAGGGAACCATTTGGCAAGGATCAAAGAGGACACATTATTTCACTTGGTTTTTATTTTTTGGAAAGGTTTATAGCCACGCGTTATAGCCAGCGTGTTTTAAAACATTTTTTTTAACGTTTGAAAGTATAGCATAGTAATAGTTTAATTTTATAATTCTCAACTCATGATAAGCGTTGATGACGGGATAGCAAATTCCTCAATATGGTAATCCATTCATAAACCTGTGAAACATACTGTATATGAAAAATTAATTAATCAAGATTTTCCAAAATAATTCGCTCAGCTTGTTACAACCTAGGCAGTTACGCATCTTCGCTTTAAGCTTGTAAGGCGTTCAATGGTTGGACTTCTTGCGTTAGTTCCAACGAATCCTTCTGCTTATGGAAATATAAATTAGAGTATATTATTTTAAATAGTGATAAATATTATTATTTTTTAATTCCGATTGTTGAACGGCTGTAATTTACCCTATTTTTGCCGACTCTATTTCTTAGGAAACGGAAAACCAGCCTTGGGTCTAGAAGGCTCGCATCTTGGGCTCCAGAAATCCAACTACTCAAAGTTCCCAGGATCAAAACAATTACGGCTCCAATGCAGGTGTACCATAGATACGAAATTTTGACCAGGACGGAAAATTCGTTCCTTTTATAACATAAAAAATCACTTTTAAAAATCATCATAAAATGATGGAGCATAAAAAATGTAAATAATCAATACTGTTCTGTATCTGGTCCAGTATCCGATACTGTCATTGTAAGGTTCATATTAAACGTGCAATTCTCTGTACTTAGTGATTTCATTTGATTGTGAACGAATCCTTGAGATTTGGCCATCTGTGAAGCTATTCCCAGCCAAATCATTAAAATAAACGATGGGACCATTCCAAGACCAGCACCCTAATTATTATTTTTATACGATTAATTAAATGAATAATACAAATAAGATATTAATTAATTAATCATACAATAGCATTAGACCAAGGAATGGCCATTCCTAGGGTAAAAACACCTAAAATGGCTCCTCCATAAGCACCCATAACACTTAAAGTTGCCTTTGGAACAAGAAAAATAATTAATTTAATAGAAAATAATGGAAAAATAATATAAATGAGTATGAAATTTTATTACATCCAAAATGGTACGAACGTTGGACACAAAAAAGACGTTGGCAAAGCAAATGCAGCCAACAGCCAACGATACGATTTTTGTGATCCTGACAGCATTTTTCTCTTGCAACTCAGGACGAAAAGGTCGTATAAAATCTTCAAGTACTACCATGGCGATAGAGTTAAGACCGCTTGATAGAGCACTGACATAACATTTTGAAATCAATTATATATCAAGAATTCAGTCTGACAAAATAAAAATAATTACGCTAGAGCTCCGCTGAAGACGCCAGCCATGAATAGACCAGGAAGCCCGGGAAAATCACCAACCACATCCATTAGGTAATAAGGAATAATCTGGTCTGGTTTATCGATTAACTAAGCATATCAAAATTAATTTTATAATCTTGAAAGTATTTTTATTTGCTAGGAATGAATTATGTTAAACCATATAAAAATGTTACCTTAGCTGTAAGTGGATCGCAGTCATGATATCGAGCGTAGACAACGACGCCAAGAAAACAGCAAAGAGAGATAATACAGGAGAAGGCAAGGGCATTGGCAATGTTTGCGCTGAAATAAAAGTAGAAAAAATAGATTTAAATCACGATGAAAAATATAAGTAACTAATCAATAGTTTCTGGCCTACTAATGGGCATGACGTATGGAAGGCATTGCCATGTAACGCTGAATTGCCGTTTGACTCACGGCTTGAAGGGAAGTCCAAAGAAACACGCCGCCAATTACGGTGGACCAGATCTATTATAATTTATACAGAGATCATATTTCAAATGTAGGGTAGTCAAATCGTTAAAGCTTAGACAGCTTACCGTTTGTCGAGTAGTGAAGTCAAAATTAACGCTATTAAAAATCAACTAAATAATGATCTCTTACGTAGTTATAGAAATGAAGTTGTTATACTTGAAAAACTCGACGCGAGAAGATTCAAAGCTGCGCTGCCAAACGGCATCAAGACCACCGGCGTCCATAACTCCTTTAATCAAAAGTGTGAAAACGGATCCAAGAACCAGGAAAATCTGTAACGTGTCTGTCCAAATAACAGCTTTGAAACCACCCTGTTTTGAAAAAAAATATATGTAAAAAAAATAGTACATCAGGCAATAGTTATTGAGGATCAAAGAGTATTATAGTACCAAAGACGTGTAGAAGGTGCAAACTACGAACGTCACGAGGACCCAGACGTACACGTCTATCGCAGTCACTATTAAGTATACAAATTGGAAACGTGAGACTTAGTCACGATTTGTTTTTAGACAATTCAGCAGTACATTATTTTATGAAGGGTTTACATAATGGTTCACGTTTGCTGTATAGTGTATCCCATGCGCTATATAGGTACTTCTACATATATTTTACATGTATTACCATGAAGTTGCCTTATTATTATAGTCATACCTTGATTTAATGCCAAAGAGGGTCCGTACACCACAATTGACAAATAGAAAATCTAGATTATGTATAAATAGAAAGATAAAATGCATTAAGAAAGTTCCTATGTTAAGGAATGGTATGTATAAAGTCTATAACAGGTTTATTACATAATATAACCAATTAACCTACTTCTTTGATTATATATAGAACTGATGCAAATCGCCTAATGATGTGATTGAATCGAAGTTCTAAATATTGATTGGCTGAGGCAACTTGAAGCTCGTAGAAAACTGGCAAATATAGAAAGGAGATGACTGGCACTGCAGAGAAAGCTGCTCCGATAATCCACCAATGCATTGTGCCAGTTAAGTAAATATCCGTTGGGGTACCCAAAAGAGGTGTAGCAGCTAATACGCTAAAAAGAGTCATGACATATCCAGTTGTTATTACACTTATTTTAATCGCGCGTCGCTCATCAATCATCGTTTGTTAAGTTGTTACGTACAGGTAATTATTATTTCAAATGATAAGTAATGCTTTTCTACGTACCCTGCTGCTAAAGACATGCCGATGGGGAAGATTCCTAACTCTTTGTTTCCCGTCAAATAATTGGAGGGCGAACTTCGAGCTCCTTTCCAAGCGGAATAAACTCCGATGAGCGCTGTGATGGCCAATACCATGGCAAAGAGAAGATAATCGACCCAGCCGAACACTTTGGGATCATCCATCGTCATCACGGACATTTCTTTCCTTAATACAACAACCTTAATTATTCTTAATATGTTGATTGAAGTAAGTTAATAACTAAGGAATAGGCCTACTTTCTAACGGATCAACTGGTTCCCTACAGATCAAGATCCCGAATGTATGATGGTGCAGCAACTTTTTTGAAAGCAGCTCACGCCCGTGTCTCACGATTTTTTTTTTTCTCTAAAAGAAAAGGGTGTACCAAGGTGAGTCATGTCATAGAAATCAGCATAAGTATATAGTATATAATTCTCTTTGCTTTCTGGGTATCCTTTTATTATACATGCCGTATATATAGGGTTTTCAACCTACACTGCTTTACCAGTATGCGATAAGTAAACATGATGGATTGTAGACATGTTGATTATACAGATGTGTGTGGTTTTGTACATTACAAGTATATGCATGTTCATAACTGTGTGTGTATGAAAAAGGAGTTTGAATTCCATGGTCTATGTAGTATCTATCCATATACTTTTTTATAGACTGTATGTAGAATGGAAATAGTGAAAGTGAACCACTCTACCATGTACTATTGGAGACAGTGATCCATTTTTTTCTTGCTGTTGTGATTTTGTGTCAGGGTCACGGTCAGCCCATTTAAAACCATTTATATCACCATCTATCTAGGTGCGTTATGTAAATAACGTGTTAGAGACTTTCCCATATGCTTATTTCTACTAATTGTATTTGGTGTCAAACCCATTAATTATATTTCTAGGCTTTTAGGTCACGATTTGTTATCATGGACTTTGTATAAATGTATCGATCTACTAAATTATAGAGGCGCAGATATTTATATATTAACTGTACCTATCATTTACTTATTTACAATCCAGTAATTTACTAATAAGTTTATACTTCAATTTCTAAAGATGTATACAGAATTATTCCTCCTTCCCCTCAGCTTGGAAAGTGAAAGTAAAGTCTCTGTAATGCGTATCAATATAGGCTAATGGTAAAAAAATTCAAAAGGGAAATCAATTTTAGGCGCACTCCGGCACACCCCTTTACAATTCTTATATGTAAGGTAAGTGCTTCGTGCTGCTGTAGGTATACTAATAAGCATACACACAAAAAAAAATGATCTTAGGGAAAATGGAAATATTTGTCTTAGGAAGCGGCATCTTTGATTTATTGGTAAATAGTGGTGGGAAGCGATAATAAATTAATAAACGGATAAAGCGGTAAAAATTAGTATTTCTTAGTTGTTTGCTGTTCTTTTAATTTAAGTTACTTTGGTCTTCCTCGCAGGATTTATGCTGCACTCCGATGCTGTAGAATTTAGATCAATAGTAATAAAATAACTCTTATGCGGCTACTTGTGTTAATGGTACGCCTTCAGGTATGAATCCCGCATCTGTTTTCATTTCCTGAAACATAAAATTACAAATTTATGATGGCATCTACGATGCTCGTTACGTCAAATGGAATAAATATTTAGTAATTCTAATTTATTAAAGAATATTTTACTCACTCGACTCTTGCCAACTCGATTACGAAGAAATGTAAAAACCAAACGAGGATCCAGTTTTTTTCTATCTTGCATTCCTGATAAACAGCTAGTGATCATCCCTATAAAGAGAACAATCACGAAACCCATGGGAGTGTACCACAAGTAAGACACGCGCAATAGGACGAAAAAATTTTCCCTGAAAAAAAATTCCTTATTCTTATCTTCAATTTAATTTGGTGCCGTGTTAGAGCGCGCAAAACGGTCAGGGGCCTTGCGTTTCTTATGATATTACAAGCCGGACTTACTCTGGGATAGTTGCAGCTGTAATGGCGGCGGTAACGTTTAAATGCATTGGGCAATTTTCAATGCTGACGGATTTCATTTGGTTGTGAACAAATCCTTGAGATTTAGCCATTTGAGAGGCCATTCCCAGCCAAATCATGAGAACAAAAGAAACAGCCATTCCCATTCCGGCTCCCTATACCACGAATAAATATACATTTAGTTAGAAATAATATACAGATGCATGAAAGTATTACAAATATATATAGTCCATAATTTAGCTTACTATAGTGTTGGCCCAGGGAAAAAGCATTCCAAGTGTGAATACTCCCAAAATAGCTCCGCTGTAAGCACCGCTCAAGCTTAAAGTTGCCTGTGATATTTCGTTTGGAACATAAATTAATAAGAGTTGTACGAAATATGTAATATTGTAGTGAGATAACGCGGCACTCTTACATCTAAGATACTTTCAACATTAGCGACCAAGAACACGGTGATAAAACAAACGCAGCCAGTTGCAAATGCTATGCATTTTGTCATCCTCACAGCTTTTGATTCTTCTAAATTTGGACGAAATGGGCGAATAAAATCTTCCAGAACCAGCAGCGCCACAGAGTTCAAACCACTCGACAGGGAACTGTTAAATGTTAATCCAAGTTATTTATATTATGTCCTCTTAAAAGGAAATATGTAATGACATTTATATACCTCAGAGCTCCACTGAAAACTCCTGCCACAAAAATACCAGGCAGACCGGGATATTCTCCTACTGTGTCTATAACGAAGTACGGAATGATTTGATCCGGTTTTGAAATGATCTATAAAAGTACCAGCAATATTTATATAAATGTCTTGCATAATAATAGTTATGATATTACCTGGGCTGATATGGGATCGCAATCGAAGTATTTAGCGTAAACTACTAATCCCAAGAAACAACAAAGCGATATGATACTTCCAATTGCGAAAGTGTTGGCCACCATAGCACTATTTAACAAATAAAATTTGAATACAAAGAAAACTTAGTTGAATTAATAATTAAACCAATATAACATGTAACTTATAATTTAATTTTCGTGATAATCGACTAAATTTGATTCTATAAAAAAAATTAACATACATGTTTGCGTCGCGCAGACTAGGCATTGCATTGAAGCGCTGAATGGAAATTTGAGATACTGCTTGATTAGCGGTCCACAAAAATACTCCTCCAATCACTGTAGACCAAATCTGAACAAGAAGAACCAAAAGTTTATGTTGTTATTATTCAAAATAATATTTTGTGACCTTCGTGATATTTATAATTTTAAATCACAAAAAAGAGGGACTTACCGATTGTCGTGTTGTAGGGCTGAAATCAACACTGAAGAAAGAATTTTATTAATTAATTATTAGAACAATAAATTATTATCATCATAACCCATATAAAACAGTAAAAACCCTATTGTTATACTTCCAAAACTCGGTCCGCAAAGAGTTGTTACTGCGCTCCCATACAACTTCAAGACCGCCAACATCTATTATTCCTTTGAAAAGAACCGTGAAAATTGAACCATAAACGAGGAAGATTTGAAGCGTATCCGTCCAAACGACAGCTTTGAATCCACCCTATATCATTAATTATAAAAATATATAAATTGAATTCCTCCGCCAATCTTCTTATTTTATAGTATAAAAATAGTTCTTATTTATTACGTTAAAAAAGTACGGTAATTTAGATAAGCGTGTGAACATACCAAAGAGGTGTAGAAAGTACAGACCACAAAGGTCACAGTGACCCAAATGTACACGTCAATTCCAGTCACTAAAGTAGTGGGAAGAATTGTTTTATTTAAATCTTCAACCTTACCAAAAAATCTCTAAAATGGAACCGTGCACCTTACATATTATGAATTAAGCAAACGACCATTTTTGTATGTCAAAAATACCGCCATTAAAATGTAGGCTTACTTTGGTTGAGAGCCAGAGATGGGCCGTATACCACAATAGATAAATACAGAATCTAAATGAAAATTCGATAATTTTTTGCTACTTTGACTCTAAAGAAGCGTATGTACTTCGTAAATGACGTAAATAACTGATGCGGTCCTTCTGATAATGTGATTAAATCGCAACTCCAAGTATTGGTTGGCTGAAACAACTTGTAGGTCGTAGAAAACAGGCAAGTACAGGTAGGTGATGATAGGAATACAGATAAAAGCGGACAATACAATCCACCAGTGCATTGTGCCGGTAAGATAAATATCTGTCGGTGTGGCTAGCAGTGCGGTTGCGGCCAAAATACTTAACGGAAATGTATATTTATTATTTAAAAAAAATATTAATTGTTTGATAAATTTTGTCGACACGAAGATTTATGGTAAGAATAGATCCTTACCCAGCTGCGAGAGACATTGCAATTGGAAAAATCCCCAATTGCTTATTGCCGGTCAAATAACTCGAGGGTGATCCTTTTCTCCCTTTCCATGCGTAATAGGCACCGATGGAAGCGGTCACAACTAAAACTACAGAAAATAAAAGGTAATCCACCCAGCCGAAAACTTTCGAAGCGCCATCCACTTCCATGTCGAATTATTGATGATATCTTAAGAGCAATAATATTATTAATGTTTGAATGCAGAAGGGAGCAAGATCAAACCCATTCACTCGCTCTTCTAGCCCCAACTGTTTACTCAACAAAGTAACTAGAAATGGGAAAAGAAATCCGACTTGTATTGGTTTCGCCCTTGTTCCTTCGTCACGAACCAGCGACCTCCACTATAACTCTCTCTCTTTTCTACCATATCACTTGTCCTTAACAAAAACAAACATAATGACAGACTATAAGTTTGCTATAAAGGCCACGTCAACGCGTGAAACAAAAATAACAGGTTGTCATGTGTTGAGCCGTCATTTTTAATGGTGTTGGCTTATATAGAATGCATTAATTGATTCTCTAAAAAAAAAGTCGTTAGTTTATCTGGACGCTACAGTCAAAGGTTTCTGGAGATGTACATCTTTTGTTGTTGACGGCGATTTATATACTGAAAATTGACTTATCAAGAGAAAAAAAATACAAAATAAATTGGAAAATAAGTCAGTAATTAAACATAAATTGTGATTTGGGGCAAATAATGGTGTAAGCTTAGAATTTTCAGAAAGATATTGATCCGATAAATAAACCTGTTTGTCGTCATTGATCAATCATAATATAGGTCATATAAAATCCATTAATTTTTTTTATCTTTCACAACACATTTTCCAATCTCATAATCAAATAGATCAAATCAGCATGTTTATTCCTATACATGCACATTATGTTAAGTGTTAGGGGCAACATACTACCTTTACTTACGGAGCAATTAATGATCATGAATCAAAGTATCTATTGTACTGGTTACGTGTGGGAAATACATCTGCAAATGATAAATAAATAAATAAATAAATGTTAGAAGACCGGAAGACTTTATAGATATACCAGACGAACAGAAACTGACCAACGGAATAAGTGCCGAAAAGAGGCGAGCGAGTGATAATTGATGGTTCAGGATAGTATGGGACTCGAAAAGACGGGAAATGCCGCAATAAGAAGCATTGAGTAATCAGTTAGTTATGCTTGCAGAAGAACGGATCTACGGAGGAAATCCCCGGAACGAGGAACCAATATTCAAAAAGGACACTTAACATCTAAGGTTAAATCGAGTTAATCGAGCAGTTTGATTTTTGCAGATCTATTTTAATCTATAAGGCTATACATGGTAGCTGATAATTTAAATTATATGAAGACGTAGAAGTTGAGACCAGACGAAGTGGATCTACGGAGCAGGGACCGCAAGTGAAAATTGATGAGTCCGGAGACATGTACTCTGCGATTCTGCTGCATCACATGAGCGTATGAGTAGGGCACGAAAGTACGCGGATTGCCGGAATAGCATTGAGTAATCGGTTCCATCACTTGTAGAACATAAGAAGAAAGGAACTAGCAAGCAGCAAGTCAGAAGATTATTAAATATTCTAAAACTAGGAACCAGCCTAAAAGGATACATCATTTAATTCCAAGTAAAATCAAGCACAATAGAGATTTTATAAGAGTATATATGGTACAATAACACTATAAATTACTAGAAGAGGACCGAAGAGGAGCAAGTGGTGATTGATGAGTCCGGAGACATGTACTCTGCGATTCTGCTGCATCACATGAGCGTATTAGTAGCGCGGATTGCCGGAATAGCATTGAGTAATCAGATTCACTTACAGAAGAAAGGACCTATAGCGAGCAGCATCCTAGCACCAAGAGGAACGAGCCCAAAAGGACACACCATCTCAGGTAACTTATATATTTTAAAATTTAATTTTCATTTCATAACTGAAAATGTGAGCCGGTATTCACAGGCAGTATCTGTGTTGTATCTGGTACAAATTTTGTAGAAGCGTATCACCGAAGATTGCACCGGGTCATGGGGTGGCTGGTGATCCTCCTGCCGGTGCTAGCGATTCTCTCATTCGGTACAAGCGGCAAATCTGGATTGTCTATCGCTACCAGCCCTACCACAATACTGGCCATATACTATTAAATATTATTTCAGCAATATAATGCACCAGCAAGGTATGTATAAAAATTTTATGCGACTTCCTTTTATTTATCACCATAGATTTTCTTCCAATTTTATGTGTACTGCCTATAAGCTTACGTGAAAATTTTTTTTTTTTGGGAAAAATACCGAACAAATATTTGATTAATAGCTTATTAATTTTTGAATATAAATAGTATTAATATGACTATGACGATAAAATGACTGGATAAAATGTATTTTGCACTGAACGTTTAATTTTTTTATGCTTCTTGTACTGTACATGTATTTTATGTGAGGGAAAACACGAAACATGAATATGATGGATATATTTTGGTGATTTCTATTTTTAAAATATTTCTTTTGTTATCTTTTTCTCAAGATTCAGATGAATGGGTGGCGGAAACCCAGATGTTATGATTTTTATCAATTGGATGATGATAATCCACTCACAATAAAACAAATTAAGCATATAAAAATTACACATATTCATCTGGATGGCAGAATCAAGACCATCATAGCAACATAATTTTGAGTACATTATATTGCAGCCTTTCATGCGGCATCAATAAATAATACCGTTATGAATTGAACTGGCAAAAATTGCTTTTTAAAAAAGTACCTACCGATGTGTCCAAAGCCATAATTTCACGATATAAATTTTTTTTCGTTAAAAGTTTTTATTTTTAATTGGAATATGTAAAAAGCTCTTGACTAAAAATGGTTTTTCACAGCTTAAGGATATGAGGAAATTGTGTGATGATTGGCAACCGTATGCCTGCGGCTCACACTGGCACGCTATTCTACGATTTCTTACTAACCTCAAGTTTTATCTTTTGATAACATAAAAAAATAATATACTCGATTATTTTTTTTCTTTCCTGCTAACTCATTTACCGACTTATAGCACGAGACTAAAGGGAAAGACGAAGAGGTAGTAGCTAATAATACCCTAAAGCTTCAGTGGGTCTCATGATTATTAATGCAATAATTTTTTATGCAACCATGAATTTGCATATATAGAATCGCCGAGAGCTAGTGGACTCTAGTGTAGACTGGAAGAAGTGATTTGAATATTCGATACCCAAATATCAAGTTCCGTGGTTGTTTTTGAATCGCCGGTATGCAATTTATGTCATTTTCAAACGATTCGCCTACTTGTTCAACTACTGCCTCCTAACCTCCATCTAGCTATGATTAACACACTTTAAATCAGTAAACCGTAAAACAATGGGTAATTTTTTAAATAATGAATAAAGTACTGTTATAAATTACTTTTGAATTGGTTTTCAAAAGTATTCGAAAATAAATATGGCAGTTCGGAAGAAGTTCTGCGAAAAAAGACGGTCATCTAAATATACTGGATGGGCAGAACTAGTTTTTAAAATGAATTAATTATGTAATATTAACACACGGTGGAATGGTCAACGATACATCGACGAGCAAGCTATGATAAGAAAACAATCTTGCCTTGTAAATCGGGTACATGTGTAGAGTTTAATTTTTATTGTTGTTGCGCAACCTTGAGCGTGCTAGCAGCAGTTGTGTGCGTGAGCACCGCGTTGATACTTTTCGCGGCAGTAAATATGGTCTGTAGCCTATGGAAGCTCCCCGTGGAGGGTTCGCCTCGTTTAGTCGTTTCTCACATTTTCAGGGAAAGGTGTTGATGATGAGTAACAACCTTTGGTCTGCTCATGACGTCACTATCCTTAATTATTCCACGAAGCGGCTTAGTTCCTAAAATGGTCACTCTTGTGATCTATCTACTACTTCCTCGACCCTGTACACTTTTCGGGTCAAGCGGCCAAACCATCGTTAACTCAACCATATATTTTATAATCATATACGCAACACTGTTCAGTATTTTTATTATTATTTTGTTTTAAATCAGTTTTTGTCAAAAATGGCAGGGCACGCGCTGTTGAAGCGCAACCGCTAGATGTCCCAGGGCGTGAACGTCTCATCACGCCGATTCCGTGGCGTGGTCGGCGAATAGCAATGCATCTATCAATCAAAAGTCAACTCGGGACACGCATCGCAAGCCCTCCGAATCCTTAAATAACTCCTTTGATTGATTATCCTCAATTTCCCTTTCGGCGAATTCTATATTATTCCTCCCAAATCTTTGTAGTATGCGGGCATTTTTAATTAATACCTTAAAGGATTTATAGCCGACTGGCCAACAGCGCACACCATCACGGTTCGTCATATTTCTAAAAACATCTGCTCAAGCCCGTACATTTGTACAATTCAGTAGTATGAGAAAAATGCAGTAAGGACACAAGCTTTATTGATTTTATAACACTGTGTACCTATCTGGAACAACCATATGTTATCGTGTAAGGACACCGTTACTACAATTTATGTTTTCACGGGCCAAATGCGCTAGAAGCTACTCTTCGTGCTAAATGACCTCATTTTATCCATGTTTTCCTGTTTATTGCTCAAATTTTCGGTCAATGATTTACAAAGGAAGAAATTACTCCAGATTGAACACAAATATAAGGTGGTGCGTCAGTGATATTATTGCCAAAAGGTCCTTCTATAATATTTCATTATGAGGTCACCGCGATCGATCTGTTTTATTTTTATTCATCCCTGAGTTTCTCCATTTGAACTACGATGAATAAAAAAGGTGGCGCGAGTATTGCGTGCAGCGTTCGATATTTCATGCATAGGGTCCATATTAGCAGTTTATATTATTGTGACATAGCCAGACGATATAAAATAAAATAAAAACATGAAAAGCGTGGTGCATGAAAATATGAAAGGAAAACAAAATTCAAATGAAAACATGCAAAGAAGAGGCCGGGGTGCTGTGTTGTATTATTATCTTGTCAACATAATATTTAAATTTATAATTAGATGGTAGTGGTGCGATCAGCAATGATTTCACTCTCCTTGGCGTTAGCAGCCCTGTACTGGTACTCCTCCAGTTCCCTCTCTTCCTCCACCGTTCGCGCCCTGAAGACTTTTTCGTAGAGAAGAGCAGCCACAATACCTCCAACGATCGGGCCGGCCCAGTAAACCTGCGGGAAAGGAATATAGCTTGCATTGTTAAAACTGTTTGGTTTGCATCTGTTGTCTAGGTAACGCCTAAATGCCTCTAGCACGCACGAGTATCTAGATAAGCCAGTTCAATCCGGACTTGTCAAAATAATCTATCGTCTAGTTGTTGAATAATATGACCACATCATCGTCTATTTTTTTTCTTGTTTTCGTTTACAGTTTAAATAGAAATGGCGTCACGACGCCTTTAGAGTTTTCCATCGTCACTGGATTATAAATTGGAGACTATTTTCTAAACTAAACAAATGCTAACTAGAATCTGTAACTACCGTACGAAATCATAAAAACAGCAAGGTGAAAAACAAAATCAAAAAAGCTTTCCTCTTCTACTGCTACCCATTTTCCTCTCTATTGTCATGGAGGAAAATGGAACTTGTTTTTGACGCGTGCGCGTGACAGCGACTCGGCGAGTTTATTTTATCATCATCCCGCAAGGTATCTTTTATACTAGAGGTGTATGATTGACATCTATAAATTGACATGCTTACCCAGTGGTACGTCCAATTATTGCTGACCAACGCCGGTCCCAAGGAGCGAGCAGGATTTAGACTTCCTCCAGTGTACACGCCCTATTTTTCCGGTTTCAGTAATAATAAAAGAGAGAGAAACAAATATTAATGAAAGCGTGAATGTGCGGTCACGTCTTACTACAGTTTGTCACCGTTCGGCATATAGAACTTTCACTTATATAGCAAACAACCATTGAGTTATGAAACTGGACTACTGTATTAGTGAATGTCACGGACGAAACGAGTTCTACATTAACCGATTGAGGTGATTTGCTGTTTTACAACTTGCACTTACCGTGGCTAGAATAGCGGTGGAGATGGCGAGCCCAATGGCCAGCGGAGCGGAGCCCCTGATGTCTTTGCGGTTCGAGTCGCAAACGCCGAAGACGACGAGAACAAGCGTGAAAGTTGAGAAGAATTCAACGCCAAAGCCCTGAGTGGGCGACAATTTCGGGTGAATCTGCGTTACTCCCAGCGTGTTGTGGAACTCTGATGGAGTCAAGGCCTATACAATAAATTGAACAAAAGAAGAGTTCAAAGAACCGTCGAAATATTTATAAGGAGTAGCCCTATATGAAGATAAGAAATAAGGTGTGTCGAGCAGATGTATAATATACCTGAAGGAGAGCCGCTCCTGAAATGGCTCCCAAGCACTGAGAAACAATGTAAGCCAAGGCTTTAGCAATGCTAATTTTTCCAGTCACCAGACAGGCCGTTGTGACTGCAGGATTGAAATGACCTCCGCTCACATGTCCCATGGCCTGACCAAATAGTAATACAAATAAGTAATAAGATTAAACTCATTGCCAGAGTCTAGAGAAAGTCTTGTGAACATCTATTGTGATGGATATCGTGTGACTGCTGAATTTCGAAATGTGCCGTCCTTGTCAACAGGAAGTCTGAACTGTACTTGCGTGACCGGCGTTGGACGTTATACAATACTCGTTATAATTGCTCAAAAAAATAATAATCCTTCTACATTTTGAAAAATAAGGAAATCCAGTCCAAACCAAGTTGTTGTATAAGAACGGACGAGATAACGTTTTACAATTTCCGGAATCCCATCAACAATAATGATAATGAAAATTGAGTACCGTACCTGGGCCATGGTGGCAATGGTGACGCCGAAGGAAAGAGCCACTTGAACAATGTGAGGTGAGTAAGCTTCGTTCCATCCTTCAACACAGCTGGCGCAGCCGATGAGAACAAGAAAGAGGGGCCCAACAAATTCGGCCATCAACATGCGCCAAATGTCTCGGTTCTTGGAGAACTCCTCGCAGCCGAAGACGTTCTTCATTCTGGCCCAAAATGCCATAAAGCGACCAATTTTTGAAGTGTTTCAATCGGGAGAGACAGCAGACACTGGTAGAACAGTGTTAGCCGCCACTAGACCCACAAAAAGACAAGAAGAAGAAGAGAAATAAAAAAGAAATAATAAAAAAACACAATAACTAAGGAGCGCGCTTGAGCAGCGTGAGCACAGCACAACCTTCCTTATCGGCGTCTAGATACAGACTGACCAACGTTAGGAAGGGGCTTCACCTGCTCGTTTAAAACGGAAAAGGGACTTGCCCCATGCTGGCTCGTTCGTTCAGCCTCCCTTAGCATAGGACATAGGCGGGTTTCCCGTGGACTGACGCAATAATGAGCTACGTCCTCTCGTCCGCTTCAAACTGGCTAGTGGACGAAAAGGCCTATCTAGCATGACGGAAAGAAAACTCATGATTCGTTCGGTACTAAGAAAATTCTGATGTCATAAGGCACCTCATTAAATTCCGATGCCGAACGTGCCGTACACAGGGTTGTTCAAATCATAACTTCCGGACGAATAATGATGGATGTGTGACAAAAATCGCGATATCAATCCTGCGAAAAAATTGAGAAATCTCTCATGTGGTAGATTGTGTCTTAGATACTGAAAATAATAAGACAGCAATAATTTAAAATATTTTCATTCTGCAATTCATCAAACGTAATGAGCATAGTCCTATATTCGACAAGTTTATTACTGATTACGGATCTGATATAGCTAGCTAATGAGGCCCCACAAATCTTGGGATTAATTTGACGCTGATAGCGAAAAAGACGAAAGTGAGAGAAAGAGCATGTACAAACAAGAATTGTTGTATGAATGAATTTCTCCTTGATCCAGCTTGCTGAGGAGTTAATTAAAAGTCGTCGCTTTCACTATTGGCCTCGAGCCCTACCCGTCGCTACATCCAATGATCCAACAGTCTTTCTATTTCCAGAACTTTACGCATCAATAGCCGTACGACGTGTGACTAAACTTGTTTTCTTTGTAGTCTGAAATAAATCTGTTATGTATTTATGTAACCGTGCATTGTTTACTCCTTTACAATAACTAATTAAATTAATCTCCCATTTAAAAAATAAAATAGGGCTTCCTCTAGTATCAGTATTACGAGTAAACAAGTTTCGCGCACTTTGCCGCACATTCCTTGACACATATTATACATTTATAGCTATTTAGTCAACCACAGAGAACTGTGAATGATGTAGCACGTACGGCTGCACATAAACTATATCACGTATAGAAGTATTTATGAGTTATTGCCTTTACTAACAGAATGATAGGTAGTCATTAAAAGGTATGCATTTCCTTTTCATTTGAAATGATTCATTAAACGTTTCGGATTCGGTCTAATTCTCATCAATGCCACACGCTTATTAAGACGCGTTGTTACTAACGTCTCGTTGCACTCTCATGGGACACATGTATTTCGTATTTGTATTCTGTAGACAAGAACGCCTACCTATTTGTCGACTAGTAGGAGACAAAGATCACTGACAATCAAAGATTTATTTATTCTAAAATCAGTGCTGACCTAAATAATTCATTATTTCAACAGATAATGTACAGTACATGGCTTCATCAGTCACATGATGTTTAAATCCTTATACTACAAAGAAAAATATTAAAAATTTTGAAAGACAGGTTGGTAGATATTGAGGAAGAATGGTGCCCTCATTTCTTTCAGGGTACGCTGTGTCAATAATTATGATAGATAAGAATAAGATGACGGTGATTGACGCTCGGTCAACAATCAACAGCCGATCTAAGTACTACCGGTAAGCAATAATTGCCTTTTATCTATAGGATTGGTTATTTGTTGGGTAAGAATAACTTTGGAAGCTTTAATGATTAAATCTCTGAAATGAAATAACCAATGCCCAAAGCAATCCTCTGTCCTAAAAACAATAAAGAGTCAGGCGCATCTATAATTAGGTAATCCTGGTACACAAATTCCTCGTCTAACCTATATAATCTAGGATTGTTAGATCGTTTCAAAATATTTTATTGCTACATTATTATAGACTGCGTCGCGTTACGAAAGGTGGTGCGAGGACAGGGCGTTTGATAAAATTGACGAGAGATAAACCAGAGCAGCAGTACATAACATTTAATATAAATGCCAAAGTTTGAAAAACAAATGACGTCAGATTCAGCGGCATGTCAAGCAAATATGATCGAAGCGTGTGTGATCGGTGCGGTACCATTTATTTGCGATGCCGCCTCCACCTTTGAAGTATATCGGCGCACAAATTAATTACGAGGCGATCGAGTTTCTAAGTCCACCAAAGAAAACTATAACAAGGACTGAAGGGCTCTTTTATGTCGCCGTTTTTTTTGTGTATGTAACGGGAGCGGGACCGCGATCCTGCTGGCTGCCGACTAATAAATGTGTTTGCCTTGAGCCCTTGACCCTCTTTGCAATCCCTAGTTTTCTTTGACTCCCATGTGTGGTCTGACCCAGCATCATGATTATTTAAAAACAACCTTCGGGGTTCGGGATTTTTTTTTCTATACAAGTTCCATTATCACGCACGTTAGAGGTACTAGCCTTATCTTCATGGCCGTGTCGTGTTCCATGTAAATGACTACGGTATACGTGACGTTACAACCACCATAAATATCGAGTCTGGAGTAAAATAACACTTAAGAGCTTTATTCGTTTAACTCTGTAAATCTATTGTTTCCGCTGACTGGGGAAGGATCATAAGCAGGAAAAGGCTTCTTTCTGTGTCCGGCCGCTTTTGAAAAATTAATTGAATAAGGCCTTGTTTGAGAGGTGATAGATGGACATCTGTAAACCCTTCAGCTATTCTTTGCTCGAGGAGAAGGACACACTTCCTTCTTCACGTTCATTTTGTGACTCTTTCACTGGACTGTTTTTTAAATAGCTCCATTGGGAAGGAGTCCTTATTTATGTGGCATGTCAGTTGAGAATTCTCTCTTTTATCGACTAAGAAACAAATGGTTAGAAATTGAAGACTAAAGTGCGTAGTGCGTGAATACGAGCATAACCAGTTGTCCGGTTTAAACCAGCCAACTGGAAACGCAATTTCCATTTTCCAAGTTTTAATTCAAATTCATCCAGATAAGGGTATAGAACGAATAGAAAAGGAGTACTAGTACTAGTTGACGATCAAAAGGAAGATTTTTTTTTGTCAACACGCAAACATGTCAACATTCAGTTTTACATTTGTTTGGGCAGTGCATTCCCATAAGCCAGCTATACGGATTTCAGTATATGAAAACCTATTGTTGCAGAACGAAAACATGATAATAATTCGAGCTAACAAAGACAACTGTAATCTATATAGACCGGCAGTGCTTTCTTTTCAGAATCTGAATAAATAGTGGATAGCTAGAAACCTAGACTTGCGGAGAACTTTCAAACAGTTAACCTACAATCAGATATGTGTTACGCGCAGATAGTGCAGAAATTATGCGCATATAAGTATTTTTTTCAGAATCTGGTCGTTAAAAATACTATTATTACTATTTGGCTGTTACAAATGAGAGTGCCGTAATGGTACTGCTAAAAAATCTCCTCTCTTTTAAGTTGATATTATAGGGTGATGCTACTGCTACCCTATTGGTATGAATGATGATACTGGACCTCAGGACGGAACAAGAAAAGAAAAACAAAAACATGGATCTGTATGAGTTGTGCCGTACCGAAGGATAAGTCAGGATGGCCGAGCGGTCTAAGGCGCTGCGTTCAGGTCGCAGTCTGGTTCTCCAGGCGTGGGTTCAAATCCCACTTCTGACATAACTTTTTGAGACATTCACATTGATGTATAGTTTCATTTTAAAAAATCACATTTTTTGTAAAAGAAAAGGAAGATGACAGTCGGTATGGCTCCCGCTTTTTCTTAAGTATAGTGCCGAATACTCGTGACCTTCACTGAGCATTCATATCCGAATACAGTACAAAAGAGATTATTACATAGGGGGTTTTGCTGCAGCTGATAGAAAGAAACAAGGAAAAAAATACGTATAAACTTTTATTGCCTTCTTTAAATTATATCGTGTTGTTTCAATTAAGAAGCAATGAACCACTTTTTCCACATGGAGAACTTAATACTGTAATTCAGAAAATGAAGTGCGCTGGTAAATATGCTATTCACGCGCAATAGAAGTTTCAGGAACCCTATTTTACTAGTTCAAGAATATACGGGTACCGGTACAGTATAATGTATCATGTAACACAACCTTATCTACCGAACTAACAAGACTTTTTAAATAATTTAAAATAAGTATATATGAATCCATAAATAAGAACTTGCATGACATTCCTAGAATAAAAAAATAATAAACAAATAGGTATGTGTACCTACATATATATAAGTATGAGTCTATCTTGGAATGAGATCTGTTTTATGATGCATTACGTAATATGTTAGATAAATACTCCAAGTCTCTTTATCAGAATATTCACGTAGCGGCTAATTTATATCTATCTACCCATATCAATTTCATAAATGCTTAAAGTATACTCAAGCCCTAAATAAAAATAATTTTTGTCACGGATTTGAGACTTTTTTAAATTTAAAAAGGGCTGTTTAATATCTGTTAACAATCCCATTCCGCTCTTCATGCCACGCATAGTAGTGTGAATATTAAATTATTTTAATATTTTCTTTTAAATGAAGCGTGTTCCGGCAGCACTTGGGAGCATAACGAACTAAGTTGCCTAGTGCGACTTGATGATATCCATAAAGGAAATGGCGAAAGAATGCAGAGCATTTCTCGTATGCTCCACTCATTAATACTTTCCGTTTTTATTGCTCTCGATGCTTATTTTCGTCCGCATGTCTGTTATATAGGAGAGAAAGAGATGCTCTGGCAAACAACCAACAGATTTCAAGCTACAACGGACTGGCTGGCAGGTGTATATTTATCCAAGCATGTTTTCTCCCTGGACCATGCTGAATATCTTCTGATGAGGACCAAGGCAAAGAGGATAAGAAAGAAGAAAAAAAAATGAGAAGAGTGCTATATGCATTTCTCCTCGCTGGTTGCTACTATAAATCAGGAGCGAGAAAGGATGCCATTTCAACGAAGGAAGCGTTGTTGCGAGGCGAGGCTAGGGAAGCGTCGTCGTTACAATAAGGCTTGTTGTCGTCCGAGGCCCGTAGGCGGATGCCAAATATTTACGCTTCATAAATATTAGTCCACTCAGCTGGATGCATCATTTTATGAGCTTATTTGGTGTCCAGCAAACCTGACAAGAATAACTCTGTTTTTTAAAAAAGCTTATTGCAAATCAACTGTGTTGGTTCTCGCCACGTAGACTAATCAGAAAAAAATCTTAACACCTTATCTCTTTCAACTTATACGATGTCGTGACGTAACTGGGAGATACCCTTTGCTCTCTCTCTTTTAAAAATCTTGAACACAAATTCTTTATCTATTTTCTTTCAAACTCTATGGTTTTTACTATGGTAATTTTTGTTACATAAAACCAAGTAGAGAAAGATTTATGCTTATCGTTATAGATTCATGCAAATGAGAAAAGATGATGGAGATCCGGAATTAGAATAGGCAATACCCTGAAGATAAGGTTAGATCCAACATGATTAAATATATTATCCTTTTTTAATGAGGATTATAAAATAATGTGCGCAATCATCATACAATTTTTTTCTTTTGATAAAAGTTATTAAGTTGCGTGTTAAACGCATTATTGAATTTTTATTTTATCAATACCCGCCTACTAAATCTCATTCAAAGATTGTTTTTTTTAAGAACAGATAAATTTAGGCAATAAGATTGTTCAATTGCTGGGCATTTAATTCAGTTTCATCATGATAACTGAAGCCCTTATTTCAGCAGTTTTTTGTTAAAAACCTGTTAAAACAAGATCAACTCGTAGAACTACTGCTTTCAGTTAATTAGTTAAACGACGAAACATCAGTCATTTGTACTGTTTACTACAACGCGCGTAGTAGCCTATACCAACCGAGGCAGAAAACGAGGGAAAGTCGAAAGCTATCACATGTCCATATCCGTATTTTGTTCTGCTTTCAATAATCAATTAAACCATTAACTCGTTTGTTATAGTAGAACTTTCACATACGCTCACCAACAAATAAACAGGTGTCTCTATATGTGTCCCATTATGGCTTAAGTTATTGATGGAAAATATTATTGTGGGTAGTTGCCTCTCTTTGTAGGCGACTCTCATTGATTCTGTTTGGTTGTTGCCCCCCCCCCCCTGTTATTATATATATTTAATAACAGTAGTTAATGGAAACGTATAATAAGATCGACGGGTTAGAGTTACCATGAAAATAATCGTGTATGAAAACTTAACGTAGAAAATTAATATGCGAAATATAAAACACATCTGATTTGATGGTCACTTTTTAAAAATACAATTAAGCTAATTTCTTTTAATTTGAATAGTCAAAACCGATTTTAGACTGGATTTCAAGCAGTTTGACACCGTACCACGTCCAAATAAATACAGGTATTATAAAAAACCTAACAAAGACAATCCCGTGCGGTATTTTGACAGGTTTTTAGCCTTTTAATCGTATTACTACGGGACTTTGAAAAATGTATCGCACACTTCGACACCCAATTTAGTTATTAAGCCAAAATACTTATTGATTAAGTCATCGTGATTGTAAGCTAGTCTTCTATCTAATTTCTCTAATTTACAAGATAAAAAAAAATTAAAGAAAAGTTGGGTTGTGTAACCCTTTTTCAAGGATACTGATTCGAGGTTTAAGAAACGGATGTTGAAGAAGAACGTATTTTCCTAGATGAGTAGGCTGCTGTAGGCTACGACAAAAAAGTAACAATACATAGACTGGTTTATACCAGTGTACATAATGACAACAAATTTCAATACCTTGCGTCATCGCAATCGAGCTTGCGCAAGTTTGTGTTTTACAACATTTTAAAAATAAGATAGGTTTTAAGTACAGTGGTAGCTGGAGGACAAATTATAAAAAAAAAATTGTAAAAAAATCGAATTAAACAACCACCGTACAATGCTAAATTTCTCCCTCTTTTATATGATATTTCACTCTCCAATTCTCCATTCTTGATATTTTTTCGTTCTCCGCTTGAAGTCCATCATTTCTTTTATTTTCATTTCTTGTGCGCCATCTGGCTGTTATCAAAAGAATTATAACGGGGTTTTTCACGACTCACGACCGTCAACGTCGTTCGTTCACGTCAATTTTTCAAATTGATATTGTATATTGATATGTTTTGATTTAAGCGCGCAATTTCGAATCGAGGTCAATGGCGAGCGCTACGATGCTTGTGAAAAAATTCTCGTTCAGGTCACACAACGTTCAAATGTCACCGAGAATCGTGACTTTCTAACAAGTAAACTTCGCTCTTTCTCTCTCTCTCTGTAAACTGTGGGGCCAAAAGGATACTACCGACTCAATTGGAGTCGGTCACAAAACAGTTGCGCGTTAATCATTTTGACTACGGTAACCTAAGTAATCTTTCTTCCTCAACTTGTAAGTTTTTGTAGCCAGTGCGTTTTCGGTAACCGTAGTAAGTAGTAACCCTCGGTGATATAAAAAAAAACAACGCTTGGACTCAATAAAACGCCCATAAAGGACTTGAAAAATTTGAAAAACAACTTTTATTCACAATTGTGTTGGCCTATTGGTGGTAAACTAATTTTGTATTGGTGCGGTAAGATTATTTTTTTTACTGAATTTGAACTCTAATTTTGAAATGCGATGAGGCCGATAGCTTTGCGATGTTCTGAATTCGTTCTTCCTTTAGCGGAGCCTATAGATTACTGGTATGAGGAATAAACGAGGATACAGATGTGCAGTAAATATATTATATATATATATATATAAAACTATATTCCTCTTTGCCGTCCATATGCATATGTAATGTGCAAACTGTTCTCGAATTTCTAATCTATATACATACATATATATTTCCATTTCTATTTTCTTTAAAAGAAATGTGAGATAAGGAGTTTTAATTTCACACCCTTTTTGAAGAATAAAAATTAAAAGAGAAAAGGTGAACAGTACGCGGTTAATGCCCATATTATACGACATTAACTCAAATATGTTAATTTCTTTCAGTGACTCTTGTGGACAACGGATTGCGTACCGTAGGTACTATTCATCTATGATGGACGACCAACCTTACCAATTCCTGGCGGTTGAGAAGGACCGTCAGGCTTGGCAAATTCCACCCAATCGTGAAAGGGGATACCCTATGCATGTGCTCGTGTTTGTACCTCATGTGATTTTCGCACTTTCTCAGTTCAGGCGTTACGAACACACGAATCATTACACGTCAAAAGGTCTCAACATCAGTGCGATAAATGTAGCTATTCTACTGCTTCCAGGAAGAGACTGAAGAATCACCTAAAGGATCATCATTTAAATGAGAATCCCCTCATTAGTCAGCAGCAGGTATATCTTTTTTTCAATGTGTGTGTGTACTGCCGAACTCATTAGATAATTATTTTAAAGAATCTAGAAAATAATAATTCAGCAGCTGAACGCCTCTGCAAATGATATTACGGATGCTAATAAGAACAGCAATAGGAAAGCCGGCTTCAAACGTACAGGACTTCGATACGAATGTGGGAAATGCGATTTCGGCACAATAAATTGTTACAATATGAGACTTCACCGGAAAGGTCACCTACGAAATCAACGAATAAAATGTAGACTATGCAGTTTCTCCTCGAATAAAAAATACGTCATTGCCCCGAAACTGCACCACCGTGATGCATTATCAGCATCTCATACGGATCGTTCTGCGTTTTTTCCGCATGTAGGTTTGGTTTATCTGTATTTATATCTTTTAAACTTTATTTTCAATACATTTTGCTTAATTGTGCACTAAAATATTATTTCTCAATAGCAAATGGATTCACTCGCCGGAAGCTTATCTCCTATAAATGAAAAGGAACTAGGCGAGAGCAACGCAACAATAAATCATCCTAATACAGATTACCCGGATGCAGGCTTAGAAAATGGAACTCTTCTTTTATACGATCCGCCCTCTGTATCCTCCGTTGCAGGTAACCTATCTATGACTTATTGAAAAGAACTGTGGAACTGCTCCTCTCAAAAATTTCTTATTTTAATTATAATAGAAAATAATAGCGTGGAAAGCGATGGTAACGAAATGGATCAATCTGAGGAATCTGCTACCGGGATAACATACAAGGGTCCCCTGTGCGATTATTCCACTGGAAATTTAAAGAACGCAAAAGGGCACGAAAAATCCCATCAAGCCAATCAGGAGCTGTTTAAGTGCAACATGTGCATTTACTCTACAAGTATCATCTTTCTCTTTGATCGACATATGAAGAAAGATCATCGTAACCGACAAAACGCAGAATCCAACGCTGAAACCCACAATGAAGATAATATTGGTCCAATATAGAAAAGCCAAAAAATTCCCTTTAGAAACAGGGGATAATTAATTTTAGTTTGATTGTGTGTAATTTTGAAAAAAATGAGCTATACAGTAATTTGAAGTGTGCATCAGTTAAAATGCATCGCAATTAAGATATATGTAATGAAATTGTGAAAAAATTAAATTCTTTTATACAATGATCCACTCCTTTGGTCTATATTTGATATGGAGTGCATTACAAAATAGGATAACTTGAAATAATTTTTTCAAAAGAATTGTTAAAAACGAATGACGATAAATTGTAGATAAATGTACTAGTTTCCCACGCAAAGAGAATTGTCTAAAACTTGGTTTTAAGAGAAGCGAACAATAGAATTTTTAATTCAAATTGAGCTCCAATATGTGTTTTCGATAGTATTTTAATCTCATAAACCGTCAAGCCACTCTTAAATAAAAACAATGGAGTAATAGACTATCCAGACAGAATTGAACTTTCGGCCCCTAGTTTACGAGACTACTGCTCTACCAATGCGCTAAGAAGGCGTTATATACTTATATAATCGAAGGTAGCAACAACAACAAAGCTATTTTTTCGAAATTTAATCATTCATTTGCATAATAAGAAATCGCATAGAAGGTGCTGCAGTTTCCACGTACTTATGGTAGATAAATTAATTTTAAACAATATGACAAGATGAATAAGCACTAAACAGAATTATACCGCAGAATCTCTAGCGCACTTCCGTACCATAAATGAAAAAGCTATTCCGTGCTAAGTTTTTATTAAATATATACATGATTTGCTTCAATCATTCTTTTATATCTTAAAAAATTATACTTGCTAGAATTTCAAAACAATTACGATTTTTAATTTTACATCTAAAATTATGTAGCCCAGCACCGCTTATCTAGTTTAAGTTCACATAAGGATTGTGCAATTGACACACGGGTAACGCAATCATAATAATGCGTAACCAGCATCTACAGCACTTTTAAAGCCTTTTTCACAAAATGATTTATGAATCAATATTTATTAAAATAATACTTAATACATCCTATATTCCACATCAATACTTAAGAATAGCTTTGTAATATGTACCGTACGAAAGAGAGATCATGAAACAAAATGATTTTTTTCGGTAATTAACGAATTATTGAGATTTCATTATTGCAACCCTACTTTCCCATCAATAAGGTATATATATAACTACTCTAGTACTTTAATAATCACTACACAAACTCTTACAGTCATGGAATATTCGAATGAACTCATCAATTCTACCAACATGGAACAGAAAGTGAAAGATGCTTACACCGAAATGAATGCGTGCTTCATTCGATACCAGCAGAAATACGAAGCCTTACAGAAGGAAAACCCTTATTCCGCTGAGTGCCTCACTCTGGGTACCAAACTAAGAGATATCAAACAAACCTTGAATGGCCAGGACTTCCAGCTCTTGACCGGCGAGGAAAAGCTTAAACGGATGAACGAGTGTTATCAACATCTGCAGGTGGAGGAGTGTGAAGGAAGAAAACGGAAGAGAGACGAAGAAGAGTGCCAGCAGCAGCAACAGCAACAACGGAAGAAACGAATCGTCGACAAAGTGACCGTCATTTCGAAAGAGATTGGCTTTGTCGCCGGCAGGAAGTTCGCCAACAAGAATCGACTAGAGTCAACGTACGGCATCCGAGTGACCATCCCGGTTAAGGGAGAAGGAAATGACATTCTGCTGATGGGCCCTGCCGAACAAGTGGCCGCCGCCAAATTCGACATCCTCGAAGGCCTTCCTGGCGAGCTCATTTATGAGGTGGACCAAAGCCTCATTCGCTCCATCAAGAGTTACGATGCATTGGCCCTTGAAGCCCTGCGCTTGGAGCACGACGTTAAGATCGAGTTTGGTCCAGCAGTGGCCTGCATCAAGGGAAAGAAGAGCGACTGTGACAAGGCTCTGACCGCCCTCCAGTCCATCATAGCACAGCGCGCCAAACTCATCGAAACCGTTGCAGCCGGAGTAGCCTCACCACCAGTCATCATCGAAGAAGAAGTTGTCGTCCCTGAAGATAAGGTGGGCTTCATTGCAGGCAGACAATTCGCGAATGCGAAGCGACTTGAAAATACTTACGACATCAAAGTGATAATTCCGGCTAAAGGTGAAGGAAGTGTGATTGTTTTGCGAGGCCTTGATGCGGACAAACTGGCCGCCGCCCGAAAAGATATCATCGAGAGCATCCCGGTCGAGCTTACCCAACCGATAGACCCGAAATTCGTCGGCCTCATCATCGGCTACAAATGGCAAGGAATTAAGCAACTATGCAAAGATCACGATGTCAAGTCGATCGAGTTTGACGACAAGAAGACAGTCATCATCAAGGGAAAGAGAGATAGTTGTAAAGCTGCTTTGAAGGCCATCAACGCCATCGTGGACAAGCGCAAAGATCAGGATCGCGCTGAAGCCGCTCTCCGCGATGCAGCTCGTGTGAAATTTTCTTGGGAATTATAGATTCTTCGTTGGTCCTTTTGGAGTGAAATGTTATTAAATCAAAATTGACTCAATTTTATGTGTATTTTAATATATGTGAATTTAAAAATTCTGAAATGAAAACTTTTTAAAAGATTTTTTTATGCTATATTTTTTTTAGTGTATATGTGATGTAAAAAATAAATTTTTACAACTGAAATTGAACCTTATTGGTTGTTTTTATTTTTTTTTTTTTTAAATGAAAAAATATTGCTGTGTTTGACTGAATTTTCTTTAATAATGGAGCAATACCGTACTAAATACGGTAAGCAAGTAACGATAAAACGGAGCAATAAAGCATTAAACCTCTTCATATTTCTATAATGTTCGCAAGTTAGTTGGAGATTAGATTACGGTTAAGACCATCAACGTCATCGTGGACAAGCACAAGCACAAAGAACAGGATCGCTGCTTCCCGTGATGCAGCCCGTGTAGTGGCTGAAAATTCCCGTTCGTGGTATTGAAATCTCTTTGGATTTTCTTGAGAATGGATTCTTCGTTTATTGTTTTGGAATGAAATGTATTTAACTCAAAATTGACTCGATTTTTTGTATCTTTTAATAAACTTGAATTTAAATTTATGAAATTTTGATGAAATGAAAACTAGTCCTTGCTTTCTTTTTAAAAAATTCCCTTTTGTCACAAATTTGACCGAGGTTTTGTTATGCTATATACTTTGTCTTTGAGTTTATTTGTGATGTAAAAAAACGTCTTTAATTGAAATCGACTCTCTTTGATTGCTCTTTTATTTATTTTTATTTGTCGTTCGCTTGCCTTTAATTTTAGGATTTCTTTTGTGCTGTTTAAAACCTTGAAGTCTACGGTATATATCTATGCCAAATTATAATACCTTTTTAAAAATTTATTATATTATTGCGTGGGACCGACTATTCAAAGTTTCGGGCCCGGATGAAGATGCCATCAGCAACAAGGACATAAATGGCAATCAGCGACAAAAAATGTATTCGATTTGCTCTATCGACTTGATCTATCGAAATCAAGATTCCTTCGTTTATTACACAAGAGTGGGCATCACACGCGGTATTAGATATTGTTCTGATATTAGCAATAAGTTGAGTTGAGTACGACAATTTTAATTTTATTTATTGATATTGGAATTTTCTAAAATATCGACGGCAGGGCGAACTTTATTATTTAAGCGTAGATGAAAAAAAAGACGAGGATTCGCCAACTGCTTGGTTTGATCTCTTTTTACAAGAAGACTGACAAGTGTTCCAATAATCACAGTGATAAGGGCACCAATAAGTGTGTACCACAAGTACGATATCTTCAGTAAGAAAAAGAAATCATCCCTAAAATAAAAACTTGAATTAGTTTAAAGAAGTATTATTTATTTTTTTGTATGAGTAGTGAGTACGTTAAAAGTCTTACTGTGGTTTATCTTCTGAAGGTAAATCGGATGTTGCGTTGAAGTAATAGGGACAGTTTTCCACACTCAACGGTTTCATTTGATTGTGAATATATCCACTTGCTTTTGCCATCTGTGAAGCAATTCCCAGCCACATCATTAGCGTGAATGAGGTAGCCATGCCAACAGTTGCGCCCTGATCGCGTAATATTTTAAATCCAAGAATATTTAATGATTTCGTCTTATGCGTTTATTGTACATACCACCCAATTGGCAATTGGGACAAAGACGCCGAGTACAAAAACTCCGAGAAGTGAGCCTCCTACCGCACCATTAAAACTCAGAGTTGCCTGTTGGGTAGAAAAGAAAAAAAAATCAAGTTTAATATCCTAATTGTTCTTAAAAAATTGTCTTGGTTCATGACATGATATACAATTTATTGACTAATCTTATAATAACTTAATTGGGTTAATTGAGCGTAAATTAATACTAACTTACATCTAATATGGCTTTGACTTTGGAGACCAGAAAGACTGTAGCGAAACAAATGCAGCCAAATGCGATTGAGATGCCTTTCGTGATTCGAGTAGCTTTCGCGTCTTTTAACGAAGGGAAGAACGGCCGTATGAAATCCTCTAATACCACCAATGCCACTGAATTTAATCCACTCGACAAAGAACTAAAATCATCGACAAAAGCAACCCGATTCACGATTCAGAAGATTTCATTATTATTGTGATTTTAAAAATAAGGTTTTAATTGTAAATATTGAATAACACCTGAGTGAACCGCTGAAAACTCCTGCTACAAATAGTCCTGGCATTCCAGTCCATGATCCAACAGTGTCCATTAGAAAATACGGAATAATTTCGTCGGATTTTTGAATCATCTTAATGAAAACGAGCGGTATTGCTAAAGTGGCGCATAATGTAGGTTATACTCAAATACCTTTGAAGTGAGAGGATCACAATCAAAATATTTTGCGGCAGCGACAACTCCAGATAAAGAGCAGAGAGAAAAAATTCCCATTGTAGCCAAAGAGTTAAATCCCATTGCTCTAAAGAGGGGAAATGTAACTATTGTATGATGTTTGACCAAGAAAGGAGGAAATGAAGTGAGTGTGATTTGTTTTAAAGAATGTAAATGCTTAAATGGTGTCTAATAATTAATGAGACATACATTTGTGCTCGGCGTAACGTTGGCATAGCAAGGAAGCGTTGGGCAATAGACTGGTCTGTGGCATAAAAGGATGTCCAGTAGAAGAAACCGCCAATTACAACAGACCAAACCTATTAATCATTTTAATTCAATATGTATTAATGCTAGCGATTTGCTAATTTGTGGTATGTTTAACAGTAACATAATGGGATTCCGCGTAGTTATAAACCATAAATAATTCATACCGTGTGTCGTGTTGTAGGGTCCGGATCTATACTAAACGCCAATTTTTTCATAGTAAATATGGTAATCTTTTGAGTAGCTTAATTTATTATTTTTAATACTTGAAGAATTCTATACGTGATGTATTAAGATTTCTCTGCCAAACAACATCCCATCCACCAATGTCTGTCACTCCTTTTATTAAAAGGGCAATTACTGACCCGTACATGAGAAATACTTGAACGGCATCGGTCCAAACGACTGCTTTGATACCTCCCTATAGAACAGAGTTTTTAAATTATTCAATAAAAATATGCACACAAAATATTCTTCATTTTCATATAAACTAGTTAAAGTTGAAAAGCCTACGATGGAGGTGTAGAAGGTGCAGACCAGAAACATGATAGTGACGGCTATGTAGACATCAATTCCGGTAACTATATTTTCATATTTAAAAATAACTCACTGCACTGAAAAATAGTTATACGTAAGTGATAAAAGTCCCGCGCATGAATTTCAATTAATTAAATTCATCCATAGAATGATAGAAGCCAATTTATACAAAACTACGTAGATATGCACCCGCACGTATATAATAAGAATTGTGTGCAAAATATTTTCGATTGTAGAGCTATACCGTACGTGATTTTAAGTGTACTCTACATGTCCGGTAATCGATATTCAAAATTACGCTGTATGAATTTCTAGCTCAAAATATCTGTACTGGTGGTATAGTGGTTCTGATTATTTCAAAATTGTATTTATAGGAACTATAAAATGAAAATAATATAATTGTCACATACCACGTCGTAGAGCCAATGATGGAGTATAAACAACAATCGCCATGTATAATAGCTAAAAAAATCAGATTGATAAAATATGGTACTTAGGAGCGCACTCTATTTAGTGAATGAAATCATAAGTTTACAAACTATCATTTATACCTGCTTAATGATGTACATGATCGTTGCAATGCGACGAACGACATAGTTAAATCGAAGCTCAAGATACTGCGAAAGACAGGGTAAAAAAGTTGTATAGCCGACAACTGTATTGCGTGTATACTTATTATTACTAGAATGTGTATGATTAACAAAGTAGGCACGATGAGTAAAAGGCATAATTTGGCGATAATTCAACAATTTAAAATACAACTTAAAAATCTACATGGACAAACCTGATAAGCAGAGATAACTTGAAGCTGGTGATATATTTTTAAGAAAATAAACCCAGCTATGAATGAGCTTAAAAAGAAAATCACACTTGTCCAGCAATTCATTGTTCCCGTAAAATAAATATCAGCTGGAGTTCCTAGCATAACTATGGCAGACATGGTACTTTGAAGAAAAAATACAATATATTAGGTTAGGATCCTTTAAAGTTAAAAGAGTTCCGATTTTGAAAATATACTATACCTAGCCGCGAGTGACAAGGCTATAGGCAGTATACCCATTTCCTTCCCTCCCATGAGATATTGCGATGTTGATCCACTTGATCCTTTGTAAGCATGGTAGACACCAATCAACGAGGAGATGATCAAAATGGTGACAAAAATCAAGTAATCCACCCAATCGAAATGCCTTGTGTTATTGTTGAGATCCATCATGTTTCCCTTTGAAATAGGCGAATCGTAATGTGCCCTTACACTACGTCACTATGATTTGATGAAATCCTCCTGCTTGAATGAATATTATAATTATACCGAGTTTATGAGTGGCAAACAGTAGATTTCAAGGAGAATTACGTATTAGTTAATGGTACCATTGGTTTTTTGTTATTTGGATTATTTAGCATATCAAATAAGATAAAACTATAGAAGCATATTTTAAAGGGGGGAAAGTTAACATAGAAAGAAAACATAGTAATAAACTACATTAAGAAGTTTTATTACTGTATAGAAGCTAACCGAAGCTAACTTATTACTGACTGCCTATTTTGTTGCGCACACATGCGGCATTGCATTGTTTTAGGTACGGTAACCGGTTTGCGTCAGTTTTTAGGTAACCAGTTTGCGCCAGTTTTTAGGTATGAATATTTAGGATCTGTTGTTGCATAAAGTGATGAAAAATTGCGATTCGAGTTCATATAATCCAGGTAGGAACTCAGGGTATTTTATTGAAATAAATATTAAAATTAACATTGAGGTGTGCAAGCTCAATGTCACTGATACGGCGGCTAGCTACACCTCCAACACGAATCTTACCTGGATCGAACTATCAGGGGACGATGGCAGCTCACACCTTGATCGAGAAAGAGCAACTGCAACAGCAAACCAACCGAGAAACTGTATTTGCTCTTCCTCATTGGTGCATAGTTCCCTCATATGCCAAAGTTGAAATGCTTTTGCGCCTTAGGCCCTATCGAGTTGTTCGTCGTGAAATGTCTTCGTAAAATGGACTTGCAAAAACTTGACCTTTTAGAGCATGTCTATGGAAACAAATATTTTAATACGACCGTTTAGTTAGCTAATAGCCGCCACTATTAACGTTATCTACCGGCGCGCGCATCTCCTTGCATCTCTTGATCTCTATAGTGCTTAACTTCTCTACTATATAATTTTTAAATTAGAGGATTTTGATACATTTAGCATGAACGCTAAATTATCCAATAGTTATTGGTTTTTGGCTACGATTCTTTTTAATTAAAAAAAATAATTTTCTTTAATTATGAGAAAATAATACTTTATTGTCTTGATGGAAAACTTGTTTCATGGTATTCGTCTGACTCGATGACCAACCGATCATTGAACTTTCTTTTGTGACAATAGGATAGCAGTTTTACCAAGGTCACCCACTAATACTGCTACCAGCGCTAGTTTGAAAAAACATCAAAATATAAAGCGCCCGTCTTTTAATTGCGCTTTTCTGTTATACCCTTAATTTCAATACCTCAGACACTTTAACTTTTTAAATGTATGAAATATGAGACAAGATAAAAACATAGATTCATAATAATTATATTGTATTGTAAAGTATAAATGCGCATTATGAAATTGTGTTGTCGTCGGAAAGGATGAACTAAAGTGACAAGGAATCGGTCCAGAAAGCTACCGCTATCCAGTTTGAAGGTTCAGTCTGGTTTTAACTTAGAGACGATTCGCTTGCTGGTTCATTCTTCAAAAATTATTCTTTTCTCGATCCAGTACCGTACAAGATGATCGGAATTCATCGCCCAGGATCCAGATATCGATTGAAGACCGTACCAGCATTTCTGTGCACTGTAGCAGGTATCAGTTTGTTTGGTTGGATCTATTTTATTAGCCTCAATCAAGATGACATACCTTCTATTGAAATAATTCAATTTCAAGAAGAAATTAGTGCTAGTGATCCCATCATTCCACCAGTTGAGCTGATCGATACAAAAATAAGTCCAGAAGTTGAGCCAAATGCTAGCGACACTGATAGTGAAGATGGTCTCGGTGTTCACATGGGACACGCTAAAAGACGTCAGCATTACAGCAAAAGAGACCGACGGGCCATTGCTGACGAACCACGGTTATTAGCTGAACAATTATTGAATCCATCATATGAAGAATTAAACAAGAATAAAGTCGTGTTAGATCGGACTTTCTTTGATTATATGGCATCAGAACTGCAAAATGCAAGTTTCCCTGGCGTTGACTACTACATCAAATACGCCGTAGCTAGATTTGGTTTAAAGTCACTGACTCAGTTTACTCCTTTGATACGAGACTTTGGACCCGTTTTAAATGACGTGACATCATTTAAATATCCACTTACAATACCAACGTGTTCAAGGCAACGATCGGCAACTCGGAGCATCTTTGTTGCAGTCAATACGGCTCCTGGTTATTTGGCAAAACGCGAAAGCATCCGTCAGACGTGGGCCCAGCATTTACGTCAACAACCTGATTTAATGGACAGTGTAGCTTTGGGATTTATTGTTGGAGTTAATAACGGGCCAAACGCTACTATCATTCAAAAACAGTTGGAAACAGAGAGCGCAACTTACGGCGATATTATTCAAATAGATATGATGGACAACTACTATAACATCACGCTCAAAGTTGCTGGCCTACTTAACTGGATCCACAACTATTGCTCTACTGTTGACTTTGTGCTTAAAGTGGATGACGATGTTTACGTCAATATAAGAAATTTAGCAACATCTTTGCAAGCTCTTCAGCCTTCATCATTGAACGCTTATGGAGTTCGAATGCCTTTCTTGGAAGTGGTTCGGGAGTCTGTTATTCCAGGTTGGTTACTTTATAATTTTTTTTTATGCGTCTGATTTATTCAATTATTTTATATAGACAAATCAAGAGACAAATGGACGATCCAGTATGATTTGTGGCCATGGAGGAATTATCCTTTGTTTTTACGCGGTGCCAGTGTTCTTATGGCCGGCAAAGCAATTACTCCCTTACTGGCAGCATTCCAAGTTACACCCTTTCTTCCATTCGATGATGTCTTTCTTACCGGAGTTATTGCAAGTAAAGCGGGAGTAAAGCTTTATAACAATGAAGGGTAAACATTTACAAAATGATAGAAAAAAAACTAACTGAAATAATAATGAATTTTTATTTTAGAATGTTTGATGTTCAGCCGGAATTTCCTTTGGACGCGTGCATGGCCCGTGATAGTATATCTTGGTTGACTGATTCAATTGAGGAGATGAAGGCTTCTCATGTTGCTACAGAACAATTTTATAATGGAGCACGACGGTGTATTAATTTGGCTTCTTATGGAACAGCAAATGCCGCTAACTACGAAATTGCGGACCCAAAGGCTATCGTCGACTTTCCTTTCATGCCTATACTTGATTGAGACTGTGTTATAGTCCGCTAGCTTTTAAATATATAATTCCGATTTTTTTCTACGTATCTTATTTTATTTACGGTATGTTTATTAAGTACGGTAGTAAAAATTTAACTTTTACACCTCGTTAACATGCACGAAGAGAGATATAATTATTAAAAAGATGTATTAGCTCAAATAGTAAATCATTCGATCAAGAATGTCCAGGTGCATCGTCGAGCACGAAACGAGCCATTGCTCCGAAGGGATATTTGTAATCCTGGATGGTGTTCTCATCCAGTACTGGTGTATCATTGTAGAAACGATCCACTAAATTTAGATAAGAAAAAAAAGTAAGCTAATGTTATGCGATTTAAGTAATAAAAAGTTTATTTTTTTACAGTCTATTCGATCGCCGAACTGTAAGTGAATGGCATCCATGATACGCCAGTCGTAGCTCACATTATCGTAGACTTGTCTTGAAACACCGGAATCGGCTCCGAACCATCCCTCTACTCGATGAATCAATTCCGGATGCGGTCGTAGGATTTCAATAGTTGGTTTTTCACCTCCATTATAATACCTGAATGTTTGCTCAAACTTAATTCTTTGTAGTCATCTCTTTTATAGTTTATTACTTACCAAGATTCGGGTTGATATTCTCGATAACTGTCAAGCCATAGAGCCAAAAAGCGGGCGTCCTTATGCGCAATTATTACCTGGGTTTTATAATGTGATTATTGTACGTAAAATCAATAATAGTTAGATTGGGTAAGGTCGAGTATGGAAATGACTGTAATGATCAGTACTCACTTGATTACTAAGATACAGATTTCCTTCCCAATTCATAGCGCATTCAAATCTTCGATACTTGTCCAGGTTTTGAACTATAAAGACGTCGTTGTCCATATAAATCCCTCCGTATTTCATAATGATCCGAATGCGTTGAACGTCAGCTGCATGCCACATGTGATAGAATTCATCAAACTTTTGTCCGAAAATCTCGGTGGGCAGTTCGAGAGGCAAAATTCGAATGCGCGACCATATTTCTCGATCCTTCTGTACAAGTTTCCAGTACTTGCCGTGAAAATCCTCTGGGTTAAGATTCGTGTGGATGTAGAACCGATCAGGGCGGTGATTTCGCATTGCAGCTCGCAGAACAACGTAGTCAACGAACGAAAATTCTGGTAAATTGAACCGAATGAAATGAATGACGTTCGGCACTATGAAATAGTCCACTCCAGTTTCATTGTTGAATCCCTCAAAATTCATCTTCTCCGCATTTTCTAGTTCTCGAAGAAGTGGATCTATCGAATCGATCACATCGGTGATTGGGTACTGGATCAGATTGAAAAGAGCTGGATTCAAAACAAACAACACGAACATCGGTAAAGTAAGTGAAGATATTGTGAGAATTAGAAAAGTCCTCAAAGTCTTCCTTTTCTTCAACCATCTACGAGAGTACACACGCACATAATACATTTTTTAAACAATAGAATTGTTTTATTAACTTTGAACTAATTTTGTTTTGTTCTGGATTCTAATTGTACGTACTAAGAGAAGTGGAGAGGCATTCACTTTCTTTCCGAGTTCCGACACTTCATTCGAAATTTGACTCGAGCAGTAGACTGAATATTCTTCTCGATAACAAAGAAAACAGGTTCTTTATTTTAGCCTTGAAGAACCTGTTTTAACGACGCTAATCAAAAATTTCAAGATGAGAAAACTTTCCAGAAGATATGGTTCACTTTGACATTGGGTGGTCATTGTCCTTCTACTACTTATTTTTGAATCGGACGAAAATAAATTTTCGCTATGGTATGCCTAATGTGAATGTGGTTATACGAGAATACGACAGTACCTACGTAACTTCTTAGCCATTTAAAAATAATAATAATAAAAATTATAATTTTTTTTTTTTTATGAAACATGCATTTAAATTCTTCGTGAACTCAGTATACCTTCAGGATAGAAAATAGTTTTCCATTTTAAAACAACAGGTTCATTCCTAGTCTCATTTAGTTATTTTTTTTTACCTTCCGATGATACATAGGCTACCTTACACAACCAGTACTACTCAACTCGCTTTCGTGAGAACACGGAATAATTCGGAAGTCCTTTGAAAAATGACCGATTACTGGTTTAAAATGTTTACTTTCATTCGAAAATCAATTTTTCTAGTCACTATTTTACTAGCATCGTTCTGCCTCCTAATTCAATTGAGCACCAATACCAGGAGCGATTCTTCCATAACTTCGTGTAATGTTGAAGAACAATCCAAGACTAGAGCAGCGCAAAAGTTTCATATTTCTTCTATGTGTAATTGTAGCAAAAGAGTTCCTATAGGCGAAGATGAATTCAGCGGATTCAAATGGTGCAGTGACGAATCCAGCATCCGCGGACGGCACCAAAAAATCATTACTTACACCGTATTTGGTGATGCACAAGACGACGCAAGCGTTTTTCGACGCTATTTCTCTTCCATTAGAAATATTTCACAGACTGCGAGCAAAATGTATCCTGGCTGGGTCATGCGAATTTACCACAATATTGTCGAAAGTCAGAGTGAGGCTCAGAAACAGCTCTGCAAAGTTTTCTGTCGCCATCCTAACATTGATTTGTGCAGCATTAATCGAATTGCAGATCAAATTCAACCAAATACAACTACACCCATTGATCCTAAATTAATCAGAGGACTAAATCCAAAAATGTTTCGTTACTTGGTCATGTTGGATCCAAATGTAGACGTATTTATTTCTCGTGATATTGATAGTCTCATTTGGCACCGAGAAGTGGATGCGGTTAAAGAATGGCTATCTTCCAACTACACCTTCCATTTGATGAGAGATCATACAGGACAGGATGCCATCATCTCAGCAGGTTTCATGGTTTATACTAGTTTTAAATATTGTACCCTAACTCACTTTCGACGGCGTTATAAATTTTCCAATGATATTTACAGGTATGTTTGGAATAAAAGTTCATCAGCGGAGAGATCTAATTGAAGGTTTGGCAAGAGCTTTGATGGTTTCCGGTCAGAATCAAGATTCCGTTCATGACCAAGCCTCTTTAGATCAAATTGTTTGGCCAACCGCAAAACATGACGTGGTACGTTCGTTTCTTTCCATGAAACATGTATTTAAGGAGTTAATTAAAAATACTTATAATTGTAGATGGCTCACGATAGTTACCATTGTGAAAATGAGCGACTTTTGCAAACAACGGCTATAAAGGTATTTCCGTTTCCGACGCAACGCAAAGGGAACTATTACGTAGGTGGCGTCGGTCATGACTTGGTTCCTATCGGATGTCCGTTAGCATGCCGCCCACCCGAGCACCCCGATTGGCTTCAGTGTTGAATCATCATACTTTTTTCAATTACCTACACATTGCAGTGCTTTTAATTGTCCAAATGAATCCAATACTTAAGCTTTTGGTCTCTTTTTGCACTAAATATAAACCTACTAATTTCCGTATGTTATGTGCAATACAGTAAGTTATAACCGTATGCATTTTTACATCAATAAAAGTTATGCCAAAGTATAGGCTACAATGTGCAATTGAAGTATTTCCGTATATTATATGAAACAGAAAAACTACATGCATTTGTTAATAATACGCATTCTTTGATATAATCACAAAAGAAAGAAGACCAAACCTTCCACATTTTATAAAAGGAAAAGCCACAGTAAGAAGCAAGATAAAAATCGTGATTGTTATGCTCACTTCACAGTTCTCACACTTATTGCTGAATTCCCGACCCTTTCATCTACCGCTAGTAAACATCTTATTATAAACATACAGTAAAGGCAGTATACACAATCAACTTTTCTTCTGAAAACAATTCAAAAGAATCAAAACCCTAATTGGCAACTGAATTATTCCCACATCACTTTATCCTTTCTTTTAGGAGGGAATCTGGAATGCGAACCGTTGTTGTCAAAATGACACATCGCATCTTCTTTTAGATTTTTAATTATTGAAACACCTTAAAACTAGGTAATAGTAAAAGAGAATAAGTAAAAAATCTTAATTGAATCTGGATAGGGCCCAACAAATTGAAAATGTTATGTGAAGAAAACCCAACAAAGTTTGCGCCACTAGCTAACAAAATCTCAAAAAAGGCAAATTACAATTATTTCAATTGTGGTGACGATAGAAGATCTTCAAGGGTTTACAAACAAGTCTCCTTGGAGCGATAGGAGAAGAGCGGAACAGGTATTTTAGAGGGGGAAGGTGAAGTTGTGTCCTTCCTGAGCGGATAGTTGCGCGTCGAAGGCGACAAACTGGAATCAAACGAGTTCCGACGAACAATAGGATTTTTTACTGTTGATGTCGAACGGATCGCGTCCGCTTCGTTGGCGCGATAGATCTGGTTGCGGATAGGCTCCCATTCATCATCGAGTGTTTTCCCTTCTGCTGCCAAGATACCTTCCACCCTCGCCTTGTACTGATTTACTATCTCTTCCATTTTCTTGAGAATAGAAGCATCGTTGTCGATTTCAACATCTTTGAGCATGTTGCGCAGTAGTGGTGACATTTTGGACGACGGCTCTTGTTTTGAAATTAATGTTTCCGGATGAGCCGCCCTCACTGGAGTCTTGCCCCAATGATCCAGTAAGGATTGATCGACTCTGGGGGAAGGTGGAGTTGACGGGACTCCAGTTCCAAAATAGCGTCTCCGGCTGCTCGGCGACGTTGAACTGGATCTAGGTTGATGACCTTTCGATAGAGACGTGTTGACAGACCTAGAACGAGAGGGCTGCTGCTGTTGCTGCTGCCTGGGTGACGGACTAGATGGTCCCATCTGATCCGCTTTGTAATTAGTAGCTCGATTGAACAAATCAGGACTTAAGGCAGGACGATCCCGTTTACTATTCCGACTTCCATTTGCCCACGTAAGCATGTATCGACTGGGTGTATTATTGGGCTGCTGGACGGGGGATGCTGACATTCGCGGTCGCAATCTTTCTGGGTCGTTTTTAGTGCGGAGTGAATGTCGGCCGAAAGAGTCCCTGTGGAAAAGGGAGCTGGATGTACTGGAAGACAATGAGGTTTCACTGGTAATAGAGTTGCTCCTTGAGATAGATTGGCCTAATGAATCAACTGGACCAACGTTATTGTTCTTGTTGTTGCGCTGCTGTTGGAAAGAGAGTTTGCCCAGTCCCCGAAGACTTCCCAAAAATGGGATTCTGCTTTGTTGTGCTGACTTATTTGAGTTATTGATGTTGGTGTTTGAAGTAAGTGATGCTTTTCTGCTAGTTTCTGCAGTTGAATCAGGCAAGGATACTCCCGATTCCCCAGAACTAGATTGGGATGCTTGGGTACAACTTGAATCCGGTCGCTCGTCATTTTCATCCGTTTTGTTAGTAGAAGCTGTCGCGCAAGCTGTTCGGTAGCCTTCATCTGACATCTCCGAACTACTGTCTCCCCCAGAATTGAGGCATCCTTCTGTTGCTGAGCCGGGAACGTTGGTCACTGCTGAAACTGACAGCCGATCCTTCCGTAACGGCTGTTCCTCAATTGATTTTTTAGGAGTGGTACTGGATCGACGTCGACCCTTTGGACTCCCATGACCTGCGTAGATAAAAAGAAATGATGTTACAAAAGTTTTATTTAAAAATACAAATGGGATTATGGGATATCTGAACGCTAGTTCTTTCGTCTTTACTTTAAAAAAGAAAAGAACTAATCGTTTATTAAAGAGACTACTAGATGGCAGCTGTGATGTAAACTACGAATTAAGTAGACAAGGGTTGGAACTGAGCCGGAAAGAAGAGCGGAGCAATATTTTTAAATTCATATCTAAATTTAGTTTTGACTCCTTGTCTTGGAAAAGATAATGTTATTTGCACCCCAACCGAGAGGGGTGTACTCTTTAAAAAAAGAAAGTATTTTCAAACCCTTTCCTCTCTTCCGCCCATTTAAAAATAGAAAAGATATGAATATTTGTATAGTGTAATATACCTAAGCCACTGTCATAAGATTCGAGTGAATCTAAATTGCTGGGCGGAGAAGGATAAGTACTTTGCTGCGGATATGTCAAAGGGTTCTGCCCAAAATAACCATTATTGGTTGTATAACGTCCAGATCCTGTCCGCTGGAAAATGGGCGGACTAGCCGGCGACTCACTACGTTGGCGCATAGATAATCTGTATTTAAAAAGAGATAAACATTATATTGCATTGCTTAAATTTGTGTTTTAAAGTGACGAATAAATTTACTTGTTTGAAGGAGAAGGGCTCCTTTGTCTGGGCCGAAACCGGTTGATTCCCGAATCATGTGGTGACGGAGTTGAATTTGATTGAAGACATGATGTCGTCCCCAAGCCAGTAATGGAATTCTTTCGTGAAGGCGTCGTTGTCCCATTAATGGATGCACCCGAGGAGCGGCGCGAGTTGCTATTGTTGTTGGGAGGAGATGATGATCGTTCATAGCTCACCGCCATTTGAGTGGCTCCACGGGAATTCTGACTCACGCTCAGCTTGGAAGTGATTGGAGCTCGATGACCTTTATTTATAAAAACAAAAATAATTTAAATACAAAGCACCAATAATGACCCGTTTGGAAATAAGTTGTTTGGCAACACAATGGTAAATAATGAAATAACGTTGGTCATAAATTAGCATTAAAAGGGAATAAGGAAAGTTTGGTGAAGGATAGGTGTTACGTGAGTGAGCCACGTTTGGCAGATATAATATAAAAGGAAACATGCTAATCCCTCAGCTCTCATCGTGTCTACCAAGTTTACATCCATCGCTCCTATAGGGTGCGGCATAAATTTACTTTTAGCACATCCTGTTTGAAACTCTCTGCTACTTAATCTATGTCCAATTTTGGATCGTGTCGTCAAATTATCCCGGATTTTCCATCAACTCTCGAGGGTTTCTACTACTAAAACACGGGGATCATTACATTATAAATAATTCCACATCAAGCTCTATAATACCACATCGTAAAAGTTATAACCCTTGATGACTTTCAGAATATTTACTTCCGCATTCCACCTGCGGATTAGCCAACTGTTTCAAAAGAAAAGAAAGACAAAATTCCTGCGAATTTTGTAAGCCCAACTAGTGCAACTCATGAAACCAAACCCGAAAGCTTTCTTTTTGGATAATACTTGACATTCTTTTGTGCCATTCTTTGTAAAGAATGTTTATGATGTATTTGTTCCTTGATAAGCGGCGGATACCATCTTGCACGACGCCAGGAATCCATGACCGACGCTACATAATGCTCATCATTCCAGGAACGATGATACCTAGAAAGGAATGCCTCGGATATGACAAAACACGTCTTATATGGAATTGGTTCGATGAATATTATAAATATGGAGAGATGCTCTCCATCATGTCTCTGGCGTTATCTGCTTTTTGCTATTCAGGGTATTATTCTTGGTGCATATTTTTTTTCCCCTCTGGGATTCTGCCACGTTCGTGTAGGCTAATGCCAACCGGTTCGCTGTCTGTCGTCACTGCGATAGGCATCGACGGATTGCTGTCGCTAGTGACCCTACCCTCCATGTCTCGAATACTGATTACTTGACTGGACTATTGAGAAACAAAATAAAAATAAGAGTACGTGCCTTTTCAAAGATCGATTACCTATACCTATATATTCTTCAATCATGGACTTAAAACTTATATTAAGCTTTATATTAGGTCAGACTAATTAATGAGCACGTCATACCAGGCGTAAATAGGAACAGGTCTTGTGTGAATTACATTATAAATTGTGGTCTGACTTGCCTAAATTGTGAAACAGGTACTCGTTTAACAAGATATTAGCATCTAGAATACTAAGTAGGTACACAAAAAAATAATAAAAACAAAAATTAACAAGAGTTGCCCACCAAAAGATTTTACACAGAAATCCACTAGGAGACAGATATCTATTCGATCCTTAAATGGATGGTAGGAGCGGTAAAAGGAAAAAAGGTTCTCTTTTCCCCCCTGTTCACGTTCGCGCTGCCGCATGTGCTCTTTCTCTGTGTGTGTGCGTGTTGTGATGTCCCGCAGAAGTTGCTGAGTAATACACACACCCGTTCTATTTGTATAAAAGAAAAATACTCTGCACCCCCCTCTCGCTAGCAACAGATGTTTTTAGACACCCTGAACTTCATCTAGTACGCCTGTCTTTTCTTTACAACAAATTACCTATTTTCAACCGAAAAACAATATAAACAATTTATCGAAAGGATTTGTTACGGCTCTCGTTCCACTTTCTATCGAATCGTTTCTTTTATTGGAAAGAGACACAACGTGAATCGTATTACATTGGGAAATGTCTGAAAGTATTCTTTATTCCATCAAATTCACCATGTCGCCTCCTGTTACTCTCTCATTCGTGATTCAATTTTATCGCCGTTCGTCCGTTAACCTTGACCGCGCACCGCAAACAGCAAAACCTACTTTAGACTGGAACTCACACGGGAGGGATGCCTAAAGCTACATGAGAAAAGTGCGAGCACTCTACCTACAAGAGGATATAAGCCACAGCAAAAAGAACGGCGTGTGGCCGGGCTCAAGCATCACTGTCACGCAGGACGCATGTTTTTCAATAAGCTTAAATAATTCCTTTAAAGGTACTGCCGTATAAAAGACATACCATCAGGCAAAATGTGAATTGCGTCGAATGCAATGACGGTGCACCATGTTTGAAAAACTTTTTTTTTACGATTTTGGTTAAGGCGTGCCTCTTTTGATTACAAACAAAACTTGGATATTTGAATATAAAGTTAAATAAATCCATTTAAGTAAGTGAAAAAAAAAATACCCAAGAGGCATATAGTGATTTGTGGCGCGTTCAAAAGTAAAGAAAGGGAGGAGGAGTTGAAGGGCGCATTGACAGAATACGAAAGGGAGAGCACTGCACTTGTTTGTGTACACAATTTGGGCCGGAAAAATATACACGTGCACCTCATGTGTACACACACAAAAAACCAGAAGGAGGCGTTACAGAAGGATATTTACCTGCTCGGCAGCGGCATGGATCGTGTTTCTCCAAATAGTGCGACAGCGTGTCCTTTTAAATACATACCAATTATTATTAGTCAAACTAAAATATGCAAGTAATATAATTTAAGAAAACAAGACTCACCCAGCCACCACCGACACGAACCATGACGTGATTTCGTAGAACCTAAAGAAGTAAAAAATAAAGTTTATTTTCAAAATAAAAGAATTGGACCATATTAGTTAAATGAGATTTCTAGAAGCCAACACCCATTTTTCATATGTGAAATAAAGAAATATAGGAAATGGGATTTTTTTTTGTCGTAGAAAACTTTCTCACGATGACAAAAATAGACAAAAGAGAGGTTCATTATTTGTTATTATCATTCCCATGATGGGCACATTATACTCCTTTTAGGGACATGCATTCGATGCAATTGCACGCCACTATAATCTAAGACTGTTGCGCCATTGTCTTAAAATTATTGGCCTTATCAACGCAACTTACTCTGACGAAAATGAGCATCTTGGTATCGCCGATCCTGTATTTTCCCTCTGAAACCCGGATCATGGGGAACTGTGAAGGACAGGAGCAGTTCTCTACAAGCTCGCGTACCTGAAAACATAACAACAAAATTTGCATTAAAAAACATTGTCATCCATCAGCTAATCAATAAAATCTGTTGTCACACAAGAAGACAAACGATAACTTTTTTTCTTTGAAATCTTCAAGGTCTTTTCATGGCGTGTCTGCATCTAGTCAGCATCTGAGAATTTGCGTCCTTGCGCGAAAAATGACTGGTCGAAAGGGGCAGTAAAATTTTTTGAAATCGTGATAATGGGTAACGAAACATCTTGCAAATCATTTATGATTCTAACCTTAACCCAAGAAATATTATTTCTAAAAGTTACGATGAAGCTAAACTGCATGTGCGATGGATTCATCCGACCTTCCCTCAAGACATTATGCACAGTAATGGTGTAATAGTTATGCCAAAGGAGGACAAGGGCGGGAGACAGCCACATGCATATTTCACAACGATAAAGAAATCAGTTTCATTTCTTTTCATCTTTGAAATGTTTAATTTTCTTCTAGATGGGTTCATTATGTTTTAAATGGCTTAATGAATAGCACAATATGTAACATTTTCCGCGATAAAAATAGCAATTTCCTTGCGATGACGTGTTCGCTATTCCTTATCGGACATATGTGGAACAGATACTGATTTGAACCAAAAAAATAAAAAGTTGTTTTTGTTTAGTGGAGGAAGGCGAGACTGGTTGTACCACTAATTGCATCTCGTGAGACCCTGGAAAACAGGGAATGCCATTTCAGTCGCACAGTCCTCTCAATTTATTCCAGCAAAGCCGTGCGGAGGGGAAAAAATTCTTCCAAATTAGGAGCGATGCAAGATGGGAAAAACAGCTGCGTGAACTGTTGACTATATGGCATGCCCTTAAAGAAAAAAAAAGGAGGAAATAAAAAAAAAGCGAAGTTTAGGGGAACTGGGGAAGGGCCGTCGATGACTCAGACCGTTCGGCGGTACGATTTATGAAGTTAACGTCCTCTGCCAAGTACAGAGCGACGAGCAACGCCGCCAGCTTATATAGGCACTTAACCCTTTGCGATGAGAAAAAAGAACATTCCCAACCTTGGCTCACCTTGAGTTACTCACACACACACAAAGTTGTCGCAATACATTTCACTTTTATTGTCCCGAATTCATTTAAATAATAATCTGAAACGATCGAAAGGTATTGGATAAAGGAAAGGTGAAGGAATGGACAGCATCCATGTCAAGGATTCGTGCTCCATTCGGAACCGTTTTAATTAACAAGTATAAGTTTAAAAAATCCTTTATCTCAACTCTATTGTTCTCTTTAAGATAACCAATAAATCGGTCAATAGGAAGGTGCCGGATGATAACTATATGAATACCTTAAAAAATAACCTTGTCCTACTTTATGAGATAAATCCATGACGTTGCTGATTGCCCTAGACATAATGATTGAAATCTTCTTAACTAGATTTCGCCAGTTGATGATCCGCTAAAAAAAAAGGGAAAACCTTGATATTTCGCCGGGTAGTCTTACAAATGATGGGCCGACTCTCACGCACTCACCACCGGCCCGCAGACAGAGCCCCCAGCAAGGTTATTATGAATAGCATGATGCATTTTTGTTATTGCACGACTTCTATATTGTAACCATCATTTAAGTAATTTGTCTACGAGAACCTAATAAATTACCGCCATTAAAGCAGTTTTCGTTTTTTATAACATTTTCAACTGACAAAGGGGAAAAAAGTCTGTTGGCTGTAGATAGAAAGGCCACACCCAATAGCATTTACACGCAATTGACGATGAAAAAAAAAGAGTTGAGGATATTCCAACTGACTGAATAGCCAGGAAGGGAACGGAGTGGACGAGGAATCGATCAATTTTCCCGTAGCGTGCAACTTGAATAAGTTGTACGTCCGCCTGCGCGCTTTGTGCTCGAGAAAGCTGATCTAGCAAGCTCAGTGTAGATGATAACCGAAAACATGACGAAGATGAAACCGCCAAGAAAAAGAGCTGAGTGAAAGTTAGTGCGGCGGCAGCAACTGCATCTCTCCTTGCATTTATGTATAATTATATCATTGGTCTCTTCCTTTGGGGTAAGGGTGGAAGAGCGTGAAAAGCAGGGAAGGAATAGTAAACATGCCATAGTCCCATTTACGCCTCATGCTGGAAATGGAAGGTGCCCAACACAACGGGAGTTTTCCAGCAGATTGGGGAACAAAAGAGAGATGGAAAATCCGATCCACTATAATGTATGTATTATATTATATTTATATATACTAGCTGGTAATAATGTCCGTCAGGGCGTTTTCCCTCATCCGTAGTGGCATTGTTATCTCTCCACTGGATCGTCGCTGTTGCAACAGAGGCGGATTCTTTCTACTGGATTATGATTATCATCATCGCAACGCTGAAGAAGAGAAACTGCTTGATTGCAAGGGCTAAGACAAGAGTCACCATATTTACAGATTATTGCATGCTACTATTCCCATGAAGTATGAGGAAAACTCGCGTCGGATTACGACAGAGAAATCAACTTCGCTCCGTTGAACTGAATCCGCCATCAAACTGAACTCAATGTGATTGACTTTCTGCAAGATTTATCCGCCCTTTTTTGTAGCTACTTTTATTTTACGGCTGGGAACCGAAACAGAGACGTTTTTGTCGTCTTTACAAACTCTCATCTGCGCAACATTACACTCTTTGGGCACTCGGGTGTGCTTTCTGCCTACTGATTTTTCCCATGTGTTAAAAAATAAGACCACCGAGTTGCATTTACCGTATTCTGCCACACAAAAAGGAACTCTTTGCGTATTTGCTAGCTAGATACTCTATGCTGCTGACCTAATGGCACAATAACCGGACACCGGAAATTGACTGCCTGAAGGAGCATCGCCACAAAAAGGGCAAATTACAGTAGTGAATCAACTCACCATTTCATCCAAACTTCGAAGATCGTTTGTGACAATTTGAGCCATCGGACCGTATTGAATAAGCTCATCCTCTTCTTCCTCGTCTTCTTCTTCTTCTTCGCCTTCTTGGTCATTCAATTGGTTTTCCTTAGCCATTTCCCGGTCGATTTCCTTTTCAAACTGAACAAGCATAGGGGCTGGCATACCGAAATGGGCTCCTCGTCGAGCAACCTAATAAATTCATCAAAAGGAAACTTGAGACAGGCTTCTTTTGATGTTGGCTTTCAATCACTTACTTCAAGTAGACATAGAATGAAACTTTTTTCGTTCTTACGCAAGACCAGATCATCCGTCTCGAATAAGAGGCACTCGTAAATGCCCAGTAGACGACACCAGTGGATGAAATTATGAACATTATCTCGAGCAAAGAAACTTTTGCGAGCCACCTATTTAGAAATCGTAAATCATTAATTCATAAAAATGTAGGTCAAATAAATAACAGAAGACTATTATTAAAGAATAAATGGAACACATCTCTCAATTGAAACAAAAAGAAAAATAATCCTTGAATGAAATTCCCGCAGTCCTCGAACATTGCATTGTTCAAAATAGTGTTTCTATCCATAAAACCGGAGTCATGCGTATTCCCTCGATTGTATGGTAACGATCAAACTTTCCTGTCGTACCTGATTATTTATAAGATTGTTAGCTACCACGGAGTTGAAGAAATATCGTCTATTTTATAGCCCTTTATCATTTATGACTACTCCAAATGATAAGTCTTATCATTGAGCGGTGCCATCAGAAGCGGCGCATTTCATATGACCGCCAATGGCGTGACGAAAGTAGAGCGCGAGGATGCTGGCTGCTCTGTCGCCCTCATGAAACTTTCATTCTCGAAAATTTTAGCTAGAAAAGAGGACTAACACTCCCCCCACTAACCCAGGCGATGAATTATGGGGTGCCACTGCTGTGTGTTAGGGACGTGCTGCTGCGTGATGGCATTCTTTCATCGATTCGGTCGATTTTCCTCCCCTACTTTTTTACGAGCGCTAACGGAAGAAACATGGGATTGCGCTCTCCAACCATACGGTCACTCAACGCAAAGTTGAATCCTGTAATAAGTCTACTAAGATGAGATTTAAACGGGTCAACGAGCATTGAATCCGCTGCACAGTGTAATGGCCGGAATCTTTTGTCTCTAAAGGACGACGAGAGAGCTTTGCGGTTACAATTCCCGCAACCGGTCACAACTAACGCTGCTGTGCTGTTCCCGTTCACGCGTGCCGGCATGTTGCCCAGCCGCCTGACCAACACACTTGAGCCTAGTTGCAGTTCTAAAGTTGCACGTATGTATACAGTAGGCTTTTGCGGTTTGCACCACCGGGTGCTATTTTTCTTTCTCCTTCGTTTCGCCCGGGCAACTCTAGTTCGACCCACTTTACATGGTCTCAAGGGAAAATAAACCTAGCTGCTAGTCGGTCAGTTTCTGTATTATGAGCTTCTTCGTTTCTTGCCTCTTCCTTATGATGATATCTCCATCATCTTCTAGGACGAATTCTATAGGGGCTGAGGTTAGCCGAAAGATGAGATACCCGAGAGTGTTGAGACCACATCAGCCCCCCTTTTTCTGTTGCTGTTTTCCTCATAAAAATCGAGGGGGGAGAAGGCGTGTTATTAGGCAACTACCGCTGAAAGATTCAGATAAGACCGTAGCTGATTCAATCCCGTTCCAAGCCAATACACATAAGGGTAGGAGAGAAAATAAGGAAACTGACCTCTTGTCGATAAAGAACCTCACGATCAGGAATCTCAACATGGGTGCTGAATCGGCGGCGTCGGTGACCTGCACGAATTATTTATACATTATAGTTAGCCTTTAGCTTCAAAGGAAAGTCTTCTTTAAGTATGCGTGCTGGGGAGGGTCAGTAAATTGTAATCTAAATATGAAAAAACGGCTTTACAAAGAAGACCGATTTGGTCATGTTTCATACCTTGCTGTTCCAGTTTCTCCTTATAGGCGATGGCAGTCTTCCTCACGTTATTTGCATGCTAAAGAAAAAAAAGGAACAAAGACGAGACATTGAAGTGTTGGATTCATCATCATCAATCACTCGAGTTAAGGCAATGGCATAATAACCGCAGGCCAATGATCCTCGAAAATGAATTGGAAGTAGGGGTTAAGGAGGGCTATTTGTATGAAAACCCGAAACAAAATATTCTCTTATTTTTAACTTTCCTTCTTTGGCTATAGGGGGTTAATAATTAGATTTTTTTTAAAGAAACTTTCTGACATTAATTGTTTGAAATACTTCTTGAGCCAACGAGGGTCTAGTTTCAAATGTAAATTTATTTAGTCTCCTACGCAGGGAATGCATTGATGAAAAAAAAGGAGGACTAATAAACAAATGCCTTTTTTATTTACACCCACTAGTGTCCGGCAACTTATTTTTTTTTTCTCATTTAGCAGCGCTGCATAGAACAGGTCATTGCCATCCCACTTTGTTTTCACTACCTGAGTCGAGGCACATTCTTCCCTTTAAAAAATGATTTTTTTCTCTCGCCGACTTGCCGCTTCTTCCAATTTTGTGGCTGTTTTGGGAAAGCAGGAAAAAAACATAGTGCTATTCAATGGACCGTTTTTCTTCTCTCAGGAATCTTCTATATCCCGATCTCTCTCTTACTTATGTCCCTTTCTCTCTTTCTACCGTATTACCGGAAAGAAATACGAATACATTAATGCGTCATTGCGTGGAGCGTGGCGGAGATTCTGACCATTAGGCCTGAAAAAGTCTATGTGAGAACAAAAGTTTCTCCTCTCCACTCTTTTTATTCTTTCTGATTTGGTCAGAGATAAACGATACTAGTGTGTGAATGTAAAGTTGTATAGGAACGTGATTGGAATTTGAAATCATTTGGTTTCTACATGAATCTTTGGAAAAAAAGAATGTGAAAACCATAAAATTTTCAAAATGCAATCAAATATAATACCTTGCATAATGCAACTCCGTCTTCCAAGACGTCCATAAAGTTGTCAACGTCGATGTCAAGTTGCGGGTGATAGAGGCGGTGAAGCCATTCTGCGAGATCTTCTTTCATGGCGATGAGGTACTCTTCGCTTGATTTAAAGGGTCTGAAGGGGCGCGGCTCCATGAGAACAACTTCAACCGCGGACCCTTCTGGGCCTAATCCACTCTCCATTGCGATGCACTCTAGTCTCGACATGATTGATAGTATCAGCCTGAAATGGATACAAGTATAAAAAAATAAATATTTACAACAGGAAACAACCATTCATAGTGCCATGTCCCCAGATATAAAAAGACGGGGGCCCTTTCAGCGCGCACACCTCGTTGCATTATTGCTCACTGCGAGGATCGAGGGGATATCCTCGGCGGATAAGAAAATAGAAGGCGAATGAGAAAGCAACTTTAAGGCAAAGTAGTGGATTGCGTGTTGCAAACATATTGGACACGTAAGTCTAATCAATAATAACCGTGATTTTAACAATCAAATAATCGATGGAGCGCAATGAACTCGTCATCAGTGCGAGTCTATTAGCGGTTACAACGGCGCCTTCTTGACGTGGTGCTATCAATTCGCGTGCAGCCAAGCTCCGATAGTGCTATGCCGTGCATGATACGGAGCATTGTCAGACAATGGTCGTAAGCCATTTCAACAACACCTCTTCCACAAAATAATTCCTTCCTGGATGACCCAAAATTTATTGTGCAGTAGTCCAAAGGGATTCGTTGGACCGTGCCGGGGTTATTATTATAGCTGCAACAAAACACTATTGATTCCACAATAATAAAAGAAAAAGGCGCGTGTCATCCGTACATTATCCGAGATAAGTAACTAGACAAGGTCAATGACAGGCACACTCATATCAGCAGCGTAATTAGGCTATTGTTCCGCTTCGCTACGCATTTACTGGAATAATGCAGACTCATAAGCGACGGACATGTAATGAAAGGATGAAACTTGATAGATAAATTCAATAAAGGGAGATAAGTGTCGCTTGTTTTCCTCATGATTGGAAAGATGGACCGCACCCAGATGAACGGGGTGCCGCACGTGTGACTGAATAGATCCCACGCCCCTTTAAAACATCAAGCATCCGAAAACGTGACTTTATCCCGTCTTCTCCTCCACCCTTTTCCTCAAACAAACAAATGGTCCTCTAGCTAGAGTAGGTTGACGGCTATTTCCTTTCTTAAGAGAACATGTGCTGTATACTTGTGTAATGTGTGCTTTCTCTCCGTATAAACTCTACACATGTGAAATGACGATTTTGAATTCGTCGTGTCCTACTCTGAATAAAGCAATAGAACCGCCTACGCTATAGATAAACGAAAACAGTTCGCTTTGCCTCGACGATGATAGACGTTGTCTACCAATAAAAAAAATAAGAAAGGAGAAATTCATGATACAGCTGGCGTGCACATGAAAATCTCCATTCTAATAGCACGTGCAACTCAACTTCACAAGTACTTGAAAGGGTAAGCTCGCCAGTAGGCATAATATTCATTTGCGTGCAACATCTTTCTACTGCCGAATACAATGAATAATTCTTTGATGGAAATTAGGTCCAGAAATAGAAGAAATATTGATAGTAATTAGCATACGCCCATTTGATTATTAATGTGAGTCTGTGGAATTTCGTTTTTTCGACGTCTGCTTGTCAACATCTGACATTATTACTACCACACGCAAAGATGTAGTGAAAATGCAGCATGGTTCAGTTGTAACATGATATTACCATGGATCAAATAAAACATTCTGCTCCAATAAAAAAAAATAGAACAAGAAAAAAAAAAACTTACGACAGTTGACTTCAAAAGTTTTTCATCGTGGCGATGCGAACAGACGAGTCTGCAAGTTTAATATATTGAGCAATCGGCTAGAACTATTTCGGTTCCTATTACTAAACCAGTTATCTACACGAAATCCGCAGCAAGATGTGACCACGTGAACCGAGCGTAAACTACTGAAACTCCTCTGGGGTCCATCCCACGTTTTTACTCTTTTTTTTTACTGTGTTTGGCTATGTGCCGTGTAGCTGTGTGTATGGGTATCTGTTTTTCTTATTACTCTTTTCCTATTGGTTGCGTTCGTAGTGCCATCTACCGACTTTTTATGAACTTGATTCAAAAAGTTTTGAAAAATATTACAACCGATGCGCATCTTAATATCCTTGCAGTTTTCAAAACATAGAAGTATTTGAGTTTTTACTTTATAACGATCATTGAATTGTGATAACAATATTATTGGAAAATCACAGCCTTCCCAAACCTTATATTTGTAAATAGATTCTTGCGAAAACAATATTTAACGCGGGGATTTTTGTGTAGATTTGGCAAGGAAAAGTTTTCAGCATTTTTAAAAAGGGAAACCTTGTGGAAGCTTTCCGAGAATTTTTGTTTGGGAAGTTATTTTATTATTTGAAAATTACCTCACTTTTACCACACAATCATTGTTAGCGTAAATAGAGTGCTCATTTAAAATGTGTAGTGAGGATATTGGTTTGGAGATATCGCCATAAAATATTAAGTATATCCCTTCGGAGACCATAATATAATAAGGAATAACACTTGATTTGCCAATATTGCATAATAAAACGAACTGCCTCAACCGCAGTATCCGTTATTACTTTCCGCGAAGCCGTTCATGTGGGAAGTACCGCGTATGCGGACTGCGGTTATAAGTCGAATTTCATGAATCATATCGTACATATTTGATAGATACTGTCAATGTAAATATGGATCCTGCTATTCTATTTTCTCACCATTATTATTAGAATTATACAACAAAAAGTAATGTTGATATTTGAGCCTAAATCTCCTAATAAAGTAAAACCAGAAACGATTTTATATTAAGAAAAATAATATAGTTTAAAAAATACATATATGTATAAAAACTGACTGCCGATAGATGGCATGGGCCACACAATCGGGCGGACGTTCGTGAGTCCCGAGAATACCCATGCCTCACGCTGATGTTACAAAAATGTAAAATGAAATAAAAGTCAGGATGTGAAGAGTATTTACGATTTTCTGACTCTATGAATTACGATTTGATATGAACTATCATTTTATAGGCGTATTTTTTAGATTGAATGCAAATGATTAAAATTTTATATGTATAAAAAAATATAATTCTCCTTGTATGAGAAAAGGAAAAAAATTCGTGCATTACTTTCCATAATTGAATCATAAGTCGTAATGTTTAATTTTTATATTTAATGTAACATAATCTAACTGAAGAAATAACTTTAGTGTGATAAATGTCATTCTATATGGTGTGAGTCAATATTCAGAAAATAGTTTTAGATTGAAGGATGCTGAGCGACTATGTTCAGTAAAATTATTAGTGCACCTTTCTTTATTGCTTTGAAGTACAAAATAAAATTCTAAACATGGAAAGCTCTCGTTGCAACGAATTCCACATAGTAGGCGCATCTAGGTGTACGTATAGATGTAGCCCTATACTGCCCCCAGTAATGCATACAAGAGCTGTCCAATATGAACACATGAAGTGATCAACGGTGAGTAATGAAGTGAGGATTTTTTATAATCGGAAACCGCTGTCCATTAAACGCCACTAGTAAAAAGTGTTATAACTACTCCGACTGTACTGGACCAATGATTTGAATATTCGCGGTTTCCGAGCTCCGAGTGCTTATACGTAATCGATTTAACTTAGACTTCGAAATCCAAAATGCCATTCCGAGTCCCTGCTATCTCTACACCTTCAATTTCTTAAACACACAAACATACCGTTCAACAAAGTTACAACAATAAACTAAAAGCCTCTTTACAGTTGGCACAAGAAACTCTCTGCTATAGCATAATTCTTATTTATTATTTTTGATTTTTTTCTTGGGAAATCATCGCAGAATCATAACAACAGATGTGATATATATTTTGCTAGGATAAATTTTTGGGTAATTGAAGCGCGTCACAATTGATTACATCCGCTAATAACCATGCCACAGATTGAATAGCACATGCGCACAAAACGCTGGTTCCTTTCCTACTAGACTTCAACGGATTTAATCTTCAAGGTTTTGCTTCCTTTTTACCTATTCATTCGGGTTTCTGCTTCACAACAAAGTACCTCTTGTATTAAATATGTATTGTTTACGTCATATATCACTATAGCAACAGACTAAAATCGTCAAAACTTAACGTTTGAATAGCCGTCGAGTCCGACAAGAAGCGAGAAAGTATAGATAGAATTTCTATATTTTCACTAGAGTAAATAACTTTTTATAAACTGCAAAATTAAGTAATACAAATATCAAGTACCCAAGCTTAATGGTGACGCTCAGCACAATGGATATGACGTAATATAAACGTATTAAATATTTCAATATATCCATTGTCATCAATCCTTGTTAATTGTATAGTATTTTCCGACTAGAGTGGGGTCTTTCACTATTTATATTGCAAATTCATTATAAACACATAGAAATAATAATACTGATAATAATGTCTTTTATAGAGATAAACGTTTCTCCGATTTAAGTATAGCTGTTGAAAATGTTTTCTTAACTTACATTTACATTCACGTACTTCTAAATTACTTCCAGTATACAAATAATTTTATAGTATTGTATTCTTGTATTAAGACTGTTAATGCAACATTCTTAAATAAATTACCTAGGAGTAGCTTATTACTTATTTAAGCAGTTAAGCATATAAATAGCACTCATTACCAATTGTGTTTTAATGTAATGCTTATTTAGGCCTTAGATGAGTATAAGAAAATCCATATATGTGTTTCATTTTTTAAAAATGCTTTAAAAGATATGAACCTTTTTTTTCTTCATTTATATTATCAACTAAAAATTAAACAAGAACATGTTTTAAAATTTAACCGAAGAAACAAAGCATTCATCCCAAAGAATATTTTTTATATAACATTATTATGTATGGTTATTAATTCTCAAATCGATAAGTATTTTTCCAGATTTCTGCATGAACAATAACGGAGTGAAATCGATAGAAAATACACAAAGGAAGGTGTCAGCCTTTGGAGAACTGCCCATGGAAGAAATCCATAAAAATTCAGTTGAACAGGGTTGGCTTCAGATTTCTGCACTTCGAATGTGTACACCAACCAGGATGCCAGATTTATAATTAGCAGGAAAAATCACAGTCTGGCGACCCGGCTTGTAACGATCTTGTTGAGCATTCCCAATCCTTCTACGAGACATGTCCGATATAAAGAGCATTTGCCCTGTAACCTTAAAAGAAAAATTATAAAAATAGGTTCGGATTGTTTGAATTGGTTATTGATAAGTTTGATAATTAACTTTTACATCAATAATAGGTTCTATGTTTATAACCATCGTAAGGATGAAAAGTAAAGAAGAAAACTATTTTTACGAATTTCTATTTGAAAGTATAGCGTGTTTAGAACTCTGTAAAAGTTCTTAGTTTTACCTAGTCAAATGAAAGGCAAAGTACTTTAACTAGTTTTACCTACTAAAACTATTACCTACTTTTACTTCACACTAATTTTATATATAAGTTCTTATTACCAAATACCGAGCTTAAAAACTCGAGTACAGGTACCTACACGGAAATGTTCACCCCCCTTATGGGACATCCTGTGGTATCAGGGTGCACATTTCCGTGTAGGATACTTGTACCTCATTTTTACCTAGTTTTACCTAGTTCCAAAAAATGTTAGTCTACTTTTCCTTTACTAGTTAGGGTAGCTGAAATTTGTGTACTTTACTTTACCTAGTTTAAAACACAACTATATATAAGTTTGACATCGCTATTTGAAGTTCTAATCTAAGCCTATTAAAAATGACTCTTTAAATACATTGTCTTTACGTTAATTAAAAAATACATAAGAGAAAGCATCTGCAGTTAATGTAGTCCCAAGTATATAAAATATGATTTTAAACTCACTTCAGCAGCTGTGAAGGAAACCAGTAATGAGAACCAAGACAGGAGGCTCATCATTAGAGTGAGAGGTCAACAGCACCAGCAACCATTGAGAAGATTGAGTATGTGAAAATTCCAATAGCTGACACACGCAATAAGATATCTCCCAAGCTCTTCAGTATGGGCCGCTGGATGAAAACTCCAAAGCTCTGGCCCTAGAAAATAATATTGAAATTTTAAAGAAAAAGATCTCATTTAGATGTATTTAAAATTACCAACTAACCTATAAACACCAATAGCCATGGCAATAATTGAGAATAGCAGCAGAAAACAGTGCGTAGAATCAGCCCATAAATAGGCCCAACTGCCTAAACTTCCGGTGTGGGGACTGAATACCAGAAATAGAACCAAACTCAATAGACATATGGTCAAGCAGAAAAGTCCGAGAAATAGCCCTTTATATGAATTAGAGCGTCCACTCTCAGTTCATGACGAGATGAGTCGCTAGCGCAGTCTATTGCTTCTTGTCCAAGACGAATTTTTTCTTCTCGAATAACTCTTTAAAGCGAAAAAAACTTAAATTATAATTATTTTCATTTGAAAACTGTTTTTATATACTGCTTACTTTTTATCAAAATCCACTCCAATATTTGCCCAGACAACGTAAAGAACTGCAGCTCCTATCAGAGAGTATTCAATCAAAAATGGATATAGGAAAGGCCGAGGCATCTGCAATGAAAGTTCCCAAGAAAATTCGCCGGACCACATACAACACTGCTGTCGTGACTTATCATTGAATGAGTCTCTTCCTCTGACGCTAAAATAAATAGAAATTTGACTACTAATTTCAATAAAATATAAGAAGAATATAATTAACTGTCATTGAGATGTTGCTATTTTCCATGTGAATTTCAGTCTCATTGTAACAGAGTGATTTTGGTCATGCTTCTTGTAGTGCTGGTAGTGTTCAGAAATTTCCCTGAGGGATTCTCGAACTAGAGTTCGAATCCAAACACTCACATTCGTCGCCACACAAGTGCATTAATCCGAAGCGGGCGATAGCCTTGAATCTATGAATGCTTAACTGTATATAAATGTCAGCCATCAAGTCACTTTGATACACGTTTTTTTATAATACAATAACACATACTCTAGCTGAAAACGAAGATAAGTACATTTGCAAGAATGCAAATGTGGCGGTGAAGTATGGGATTGACACCTCTCAACATTAAGAAGCATGGCGAATCTCTAGGCTTTTCTAAAAGGCACCGAACCTCGAGTCCATCGTAGATAACAGTACCCAAGCCACAATGCTGATAAAAAGTATTTTAAGATTTTTTTTATGTAGTGTATTATTGTATGAGCTTTACCAACCAACAGCTCCAGCACGGAGAAGAAAGCTGCCATGGCTGTGCTGACTTTTAGAAACTTTTATCTTCTTTTTCTTCTTCATTTTTTCGATTTGGGTGATAGGGGTTCGAGGTTTTCATCAAGCATTTGCGTAGTTGCATTTGTGTTATTAGGATCTGTATCTTTTTCAAACGGTTTTGAGTTTTACTTTTCTTCTGCTTTCTCAGCTTCTTGCGACGCAGAAGATATCCGAAAACGTAGAGAAAGAAAAGGATGAAAACGCTGTATAGGTAAGTGAAAAATGCCTGCAGCAATTAGAAAAAAATATTAGATTTGAAATCATCAGTTGAATGAATTTTTAAGTTTTACCTCTGAATAGGCGAAATGATTACTTTTTCGTTTAACTACCTCTGTCATGACCAATACTATGCAAACTACAATTAATAGCTGAGCGTATGTTGAGCTTGCAGCAATACACAGTGAAGTTCTACGAAAAAAATAGTATGAATTATTCTTAGCTCAACTAAAAATAAAAAAAAAGTTCATACAATCCGTTTTTGTGATAGGGTGTGGCATGAATAAAATGCGGTTTCAATGCTGCTTCTAGACTCGTTTTCATCATAAGAGTCGTCCGAATCTGACGTGTTATTTGGACCTTTTCCAAATGTTTCCAAAACACGCTAAATATAATAAATCATATTTTAAATATTTTTTATCTAATTAAATTACTCAAAAATATTGCAAGCATAATGCATAAAAATTCATCAATATTTCCTTCAAAAAAAAAAGTCCAGATTTTAAACTAAAACTTAAAATGCTGCTAATTTAATGCAAAAAAAAATTCTTTGGTTCAGGTAAAGTTTCAGTTCGAACAGTGGAGTTACACAAGAGAAATCATCGATATTCCTTTAAAGGTGAACCAAAACTTCGTAACTAGTCTTTTCGATTAGCAAAAGATACCAAACACGCAATTAAAGTGTCGTATATGGAAATAGAATTATAATGAGATATTAGTTTTCTCATTGGTGCACCTGTGTTACTTAATCTTGCATAATAATGAACTCGCAAAAACGAGCAGGTTTTTCTTATTATTTATCTAAGACACAATAATCTGTATTTATACCTTATATGAAACTGAAATATTATATATTTACTTAGCTAAAAAAAAAAAGCCAAACACTTGACAGGTTACCTACCTCTATTTCAAATTTTTGTGCCCGGTGACAGTTTGCGCGGCAACTTGAAGTCACGTTGTCGAACACTTGAATTCGCCTCAGAATCCAGTCGACGCAACTCTTTTGGTTCTAGTTCCATTCTTTCCTAACTAAGTTTACTTCCTAATTGAATTATATTATACTTTTTTATTTATCCTAAAGTAATATTTTACTAAAAAGTGTTAAAATATATTTAAATGACTTTTCCTTTTACCTTTTCTGTAAGTGCCACCTTACGTGAGAAGAGATCACGAGAGACTGACTGGCCCCGCGAGCTACTTCCACAGCACGCACGTCTTGAAAAACTAGTTTTGTTTGCTTTCTTTAAGAATACAGTATAGAGAGAAGAGAGTTCTAGAAATGATGGTGAATTAGAATTTGTCGCCCGCCTATATAATATTGAGGATGTCCGTTTTCACACTCGTCAGTCAATTACTTTATAGCGGAGTATAATGAAATATATAAACGAATGTAATGAGAGAACGGAAGAGAAATGAATGATTGAGAACAAATGGCGGAAATTGAATGCGATTAACTAATCGTTTTAAAAATCGTACGAATTAAAGAACTTGAAGTATTATTCTCTACAGTGCTTTTATGGTGTTTGCAAATTATATTAATTGCAAGTTAGTTAGAGTAGAATTGAAATTAGGTTAAATTAATATATATGCTGGAAAGAAATTTATTATTTATTTTACATAAATTCCAATAGGATTTTAAAGAAATTGTTGCCATATATTTTTTCTTT